>JAJJMC010005834.1:0-42734 GCA_023531435.1 Papaver californicum
GTTCGAGAATCGAACCTCTTTTTACCACTATATAAAATCACATCAATGAGCTTACCTCTGGTAGTGGTTGCACAGGTTGAACTTTCTTTTTGGCTTCGAAAGGGAATGAACTCTCTTCAAACTTGACATGCCTGGATATGTATAGTCTTCTTGTGGGTAAATGTAAACATATATATCCTTTGTGTGCCCCACTATAGCCAATGAAAACACACGTAATTGATCGTGGATGCAATTTGTTAGAGTTGTATGACCTGAGACTTGGAAAACAAAGACAGCCAAATACCTTTAGGAATGAGAAATCGGGTGTCTTGTGAAATAATAATTCTAAGGGTGTTTTAATCTGTGTTTGAGGATGGACATCTGTTGATTAGGTAGCAAGCGGTTATAAAAGCATCAGACAAGTATGAAGTTGGCATGGACGCATGGAATAAAAGAGCTAGGCCTGACTCAGTAACATGTCGGATCCTACTTTCGGCTAAGCCATTTTGTGATGAAGTGTGTGAACTTTTTGTATTCTCCACTATTGTCAGACTGAACGACTTTGATAGTTCTGTTTAGTTGGTTTTCTATCTGTAGTTTGAACTGGACGAAAACATGTAAAGCATCAGATTTTTTTACTAATGGGTAAACCCAGGTATAATGAGAGTATGCATCCATCAATAAAAGATAATATTTATAGCCATTTCTAGACAAAGTTGGGGAGACCCAGAGATCAAAGACTATTAGACGTAATGGTTCGTCTATTATTATATTACTGACACGAAAAGGAAGTTTGCAACTTTTGCTAACATGACATGACTCACAAAACTGAAACGTTTTATTGGTGACTGATAGAGAGTAATTCTTGATGACTCGATTTACTGTGCGCAACATTGGATGTCCTAGACGCTGGTGCCAGATGGGAACTGATGCAGAGAGATATGTAGTTGGTGTTGATTGTTGGATGTTGTGAATATCATTGAACACATAGAGTCCATTCTTATTCTTGACTTGCGGAAGAGTTCTCCCGGTGTGCAGGTCCTTTACCAGAAAGTGGGTTGAATGAAAACCAAAGCACACATGATTGTCAGAACAAAATTTTGATACTGACTAGATTAGCTTTAATAGAAGGGACATGAATTATCTAAAGACAATAATCTGATGCTTTTATTTTTCTTTATTCTTCAACCGAAGAAGACTCTCTTATATAATGAGAGTAGTTTTTATATAAGGTAGGAAATCTAAACAAATCCTAAACATAACAGGAAATCTACTCAAATCCTAAACAGAATATATTGTTAACAAATTCTAAAGACTATGAGTTGACATTTGTATCAGGATTAGTTTTCTGACTGGATTCAGAATTGGTCTTCTGGCTGTATGGTTCAACAGATCATACCCATTTCAAGAAACCTTCCTTTGAATGATGGGTTGTGGTTTTTAGTTCAGAATTCCACAGATGTTCAGTCTAAAAAATTCACAGTACCTCAGAATTCCTATAGGGCAGTGCTTGAAGTGTATGTGTCATTTCATTCTAATGATGAGTTTTGGTATGGGAATCCTCCGAATGAGTATATAAAAGCCTATAATGTTAGTAATATGCCTGGGAATGGACCTTTTAGAGAAGTTGTTGTTAGATTAAATGGTGAGGATGTTGGTGCAGTTTGGCCTTTTACTGTGGTATTCACTGGTGGGATTATTCCTCTCTTTTGGAGACCCATTACTGCCATTGGGTCATTTGATCTCCCTTCTTATGATATCGAAATTACGCCTTTAGGGAAGATTTTGGATGGGAAACAACATGAGTTTGGGTTTGGTGTTACAAATGCTTTGAATGAATGGTACATAGATGCAAATTTGCATATTTGGTTGGATCATGAGAATGGCGCAACTACAGGAGAGTTGATTACACATGAAAATCCACCTTCTAAAATCTCTTTGGTTGCAAAGAAAAAGGGTTCTTATATTACTAGCGCAATGAGGTCGATTTCTTCGTCTGGTTGGGTTAAATCCTCTCATGGGAATATCACTACTAATTCATTTCAGGAATTCAGTTTCACTAACATGATGACACTGCATGGAAGTTCACAAATAGTGAATCAGACAATAGATGCTAGTAGCCGTGTTTATGCCATAATTCCACCTTCATCTTCTTATATATACACGAGTGAAAGATATCAGAACTTTCCATTGTATTTTCATACTGAAGAGGTTCTCTAGGCCATGGCAACTACACTTCACTTTCATACGTCTCCTTGGGATTTAACAAGAAGCGTTTAGCAGGTTCAAGTTTGTCTCCTTGGGTGTCCAGCGTTCTAAACAATTCACAACAAGGACAGGGGGCGATGAATGTTAGTGGGAACTTGGTAACAAGTGGATTAGGAAGTACGCAACAGGTATACCACCTTGATGGTTCTGATGAATGTTACTTTTAGAATGTGAGTAGTTCAAACTACACTATTCTTTACAATATATCAGGTGACCCCTGCCAGCAGAAAACGGTCTTATTCAGGGTTTAGAAATGACAAAATTATTCGTTTCATGCTTGGAGAGCATCTACCTGGATGATTACGCTGTGAGGAGTCGCTTTTAAGAGAGGGATCGATGTTTCTACGCTATGGTCGTGTGCACTAAGCATGTAAGTCTTTGATGATTAGTTTCAAATACTTAACTTCAGTGACACATTAATAACTGGTCCTTGTTATCTTGCTCTTGAATGTTCTGCATTTTGATATTCAGCTAGCACCATAAAGAATGTTCCTAGATTGTCTCAGTCATTTGACTACTATGTTTAGGTCTAACGGTTTGAACCTTAAAAGTTATCTATGTATGAAAGTGTTCATTGGCGTTTTCTCTTCTCTGTCATCGTAAATTAATGAAACATATATAGTTAACGAGAAAAAGCAGAAATATTCTTCAGTAATTTATCTTCCATGCAAGGCTCTTGTTTTGCTATGCTTCTTCTTCACATTTCATTCTTTACCATTATCTCTCTTACTATGCAAACTTCCATACAACAAGCTACTTTATTGAAACCTTTTGCCCATTCACACAAAACTGATGGTACCCTAAACAAAAACCGTGTTCCACTTCTGTTAGTCAACATAATTTTGGTATTGCATTTGATGAATCATCTGTTCTTACTGAATACAAATCCCCTACAACTTGCCCATGTTAGAATTGTCCAATATTGTTCTGCGTAGATGTTTATTAGTATATAGTTAGGTGGTTTGATTTTCTAAGAATTTCTACAGCTGAAACAAGAGACTGTTATCACTGTTCACAAGTCTGATGGTTTCTGAGGGTTTAAAACTAGAGTTTATGGAGAATGGTTTTATGTTATGAAGAAGTAAGTTACAAGTAGTTTAACTCCGTTGTAACTGGAAGTTCAAAAGAGCCCTGAGCGTTAGTAGACTGTGGGCATAAAAGGTATGTTTTTTGCACGAGCCTATAAGTTACTTCCTGGAGTTCTGAAAAACAAATGCGTTGCATTATAGTCAGCTGAAGCAGAGTATGTGTTATTAGTGTAGGATTGGAAGCTCTGATATTAGTGTTTGCTTGTATATGAGCATAACATAGGTTCATAGTTCGTACAGAGCTCCTGCGACACTTTTTAGATGGTGAAGCAAGACTGCTGGTTACTAAAATTCAATTTCTTATCGAATTGCTTGCTTACAGATTAAGAATATGATACTAGTCTAGTGTACTAACCTATAAAGCGCCATTGTGCATCTCATTTATAATTCAGTGGATAACTTGATACAAAGTGGGGTTACCAGAGTCTTGCTTGTTCCCTGCTGGTACATCTCTATCATTTCCGTAATGGAAGTACCCTACACTATTATGCTTCCACTAGAGAGCACCGATAATGATATCAGAGTTTGTTTGCTTAGTTTTCTACATTTTCAACACTCAAAAAGTGCAGCAGCAGTGTGGCTAAGAAGACTAATATAGTCTGGCACACAGAGAACGGAAGGATTACCAGTGACTATCTGTTGTGCCAACACAGCATCCCAACATTTGCTTCGTATTCAACTCCAGGGATGAATTGAAAAAGAAATACATCACTACATCAAACAGCAAACTGAAAGCAAAGTAGGCGAGCTCAAATTTTGTCAGACCAGAGGACAAAAGGCTGATATCCTGGTGAAAGCCGCAGTAGCTATTGACAAAATCAACTGCTTTTGAAAGTAATTCAGGTGGATTATCAATTTGCTGTATAGACCCTTGTGGGCTTTTGACTTCTTTAAAACAAACTGGTAATTTAAGTTGATAAAATTAAAAAATAATATTTGAGGCAACCCGAGAATTGAACTCGGGACATCTCACACCCTAAGCGAGGATCATAGCACTTTGGTGTTCCATTTTCTCAACAAAGATTTATATAACTACATCCAACATGAGTACACAACGTAGCTAGTGAGTCATGCTATCAAGTATTCGAATGCCTACCAACACTAATAACACATGCGATGATGTAAAAGTGCATATTTATCGTCCATTCGAGTGTGTTATAACATTAATCTTGAATTAAATTAAGAAAAAAAAGAAAAATTAAGAAAAAAAAAAAAAAAAAAAAGACCTTTTTAACAAGTGAATTTATGAACCAAAATATTTGGTCAAAGCTCACAAATTTAAACTTTAAACTTTAAAGAAAGCCTTGGATGATGTTTGAATCCAATCCATCCAAATCCACCCAATAGCCAGCTCATGGTGTCGGGCAGAAGAAACACGCTCTCTCTTTCGCATTCGTACTATTCCTACTACCACCACCATACCACGTGACCTTCGTGACTCTCTCTTCCCTTTCCTTTATTATTACTACTTTTTATCGTATGTGTTGAGTATGTGCCAAAAAGTAGAAAAATAAATAAAGATAAAAACAAATTAAAAACGTAGTCTGAGTCTGACCTTTATATATATCATCATTCGACTTTCTTCTCCTTCTTCTTCTTTCTCAAGTTTCTTGTCTCCTCCTCCTTCTCCCTGGGTTTCAGCTTTTACCTGGTGGATTAATGAAGAAACCGATATCAGGAGAGTTTCAACTAAGATGTGTTTTATAATTTCTGGTCATAACAATAAGAATAATAAATCAGATTCAGATTCACGGATCTCTTCCCGGTGAGTAACTTTATTTCTACACATTCTTCTTTTTTTTTTTCAGATTGATCTGAGAAAATTGAGATTGAACTAATGAAGATTCTGCAATGGGAACTAGGTTTTGATTTTGGTATTTGAACCGTTCGTCATTAATGAAAGAAGATTTAGACTAGAGTTTTTAATTTTTCAGTTTCGTTTTAAATGTGGTGGAATTAGAGGTTTTAGAATATGTAGGGTTTTTAGATCTTTAAAATTGGATGTATGATACTTAAAATCACGCAGAATTTGACTAGCTTAAATTTTGATTGCATTGTGTGCCATTACTTGTATTATGTATGTTTTGGATCTTCAAATTGGAGATTTCAAATCTATTTTCAAGATTTTCAAGTGGATTAAGTTTACATTTGTAGATTTCAATCGTCGGTACTGATTTGGTAGTTGACTAAGACATATATGTTGAATATTCCAATATAATACTAGAACAGACTAGTAGCAAGTTAGTTTCAATGTAAATCAAAGGAAGAGGGTAGTGGCGGCAATGTCAGTGGTTTTATCCTTATCTGGAGATGGATACTGGACCAGCATCACCAAATTTTACCATAGTATGATTTGGTGTAAAGTCAGCCATTACAGATGAAACAAGGTCAACATTGTCATGTAAAGGAATTAAATGATCAAGTTATAGAATGTAGTATGATCTGAGTGACCTACGGCAATGTACTTTGAAGAGAGAAGAATGATCTTCTAAAGTAGATTATGAAGACATAGTACATCTGGATAGCCTTTTGAGTTTAATTTCTCCAGTTCTATGTAGTCACACCAAAAAGATTCTGTAGAGTCAAGCCCTAAAGCAGCATTGAGAATCAGGTCCAAGCCCTGGGATTGGTAGATTGATTGCTGAAGTTATTATTTATTTATTATTAACTAATGTTCTCCGTGCATTCAAATCATATTTATGGTAAAGAAGGAATTGCAATGTTGAGCATACTCATAGCGTCAGTCGTATGCTCTAAAGACCATTTGTGCAGTCTTACTTTCTTGAATTGCTACCCATCACCTACATTTTTGTGGACAATTTATTGAACTTATCTTTTATTCACAGGTTTATGGACTTCCTTGCAAGGGAATTTGGTTGTAAAGAAGGCTCACAAATGTAGATATGTATCTAAGAATTCCACTTAAGTTAAAAGTCCTTACACTGCTGAGAAGTGAAACGATATGGTTTTGAATCTGAAAACTTTAAGTAGATGGAAGAAACGCGAGAAGATTCAGGGTCACAAGAAGCTGGGACTTCTGGCGCTGCTTGGTGGTCATCAAATTTCATAGAAAAATTTAGGTCTGTCTCTTTGGTATCTCGCGATGAGACTCTGAGCAGTGCAGATTCAAGGTGCTACGAAGAACAGGATGAGGTGTCATCTCAGACAGAATCACAAATTTTATGGAGAACTGGAACATTTTCTGGGCCACTTTGTAATGGTTTCTACTCTGTCATTCCGGTGAGAAACAGGTTTTTTTTTAGATATTACTAGTCCTCTTGAAATTGATACTTTCCTTGTTAATGTTCTTTGTGGAAGACAGAATGTATGAAGATCGCTAAGTATATGAAAATTTAGGGTGCAACTTATTGACAATTTCAAGGACAGTAGCAGATATACATCGCACCTAGACTTCCTACATATGTGTTTATCTGTATTTATTTACACCTCATGGGACAATTTTTTGTGTGATAAGGTCTAAAGAGGACAGTTTATATTTTTCAGTTGTTTTTTGCTGAAATTATTCCCCTCTACGTAATTGATTTTCTCCTGTTTGATTCTGTCATCAGGAAACATGTTAGTTATAACTTTTGATATGTGCAGGAAAATGTGTATAAGGAGCTATTTGATAGTATTCCTTCTCCAGATGAGCTTTATGCTTTGGGAGTTGAGGGTCTTAGAGCTGAAATTATTCTTGTAGATACAGAAAAGGATAAGAAGCTTTGTATGCTAAAGAACCTTATTGTGGCGCTGGCTAAAGGATTGAATTCAAATCCTCCTGCATTAATTAAAAAGATTGCTGGATTGGTAAGTTTTTCAGAAATCCTGTTGTCACTATCTATATCACTTCTTTGAGTATGGAGTCTATGGACTTACTTTATGATTGTCACTGCACTTGCTCACTCGACCATTTACCAGTTCGCTATCCCGAATCTTTATCTGTTAACCTATAAATGAGTAGTGGATTAATAGAAGAAGGTATAGTGGAAGTCTTTGAAGTGAGCAAGAAGACGTGTACCATTTCGAAAATGTATTATTTGTGCACACCTCTGCATTCAACTCAATACCAAAGTTTACGTAAAAAGATAGCTCAAAATTTGAAGTCGTTTCGCTAGCATAGATGTACATGCATATCTTAATGTGTAAAATGCATATTTACACATTTGATTTCAGGTTAAGCTGTGTTTGTAAGCTTTATTATAAGAGGGTGTTGGTTTGGTCATAATGGATTTTGATGCTTTAAATGGATAATTGCAGCACCATAGGAACATTCTCACCATTGGAAATTTGATATTCAATTATTATCGTTCAAGGGTTATCCTAATGATCTGCATCCTAATGTTGAGATATCAGAAGAAGTTGTTTATCATTTCAGTTCAAACTATTGGAGCCATACCATCTGTCAAACCCCATATATCGGTCTTTTTTTGCCATGTAATTTTTAGGTCTCCAGTTAAGATTATTTTCATGGCATCTAGTGCACCTCATTGCTGCCTTTAGTTGTTATGCAAACATTACAAGAAATCGTTTGATTTATCATACATACATATGTTGATTGTCATTTGAATATATTTCATTTACAGGTTTCTGATTTTTACAAACGACCAACTTCTGAACCAAGTCCATCAAAAGCTGCAGCTGATGAAATCTCTCATTTGTCAGAGAATCGAGGTGTTCAGCTACTGGGGCAGATTAGGAATGGTTCATGCCGAGCTCGATCAATATTGTTCAAAGTTCTTGCAGATACTGTAGGTCTTGAGAGCAGACTCATGGTGGTAAGATTTCTTCTTATGGAGTATATTACTCGGTAATTTCTTATAATGCTTTGTATTTCATTTGGATATCTTTTGTCATTATTGAAATTCACAATGTCTATTCTATATTATTGTAACTATTGTATCTTCAGCATGTATACGTTGCTTCTACTTTACCAGGGTCTGCCTAACGATGGAGCTATTCAACACACAGACTCATACAAGCATATGTCAGTGCTAGTTGTTCTGAATTCAGTGGAACTACTGGTCGATCTCGTTCGTTTTCCTGGCAAACTGATACCTTGCTCCACTAGGGCGATACTTATGTCTCATACTTCTGCTGCCGGGGAGAGTGATTCTGCAGAGAATGACTCCTGTGATTCACCCCTTGAACCAAATAGCCCTTTGTATGGGTTTTCTGAAAGAGCTGATGTAGATAGGTATGCAGATAATTTTTATTTTGTGTTTCAAAATAATTCTTTGGCAAACCTTAGCGTGAAATATATACAGTAATGGAGTCTTTTTATGATGAAGCTCTGTGGTTGTCTACTCTATCATTTTCTATATAAGCAACTTGTAGAGCTTTGACTGTATTTGCAAATAAACTTCTATCTTTACTTTGGGGAGTTTTTACCTCTTTGTTGAGTTCATTTCTGAAAACTTATTTTTTGAATATCTATGTTTCTCTCTCCTCTGTATTGTAGTTATGAGCAAGATGAAACCCTTCAATCATTACACCTACGTAGACTAGAAGCGTCTTCGAATGCATTAGGTCCTTCATTACAAAATATAACGATGCAACCTACAAACTCAATTGACAGATCGTTAAGGTAGTACTATCTTGATGATGCACTTTCTGAATGGAGTGATTTTGACGAATTAAAACTCTACTGATTCAATGACTCGATCGCTGATGAATGTGCGGTTTGCTTGCATCAGCATATCTCATAGTGAACCCAACATTGCTAACACGTTCTGGCGACGCAGTCGGAGGAAAGTCATTGCTGAGCAACGGACGGCTAGTTCAAGGTTTCACTTTTTAAAGTTTTATTTCTTTGGCAGGTTATATGAAAATATAACGCACCTTATGCTTGGAAGTAATTCATGTGATTACTACACTCGAACAAAGATGTTTTAAACTTTAAAGTTATTGGTTATTAAACGGGAGCTCCATGATTAAGGTTAGACTCTAGTTGGTGGAAGTTTGGCCAAAGCAGAAATTTTTTCAGTTTAACTAATTCAAATGATTATCAATGTTCACATCATATATTGTCTTTTGAATCCTAACAGGATACATGTAACTGATTTTTCAAGATTTCCTGATTATTTTTTGCTTTGGTTTAATTATCAGCTTATGAAGCCATTCATAGTAGTATTAATCTCCATCAATTGTAGATTCTAGTTTGAATGCTTACATTGGATAGTTTATATAATTCAATCTGCTAATAATTTTTGGCTCGTGTAAAAGTATGATAAGCTTTATAGTTTAACTACATTATGTTTTTGCAGTCCAGAGCATCCTTTGCTTCGAGCACGTGGACGCTCTATGCTTGGTGGCCGTAGACAATCATTTAGGGACTATGCAGATGACATGAATTCTGCAACGAGGTTTCTAACATAAACACATGCTATTATTTATGTCATTACAAAGCAGTTTCTTGCATGTACAAGCAATTGTTTGATGCTTGAATCGTTTTAGAAACACCATTTGTTGCATGTATATTTGCTCCTGTTTGTGTTTTTGGTTTTGAGTTGTTTGACCTAATTTAGTTTTCCATACAACAACGAAGTGTCCACTTCGTCTCAATAGCTAATGAATGGTTCCCTTTATACCTTGTTGACTAACCAAACTCTTGACTTGAACCAAATCTTTAAAAACATTCCGTAGCATTTACTGAATAAACATTTTATCAGTTGATACAACCCTTGGAGGTTAGTTTAAATAGCTCTTGAATGTTGGGAAAAGGAATGCACACAATACACATTTTTGTAAGCTGTCTACATAAAGTTCAACTTCTGATTTGAAAGCCAAATAAGATGGAAGTAAATGTTCAGTCAGTACACAGGAAGTTACAATGTATTGACTGAAGTGTTATAATTGATACCGGTGGGGTTGTGTTTGTGATATGATGAAGAGGCAAACTACTGCAGTATCTTTATTCTAGTGATCTCTTATCCTCAATACCCTGGAGATACAAGAAGTTTTGTGGGTTCCATGCATTTTTATTTCTCAAGAATTTTTAATCCTGATATGGTAATTTCTGAGTTTGAGAAGCTTTAAACCTTAAAAGTCATGATGATATCATGATTAATTTTTTGAAGTTTTGCTATCAGCAGGGTTGGGGTTCTACAATTTCTGCTTGGATGTTCTTAACTTGCTTTTGTTGTCCTTGTCTTGAAAAGATTCCAGTCTCATTATATTCTCGTTCTTTATCGTGAATTCACTTTTTCCTTCATGTACGTATATTTGACATAATTACATGTTTGTAAACTGGTTTGTTATTTCCAACTGTAGTTACAGGTCAGAGGGAGCACCTACATTAGAATCTCGAAGAATGAGCAGGCGGAGCATTAGTTTTACTCCAGAGATTGGTGATGATATTGTAAGGTTGATTTCTTTTGCTTTATCATGGATTAAACTAGCTTCTTTTTAGGTACTACAAAATAATCTTATCCCATCTTTGTTCAGTGGTGGCATGGATCAAGATGCCACTTGTCAGTAACATCCCTGCCTATTAATCCCTGCTTGTACTACAGAATGATGGCATGTATAATAGTCAAAAGAATACCTATAGCTTACTGCTTTGTGGTGTTAAGAAACAATATACGTAGTGGTATTTTGAGTTTCAGCCAGCCTAGTTGGTTGACCAGTTTATTAGTTAGTCCTGGATAACTGATATGCACTTGGAAGCATAGGAATCAGGAAAAGGAATGCTTAAATTTATTCGCATGTGATATACCTTCACAAACTAGTTGAACCTTGGGGACAGTATACTAGTAAGGATGTGCTTCATTGAGCAGGAGAGGCTTTAAGATAATTTTAATGCTGCCATTGGGTTTGTTTTATAACTGACATTTTTAGTTTTATTAGACATATTCTGTGGACTCTCAGTGGAAACATAACCATATTTGTGGCTTTATCCACTTGCGGGTTGGGGACATATCACATTTTTATTAAACTTGTCAGTTGTTGCTCTTCAATGATTTAAACGAAGTCTTACTTGACAGGGCTGTGCGAGCCATGAATGAAAAGCTCAAACAACAGCGTCTTTTGAAAGAGCAAGGTGTTGAAGGATCAGCTTCAAGTCATCAAAACGTATGCTGGCCTTTTCCTTGTCCTCAAAATTATGTCTCCCTTGGTAGGAAGTTTCTTTGTTTTACTGTTGATTTTCTTTATATGTTGGACCTACTCCTATACATATCAATTATGTACTATTGAGTACGGTTATTTGATGAAATGTTTTCTCATTTTATCTGCTGAATTCTCATCTTCCATTTGTATGAAACTTCTGAATTTCCTTTCTTGATTAAGTTTGAAACATAACTATTACCTGATAGATGTTTCTTTCATTTGTATTGCACTGGTGATTGTTAATAACTGTTTGGGATGCTTCAGGTATCAAATTTCGATGCAGATGGTAATGACGAAATTTCCGTTGGAAGTCCTGCCCCATACGATATTTGTAGGAAGCAATTCAGTTCCCAGAAGGCAATATCATTACCCTCGTCACCTCACCAATTCAGGGGCCAGTCATCTGACAGAAGTGAGCCTTCCACCATGGTTAGAAATCCCAGATTGGTCTCGACATGGAACAGAGTGTTGGAATCCTCAAAATTTCAAAACAAGCCCGTGTTGCCCTTTCATGAATGGAATATTGATTACTCGGAATTAACTGTAGGAATTCGTGTTGGGATTGGTAAGAAATCTTCTTAAGATTAATTCTCTATGTATATAGATACTGGTTAGGTGACTTCTAGATATTTTGTTCGTTTGCGCACCATACTATATGCTGGTTACATTTCCTTTCTGATTTCAGCATGTAAAACAATTCTCATACCTGTGACCTTGTATTCGCTAGGAATCTTTGGATAATGTGAAATCATGCTTTTGAAAAGATCAATGATTGATGTTGTGGAAGTGGTGAACATAGATATATTGAAATCACCTATATACTCTGTTTCATATACGACTTTGTTACTGATGCCTAAATGAGTGTGTTACAAATTGTGTTACTTTTGGCTATTGCTTCGTAAAATTCAAAAAGAATACTCCAGTAAATTCCTTTTGTATATAAAATTTCCATCATTTCTTGAATAGGCATCACTTACTTCTAAATAGGATTTAAATTTGTTTTAAAATTATCTTATCATTTTCTGCACCTACTAGTTTACCTTGATGTCTGATTACTTTGTCCTTGAATACGGCGATAACCATGGTTTCCAGGTATGATAGTAGATTGTGATTGATGCAGTATGTATGACAAACTTATACTTGCACTTGGAAGTAACTAATGCTGCTATAACATAGTGACCACTTTGATGGAAGTTTTTGGGTGTTATAGGCACCTCTAAGTTGCCAAGTAAAATTGCCCTCTTAATACTTGGGTAGCCTTCCACTCTAGATTACTTGACCAATCTAGAGAAAACTGGAAGATCTGTAATAAAATTGTATAGTTTGATTAGGTCTAATCACTGCTCTTCATTATCCCCATCCTACTTGTTATCTCGCGCCATCTGGTTTGTTAAATTACAGTTTCATCTTCTCATTATCTTGATTGCCTTTAAAAGTTTCTTAACCGCTCTGTGTCGGCACCATCAGGGTGTGGTTCTATCTTCTCTTGCATGCCACTGTTTCCTCAACGTAGCATTGCCTTTTTGATCTTTAAGGGTATACCTAAGCCTTTGATTTCATTTCTTAGGATTCTTTGGGGAAGTTTTTCGTGGAATTTGGAATGGAACTGATGTTGCAATCAAGATTTTCCTAGAGCAAGATTTGACAACAGAAAATATGGAGGACTTCTGCAATGAAATTTCAATTCTAAGGTTCTTATTGATCTTTGCAAAACCCTTAGATGGTTCCATCTCATTATTCTTCTCTAACTTGGTCTTATTTCTTTTTTTTCCAGCCAGCTTCGACATCCAAATGGTACTCCATCACATCTCCAGTTGTTGAATTTAATTTTTCGCCTCTAGTTCCAGTATGCTGTGAAAGCATATTCTTGAATTTATGAGCGAGCTTATAAACTTTTGGTTCCAAAATATCCTTTATGACATCATTGGTGGGGTTTATTGCAGTAATCCTATTCCTGGGAGCATGCATGAATCCTAGTCATTTATCATTTGTTACTGAATACATGGAGATGGGATCTTTGTATTATTTGATTCACATGAGTGGCCAGAAGAAGAAACTTAGCTGGCGTAAGAGGTTGAAGATGATGTGCGATATAACCAGGTATTTCCAACCTAAACCTGTTTTCCGTTTATGTATCCTTATTCAGATGATCAGAATACTGATTGCAAAACATAGATGTTGGATATTACTCCGCGTAGCAAATTTCACAAATAACTGATTACAAATTCATTTTTGGACAAGACTTGCTGCAAGTTTTTGCAATTCTAAGGATTAAATAACTTTCAGTTTTTGATATCAACTTAGGTTTGGATGACGTTCCTCAATGTTAGCTGGTTCTGTGACTTAATAAGTTTGGGCATGGCTCTATCTCTATATGTTCACTCACAAATAGTACGGCAAAGGGTTAACTAGCAGCTACCATTGTATGGATAATGAGACAAACAAGTCAGTTTGATCAAAAAAATATTGATTGTGACCTTAGTCCGTTGTTATTTAGAGTTCTCAGTAATTGAGTATATTGCTGGCAATGCAGGGGGTTGATGTGCATACACCGAATGAAGATCGTTCACCGTGATCTAAAAAGTGCAAATTGTCTTGTAAACAAGCACTGGACTGTTAAGATTTGTGATTTCGGGCTGTCACGAGTAATGACAGAAGTTCCAATGAGAGATTCAGCATCTGCAGGAACTCCAGAATGGATGGCTCCCGAACTCATCCGCAATGAACCCTTTACAGAAAAATGTGATGTGTTCAGCCTCGGCGTGATAATTTGGGAGCTGTGCACCCTAAATAGGCCATGGGAGGGAATACCATCAATGCAAGTAGGTCCATATGATTTCCTTTTCTTATTATCATATATAGCACAATATCTGCTTCCAAAAAAAGTATACAGGAAGATAGAGGTATAGAAAGATCGCCACTATAAATAACTTCCTTGCTTTTCAGGTTGTTTATGCAGTTGCTAATGAGGGATCACGTCTAGAGATTCCTGAAGGTCCCCTAAGCAAGTTGATTGCAGGTAATATTTGAGCTGCGAAATTTTCTTGTACAAAGAATGACTTCTCAAAACTAAGATAGCCGCTGTAGGATTTGTTTCGGACCTTTGATATTCAAAAAGCACATTTGGTATTAAACCCCAAAATGTTTTTCAAATTTCAAATTTCAAATTTCAAACTTCTGATAGAGATGAGAACACAAAAAAAACGCTTTGCGGTGTGCTTGCACACGCATTTCCTTCGGTTTCGTATTTGCATTTCCTTTGGTTTCGTATTCTCCTATTCTAAGAAGCAATGAATCAATGACAATAGCAACCTCTAAATCATGAACTGCTGGTGTTGTCTACAATAATTTGTCTCGACGAGTTCCCTTTCTCATTGACATTTTACTTAAAGCTAACTTTTTTGCATTCTGATTTGATTGCAGATTGCTTGGCCGAACCAGATGATAGGCCGAACTGCGAGGAAATCCTCTCTCGCTTGGTTAGCTGTGAGCTCATGGAGTGTTGATTTGATTTGTCAGTTGTATAGAAAGATCATAGTAGAGATTTTGAAACTTGATCATCTCAAGTTGTAAAGTAATCATTGTTTTTGTATCATTCCATAAACACATAATTATCGTTTATCATCAAATTTTCAGCCTCAAGTTTTCGAATAATCTCATGGTAAAGCTCTAGCTTTAAAAACAGTAGAAAATACAGGATTTCTGGAGAAACAAAGAGTTGTGAAACTCGCAACATTAAATAGGTATTTTAATTCAGTTCACATACAATGTGGAGGCAAAAGAAAAAAAGTAAAAAAGTAAAGCCGAGCAAGAAGATCAATCAGACACAAATTAGTCAAGGATCCTCCGGCGGTTCAATGCATCTTCAAACCGACTACATGAATGAACTCTCATTTCTGTACTCATATCATCTTCTGGTGCTGGATAGTAATCTTCTCTCAACTGCACATCTCTAAGATTTGGAATTCTCAGAAGAAAAGTCATGAAATGTTCATGAGCAGTTCCATGAATGAATAGCTTCCTTATAGTTGAACACTCTTGTAACAAGCCAGCTGCAGGAAGTGAAAGACTTCTCTGATTGACATCTCTATCTTGTGGAGGCCAATAATCGAGTTCGTTCAAACTCAAGCAGCCAATTCCATTCAGGTAAAATCTTTCCCATAAACTCAAATCCATTTGTCCCGTTGGAGCTGTTAATGCATACCCAATTGTATCCCCACAGTCTAACTTCATTTTTAACAGCTGTGGATATTGGGCAAGGGAAATCAATCCAAAGGCTGCATCTTTTGGTCTCCCTCGTCTTCTGCAATCTCCTTCGACTCTTATAACGATCTCTTCCAAACTAGGGCAATCTTCAAGGCCTGCAGAAATCAGTGGAGTCAACAGATCTCCAACAGCAATCCAAAGTGAGAGGTATTTCAATTTACTCCAACTTCTTTCCCAATAATTCTCATTAGTGTACTTAAGCTTCTTCTTCTTGTTCCCTCCTCCATCGTAATCCAAACTCCTTTTCACTGATGAAGTACCCCCACTGCATTCTTCAGCTGGATTACCATTAGTGTACTTAAGCTCCGTCTTGTCGTTTCCTTCCCCATCGCAATTCAAACTCCTCAAACTCCTTTTCGTTGATGAATAACCCCCCCTGCATTCATCAGCTAGATTACCACCATTGACAACTTGTTCTTCAGATTCTTCTTCCCAGACACAGTCAATATGAAGCCTCTGAATTTTATCTTGAATTGGCTCTAACGCCCATAGTGCACAAGCAGCATCAATATTCTTGCAAGATGAAATCTTGACATCCACCAACGTTTTTCGAAGCATACCAACTAAATTCCTCAAACCAGTCTCTGTCACCATCTTACAACCTGTAATTTCAAACTTGACTAATCTTTGGCAACCTCTAGATATCGCCATTAAACCAGAATCATTTAAATCAGCAGAATTCCTGATACACAAGGTTTCCAACCCTTGGCATAAAGCAATCCCATCTAATTTATGATCAACAGCTCTACAGATCTCATGAAACTGTCCTAATTTCAAAGATTTCAATCTTTTGCATTTTGAATTCAAAACCTCCAATGCAGGCCCAGAGTTCCTAACATTATGACAAACATCAAGAACACAATCTTCAAGCAACGGAAGTCCAGTAAAAACCTGTTCAAGCGTAAGCGGACTAATCCTAGCATCTTCAGCAGTATACCCATCATGTTCAGGATCCACCCTTACATTCGAAAGCGATGAAGTATCCACAAGATGAAAATGAGTTAGTTTAGAACAATTAGTAGCAACACCCTGTAAAGCATCATCACCCACAAAATCAATGTACCTAGGATCAAACATACAACCAGCAAGTAAATGTCTCAAATTAGGACAAGCCACACATATAGCCAGCAGTTCATGAGATTTAAAACCTTCCGCCGAAGAACAAGTAAGTAGATCCAGTTTCGTTAACGAAGACGAAACAACAGGATAAGCTTGTAAAGCTTGTGGTAGATCTTCAGTCCAACAATAGAAATTCGACAGATCAAGTGAATTCAAAGATCCACACGTCTGAAACAACGGCAAGAAATCTGAACCGAGCGGCGACTGCGAACGCTGATGCCAACGAACAAGCTTGACATGACTTAGATTCGGCCATTGAGGTGCAAGATACTGAAGTGTTGATGGATTACGAGAATATATAGTCAAACAAGTAACTAATGGAAAAGCTTGACGGAGTAGATGAGATAGTAAAAATGGATCAGGCGATGAATCAAGAAATGAATGTCCCCATGGTGATAACAGTGATAGATCAAGATTTGTTACTGATTTGAAACAATTTGGTATCATGAATAAATCACGAACATTACCACGAAGGACTAATGAAATTCTTGTACTTCTTTCAAGAAAACACCATTTCTTACATACTAAAGACATGGAGTTTCTTGTACGAGTATCAGTCACTAGAGAAAACACAGTTGATAGGATTACATCTGGTAAATCGTATAAATGAGTGTTACTGTGAGGATTACTACTGTTGTTTAACATCAAAGAACCCATGATTTGATATAAAAAATTGAATGTTTTTTGATTTTTTATTTGTTAAGGTTTTTTTTTTTGTTTAGGCGAAGAGGTTTTGAGGAAGAAGAAGAAAAGAAGAAGATGAGATGAGGGAGAGAGGAAGAGTAAATGAAGGAATGACGATGGATGGATGGATAAAACAGGTGGTTTTGTCGTGACATGTCTAAGGGTCCATTTGAAAAATAATAATTGTGTAAAACAAGGCTTTTTATGTATATACCCTAATTGTACTATCTGTACCCCTTTCTAAATTAGTTATTTCATATTACTAATTTATAAAAATCAAAACGAACGCATCCTACAAAAAATCATCATAACTTTCTTTTCTTGGTTCTTGTTGCCATTATTAGTGATCAAAAATCACCGAAGGAGGAAAACACCTTTGTAGTAAATCAGGTTATTGATTATATAAAACCGTTTATTTACTTAATGATTATACAAACCCTTTTATCATATTTGTAAATAAGTTTTTTTAAAGACTGTAGTTAATTGATGAGTTAAAAAGAATTAATCCACAACTATGATTATATTTTATTTTCAAAAAGAAAAAAGAATTTACTTTGGAAATAAATAAAAAAGAGATTCAAAATATATTTTTTTGATACGAAATCTATCAATCTTAAAAGCCTTATTTTTAGGATCAATGTACATCACCATCGTTAATACAAAGAAGTTTGTTCTTTATTTTTGTTAAAACCGTAGCCATACATCTTTATCGATTTGATGAAAAAGAAGTAAAATTATATAAAAGTTTGTGTTAATTGAATTTCAATAAAAAGGAGAAGATAAATTAGGGTATTTTTATTTTTTTTTGGTAGAGAGTTTAGTTGTGATGGGGTAGGAAGATTAATTGAAAGGGTATTTAGATAAATGGGTACAAACAGTGTTTTTTGGGGTGTATATATAAAGAACCTAATGTAATCGTAAGAGATAATGTACTGGATTTTCTCTTCGTGTCTATAGAACATGAGCTCCAGACAAAAAGTAAAGGAGAGAAGAAAGAAAAACAGTTTGCAAGAGCCTAGAGAGGAATGTCTGATATGCAAATGTATTCAGCGTAACTTTTATCATTTGAAGCTGTGATACTAAAATTTTTGCTAGCAAGTAAATAAATAAGAAATATCCTGATCGCAGCGACGAAAGCAGGATTGAAAGTTTAGATGGACTAAAATAATACCATGGACCAAAAATACATATAAAAAATAAAATTTGGGTGTTTTCTAGAAATTTGGGGGTGGCTGCCAATTCCGTCAGTGTCTGATCGAGTGGGATTTTATTCCAAATCTCTTGGTACAATCAACAACTATTTTACCAGCTTAATTATTGGCATTTACTAAACAAATTAAGTATACTAATAGTTTGTTTGGATACTATTCATTACTCAAGAATTTAGCTTTTGATTTCTAAAAATAAAAAAGTTAAAAATTAGTTTAGGTACATAATTTTAGAATGACTTTTAAAAATAAAAAAATCTAACTTCTTATGAAATAAAATGTTTTTGTTTATAATTTTTAAATTTGATATCTGCTTCTGAAAAAGTAGAAACACTTTTACTTAAATATCCAAACACCTCTAAGTATTTTGTATGCAGTGGAACCAACCTCTTTATCAATGTTAGGTAAAAAAATACTAACTAGGTGACATTCTCTCATTTATATATATGTTCCCATTCCTACAAGTAAATGAAGCTTTTTCACATTTGATATGAGATTATTATTTGGATGGTTGATATCTCACAAAGAAAAATAGACAAGAACAACACAGAAAAATATGCTGCAAAACAAAAGAAAGTAAAATAGATATCCTTATGTCAGAATTTCGCACCTCATAAAAAGATTTGTTGTGGTCCCGGTGTTTTTTTTTTTTTTGGAAAAGAGCGTCATAGCCAAAAATACTAGGTTTTTCTCAGTTACTTTTAGTGCAAGTCTGCTTTTTCTATTACCGGGTGAGTGGAGTCTGACCAACTTGTCGGCTCCAGTGAATGAAAAGTTTTTTGGGTGACATTTTGAACATGATGCAGAGAAATCTTGTTTTCTAAGATCTTGTTTTTCTTTGATCTTAACTTCTCCTTTTAGTTTTGTTTTCCTGAACCTATGAAGGTTTCTACCATTACTTTGTTAACAATAAAAAATAGCGTAATCTTTTTAGGTTTTGGAAAATAAGAAATTAGCTTGTGACAACGCCTTTTACCACTTATGAAAAGTACTCTTGTGTTTGTAACTCTGAGAAAGGAGAAAACTCAAGTACTTTTCAAATCCACTGTGTTGTTAAACTTTAAGTAACCCAAATCTACGTTAGCTTCTAACAAAGTATCATAGACACCTTGGAGCTCGTAGGTCTATAAATTTTGTTGTTTTTAAAACATGAGTAACTATTATAGGGATCTTTTAGCTTCTAGAAAGGTCAGTGACGCTTTGGAGCTTAAAGAATATTTAAGATTGGCTACTGATAAAACAAAAAATAACTTGAACAATCTTCAACGAGAGTCTTTTAGCTTCTACAAAGATCAATGACATTTTGGAGCTTATAGATCTCGCCGTTTTATGAAGTATTTCACCACAAAGGTACTCAACAAGATGTTAAACATCCCTATTTCTAGTGCCAAAATGTAGTTGTGTAAAATCCAACTACCTATATCAAACCATTCATTCTCAAGTAAAAGATAAATAATTAAGACTAAGAACATAATAATAGTTATCACACAAAAGATATACGTGGTTCAGTATGATTACCTACGTCCACAGGAGTAAATGATTGATGTTATTTTGAAAGAGATTGAACTTACAAAAGGGATAAACTAAATCTCACCAAGTACACTTCAAATTACTCTCTCAAACTTGTTATAGTTTTCTCTCCAAATAACATAACCTTCCTTCTCTCTTGTTTGAGCTTAGTATTTATAGGCAAAAGGTATCATACAAACAAACTTCAATGTTGGACGTTTGTATCTGAGTTGATGTAGTTTTCTCGGGAGTATGGCCCGAATATCTTGATGCCATGCCCCGAATCTTCTCTAGTTCTCTCGATATGCTGATATTCGTCTTAACTTTCTCTGGATACGACCCGAGGTGATAGTGGCTTTTTGCTCTTTTTTTAATTACGACCCGAAGAGTGTACGTCGATTCTTGTCAGGTGTATTAAATGGTTCTGATCACATCATGCGTGCTCTGTAAGATCATTTAATGCTCTGTTTCCGCTTTCAAACTTGACCGTTGATTTTTTTATTTTACTTTTCACGCGTCCTAACTTCAGATTGATGTGGTAGATATCTCTTTTACCGTGTAAGACCGAGGAGACCTTTCCAGTACTTCACCTTCATGTTAGTATCATAATCTCCTCACTTAAGATGATTACACGTGTCCTCAGATATTTCTCCACTACACTGATAGAGAGGATATTGCTTGTACTCTTGAATCAAATTTTACTAAAATTGGTAGGATTACTATGCCTCCTAGCTCTAATGTCCATCTTAATTATGTGAAGAAACATATCAATGATAAGGATAATATGTGGCTTACTAGGATTCCTACAGCTAAAGAGGTTAAGTCTCTGATTTTTAGCATGCAACCTTGGACCACACCTAGTCCATATAGCATATCAATGATTTTTATCTTAAGTCTTAGTAATTCAGGTCCATTAGTTTGTGTAATGTGGCATACAAGATAATACCTAAACCTATAGCTACTAGATTAAAATTTCTTTTAGATAGAATAATCTCTCATAACCAGACGCCTTCTTGTCTGGCAGGCTTATCACAGACAACATTAGCATTGCCCATGAGTTGGTTGACTCCATGAGACAAAATAAATTTAGAAAAAAATATATGGCGATTAAACTAGACATGAATAAGGCTTTTGATAGGATAATAATTGATTTAATGTTGAATATTCTTAAGAAACTAGGATATATCAATGACTGGTGTGCTATGATTTACCAGTGTTTGAGTATTGTCCTCTATCCTCCTTAATGGTTCTCCTGGTATTGTATGTTATCCTCAAAAGGGCTTAAGGCAAGGGGATCCTTTATCCCCATACCCGTTTATTATTTGTATGAATGTTTTTTTAGGGCTCTTAGTAGTGCTGAGAATGCTAACCAAATCCAATAAATTAAAGTTAGCAAAAAATAGCCCGGTTGTTTATCACCTTTCCTTTGCAGATGATTGTCTCGTATTCACAAAAGCCACTACTTCGGCTGTGAGGAACCTTGCAACCATCATTAATCTATCTTGCACTCTGGTTAGTTATAAACTTTGTGAAGCCAAGTATGTCCTTAGACCAAAAATTGGTCAAAATGTTAAATTTGAGATATATAATATGTTGAATATATCAAAAGATTGGCATTAAAAACCAAATATTTAGGAGTGGTAAATCCCGTTTTTTCTCTAATTTGATAAACAGCTTCCAAAATAGACTTGCCAGATGGAAGTTTAAGTTCCTTTATCAACCAGGTAGAACTATTCTTAACCAAAGTGTGCTAGGTGCTCTAGCTGCTCATCATATGTTTGGTTTTCATATTCCCAAAACACTTATTGACAAGCTTGATTCTCTCCCAATAAGGTTTTGGTGGAATAAGCATGACAATAATAGGGGTATTTATTTTAAAAAATGGACTGGAATTGCTCAACCTAGGGCTTTAGGTGGGTTCAACATAAAAAAAAACAGTTATTCTCAATAAGGCTTTACTTGTAAAGCTGGCTTGAAAAATGTTAGAGAACCCCAGGCTCTTTGGGTCAAAAAATATAAATGCAAAAGGCTAACCATTTGCAGGATTGTTTAAGTAGTAATGTCTCTTGGGTATGGAATGGCAAATGTAATGGTCTGGAAACTGTAAAACAATATTATTGATGGGAGGTAGGTAATGGTAAGTCAATTCATCTGTGGAAGGACATTTGGGTCCGTACTAGAGATAGGAGATTGGAATACAACTTCGTCTTTGCTGGTATGCTACACGTAAACCAATTGATTGATAAATGCTGATATTTTTTAAGCTAATTTTTTTTAATGTTACAGTTGATGATATTTTACTCATAAGAATACCCATGAGTGGGGATGCTAAGTTAAGATGGAAGCTGAGTAGTAGTGGAAAATTCTATGTGATATCAGTTTACAGAGCTTAACTAGAAGAAAACAATGCTCAACATTGCATGACCTTTCCTAACATTTCTTGGAAGACCCAACTCTCCCATAGAATCCTCCACTTCATATGGAATTGTATCCAAGGTTGTATGCATGCAGGTGAAAGAATGCATAGGTTTAACCAGAATGTTGACATATAATGCTCTTTATACAGGAATAGTTCGAATAATATGCAATGATATACTGCTAAGGAAGTTTGGAGAAATGTGGATCCTAACTTATACCAAAACATCCAGAATGTTAACTTTGTAGAGTTAAAGCTCATTTCCTGATGGTCTAATCAGTCTCCAGTTACACTACTCAATCTACTAAGGAGTTTCAACTTGTAGGAATTGTTTTATGGTATCTATGAATGGCTAGATATAACATGATTTTTGAAAATGTGCAAGCTAATGTGCAACCCTAGCTAGGAAAATCACAAACCATCATATGGATTGGCTAAACTCATTAGCAAACTCTAACTCACAAGCTCAAGGCAATCAAGACAACAATTATAAAAGTTGGGTGTACATCAGTATCTTAGATTGAACTTTGATACATCATTAATGATGTTTCAAAGAATGCAAGTCTGGACTAATTATTCGAAATGTTAGGGGTTTTAGCGGTGGAGCGGGATGTGAACCAGCTAAAGCATTAAATGCAAAACAGGCTGAAGCTTTGGGTCTTCTTCAAGTGCAATGGGCAATCAGTAAAGGAATAACAAAGCTTCATCTTTGAAGGTGATTGTTAAAATGTGATTCAGGCTATGGACGGAAGGAGTGATGCTGTAAAGTGGACTATCACTAATATCATCAAATATGCTTTTAAATTTATTAGCTAGTTTCGAAAGTTGGATACGTAGTTATCTAGATTACACGGAAGCTTCATATGTGTGTGCGTGTCCCGTGTCTATACATACAGATACAGACACGAACTTTGATACTCTCTAGAAACGGTTTGTCCGGTTAAAACCATATTATTTTATTTAATTGTTAATTTTTTTTATATGGGTGTAAAGGAAGTGTTCAAGTTAATAGGCTCAAATTAGCACAAACAAACTAGCAAGCCACATGTGTGGTTAAAAACAAAGTTCAAGTTAACAAAGTCCAATTAAGATAAATATCTCTTAAAAAATCAAGTTTAAGCTAGGTTTTTCAATCTCTCAACTTTCAACTAACTCAGCAATAAGCAGCAATTAGGAGTGAAGATTTAGATGCAGAACATCTAAAAATTTGACATTATTTTTACGTATTCGAATTACCGTATTGAACACAAGGAAACCTTTCGATATTAAATATATGTGGCAGTTTCTATGTAACCCAGGTAGCCATGTTCCGAAAGACACAAACCATGTAACAGATAAAATAGTAAAATTTTTGGTAGAGGCATCAGTTGAATGAGATCATAGTCTCCCTCAATGGCGCTCCTACTTGGTGTACAAACAGATATATCTGCTTTGGATGAACATTTAGTTCTTATTTAATAAATTTTTTTTTTTTATTAAAAATAAAATAAAATGTCTGTCAACCAATAATTTCACCACTCGGCGAACATTCCAGGTTTCACAAACTTGGAGAAACTGTTTTTTTTTTTTTTTTTGGTTTAACAGAACTTAGAGAAATCAAGATCTCATAGAAAAGGATTGTGAAATTACAGTTGCATAGGTGCATTGACTACTTTTTTCGTCCTATTTTAGATGAAAAGAAAGGGTTTTTTTTTAAGTACCAAACTAGATGAAGATTTTTTTATTTTTACAAGATATTTTCTTATTTATCCCAGTATAAAATTAAACACTAAAAAAAAAAAAAAAAACTAAAATAATTAAATACTTAAAAAATAAATATTAAAAAATATATTTAATAAAAACATGATCTTTTTATTTTTCTTAATCTATAAAAAAAATACAAAAACCTTCATCTAAATTGGGTCGGACGAAATATTTTGTTTTGGCTTACAAAGTCTAACCAGACACACTGACCATTATTTTTCTGTTTTTTCTTTGGACTGTACTTATATTTATTTACTTTTCTTATCATATCAAAATAAACAAACAAATGAAAAATGACACCTTACCTTATCCTCGAGTATTACAATGGTGGGGGCTGATCCAATCCGATAAATATAACAGCGGTGAGTGAGTGAGGTGGGTGGGGTAAGAGAATTCCCTGAGGATCAGATTGATTAGTCGGTGGTATTGACTGCTTTATTATTATCTTTTGTGTGGAAAATAAATAAATATTACGATCATATAATAAAAATAAAAATATCTTTTTCTTCGTATCCAAGCCAATGCCACTTTTACCTTATAGGGTGTTTGTTTGGATCCTAAACTAGAAGTGTTCTAGTTCTCCAACAGCAAAAATCGATCCCGAAAGATTTTGCTTCACAAAATGTTAATTTTTTTTATTGTAGAAGTCATTTTAAAGATTGTGTTGTCAAACTAATTTGTTGCTTTTTGACTTTAAGAAATTGAAAAATAACTTTTCCCAAGCACCCGGTTAGATTTTCGGAAATCATTCCACATTGTCGTACTTGCTCTAATGAGTAAACAAGCATCACAGTCTTCTTCAATTCAGCGCAAATAGAGTCATAGGAGTCCAAAAATCTTATGCCAAGTTGCGTTCCTGCTTGCAAAATCCTAGTCTGGTCATCCCTGTCTGCATGACATCCTTCCCTAGGTCCATTGTAATTATGTTTCAGGGGAACGGCCTTGGATAGGGAATTTGTAGAGGCCACTAATAAGCCAAGAAAGCTACAGGCAACACCCGTTAAAGTGGTGGCCAGAATATCCTGGATTACAACCACTAAAGTTTTTGCATATATCAAAAGAAAATCATTACTCGATGGAAATTGATCTCATCTTTTATGCAGTAGAAATAAGGTTTAGATTTGATTGTTTAAAGCAGTACTACCTTCAAAATCAAAACAACAATCATCACATCACATTTTATCATCTGAATAGTTAGTTCAATTGATTGTCTGTCCACTATCTTATCTTTGTCAGTGTGCAGAAAATGATTAGATGTAGAGACTAAGTACAAACACAAAAATCATGTATTAACCAAACCAATGAGTCAGTGTGGCCTACCTGATTTCATCGTAAAGCCTTGCAGCTTTTGGTATTCGACGAAAATAAAGGTTAAATCCAGCTTCTGATTGTTATGAGGTTCTTAAGTTGACACACACTTGGAGCAATTAGAGTGTTTTGGACGGAACCGACTTCATAAACAGAACTCTAGGGTGTTTTTTTTCTCAAATACTCAGGCCATGAATACCTAATATATACATTCAACTTTAATCAGATACATTTAGTTAAACTTTATGAAGAACCAGCTAGTTTAACATCGTTCATCTGCTTCCGAATCCTAGGCAATACCTAAACATGCAACTCTAAATTCTTTCACCTAGAGGTACTAAAAAGTAGGTGTACAATCTCAGACTTAACTCTTTCAGTCTTTTGATGGAAAACCTGAGATGTCGTGTGCCGACCTACCCCAAGATAATGCAATACAAGTAATAAATCAAGGCAAGAACAAAACAGAAATCAAACTCGGAGCTGCAACCCAAGCTACACGAAAAAAAGGATAGGTTTAAAAGAAGAACTCTTGAAACTGGTTTAAGTCAATCTACTAAACTACCTGAAACTCTATGATACACCCTATAAAGGTCAATAAATGGGTTTGTTAAGCTGATGTTCTGATGCACAGACCTAAGACCAAAATACACACCCTCAGAAGTAAAGGATATCCACTAAATTCAAGATATCAATATCACTATTAAAGTAATAGTGATATTACTAGAAATAAAGTAATGACTCTATAGTGCACGGTGCACTCTTTATGCTACTACTGCAATGCCTTTTCTGTCCTTGTAAAAATACTAGCTATCCTCCATCTCTACTTTCTTCAGTTTCTTTTTCAGCTATTGTTATATCTCCGTAACACACACTTAGTTATCAAGGCTAAAATAAAGAATTCATGAAAATAGTATTTAAAATGGATATCGATAGACAGTATAAGTATGTAATATGAAGAAAAATGAAACATTTTCATGAAACTGGTCTCGGGGAACTCTTTACTTTCATAAATGTAAATGCAGTTGTGGATCAAATTATGCAAATGGGTTGTGGATCAAATTCATGCTGTGACAGATTGTTGTAGGTATCATAGTTGATTTTTAATAGTTCCTCAGTAAATCCTAATTGCAAACTGCAAAGCCAAGGAATGAAAGTATAGAAAGAAAGAAGGAGAAAAAAAAGATATAAAAACTTAATAGAGAAGGCCCTCGAGAAAATGGCATCCAGATTATTATTAGATTTTGTATGCTAGATGATTTGGTCATTTCTTCCAATACATTAGAATAGCGTATTCAACTGATCGACAACGGAAACCGATAAGAGGTGAAACAGTGCCGTAGATCACTCAACAATAGAAACTAATGTTCTATAACCGAAGACCTTCAAGGTTAAGGTTTCAACAAGTTCCAAAAGAATCTAGGATCACTTAGCATCGTTAGCTACCGTAGTATGAATTACTAGGATAGTCTATGATGAGGCTCCTTGGAGGACCTTGAACAACTCAAGTTCCACACAATTAGCATGCCCAGTGGGGGAATACAACTTAAAAAGTTCAAAATGAACATCGTCTCGAATAATCTCAATCATGAGCAACAAATAAGCATAAAGAGAATAGTGTGGATGGTACATTAACATGGACAAAGGGTAGACATTCTCTTCAGAAAATAGACTACAAATGCCATAATCAAACCTCAAATGTTGTCTAAGTATATTGTTGTCAGATTAACTCGAACAAAAGCATTTCTTACCACTTTCTCAGCAACAAAAACAGTATCTAAGGTATTCCTATCACTAATAAAAGAATCAGAAGATATACGGACGCTAAATTGAAGTAAACCCCATTAGCAAAAATCAGAATTACAAAATCTCAGTTTTATTAAATTGGATTCAGGGTTTATCTTTTCATCTAATTCCATTTAGTCATTTATTCATACTTTCACTAAACTAAAGAAAAGAAACACACATACCAGATACGTCTGTGCCCCATTTCTCCCTGTCCAGTTGAAATTTCATCATGGTGCTCTTGGATCAGTCCCATGTGGCCAAACATAAACCATCTCGTCCCAACCAGTACTAGCAAGTAAACCTTCGACAAGAACACTCATATCAACACCAACCGCAAATTCAGTATGATGATCATACCTCCCAACAAGTGCATCTTCAATTTGATAATCCCACAAACAAACCGTCATATCGTACGAACACGACGCAATCAAACTCTGCCTATGCGGCGAGAATTTAACTTTCCTAACAGCATAATCATGCCCATTCAACACACTAATCGGAACCCTAAAATTCCTCACATCCCAAACTTTAATTGATTTATCAACCGAAGCCGTAACAATCAAACAATCATCATATTTATTCCAATCACAAGACAAAACCTCAAATTCATGAGCAGGTAATATCATAGTCGAAACAGGCTCTCGCACATCCCAAACCCTAACAGTACAATCCCCCGAAGCAGAACAAAATATATCAGCATGTCTAGGGTTCCACACAGATGAATAAACACAATAAGCATGTTCTTTAAAAGTTCTTACACTCGTAGGACGATCAACAGTCCATAATTTAATGGTATCGTCCCACGAAGACGTAATAATCGAATCACGACGAACAGGATTCCAATCAACAGAATGAACTTCACGAGTATGTTCAGATAAGGACCGAATAGGATTACCTGCTGGTGGTAAACCTAAATCATATAATTTGACAGAACCATCAGCAATTGCAGCAACAAGAAGATTCTCATTCTCTTCAGACCAAGTAACATCATAAACACCATCAGCTGTTTCAAATGATGCTACCTCAGTCATTGGACCACCACCTGGTGTTGGATTTATATCAAGAATATGAATTCTTCCATTACCAAGTATACCAAAGTTTTGTGATGTTGCTACTGCTAATCTATGTTCATAAAATGGACTGAATTTTACTGAATATCCATTAAATGGGGTTTTAAACATCGGCATGATTTTTGATGTTTTTTGATTTTTTTTTTCTCGTTGAACCACCCTGTATTCTCTCTATCTATCTAACTCTAACTGACCTCTCCATTGAATTTTCTGCAATTTCTCGAGTCTTTCGAGTAATCCGAGCCTGATTTGAAGTACTCTCTCCGCTGTTGTTTGAGATTAGGATTTAAGACTAAGAGGGTTTAGGTGTTATTGGTTGTAACATATTATGATACGAAATAGTTTTGGTCAACTACTAACTTTCAATCCAACACGTTCAATTTGGACAGCTAGATAGTTTTTTTTTTTTTTTGCAGCATAAAGTTTATTAGAACCTATAAAAAGATTACATATGGGTATATATATGATACCTAAAGAGTTATTTGATATAATCTGGTTGAGAAAGATTGGAATTGTCTGGTCCCAGATTTTTTTCGACAGATTTTCAGTTTGACTGTCATCTACTGTGTAAATGGCCAGGCCATATGCGGCCTGATTTCTTTCCATCTAGTTATACTAGATAATGCAATGTGGTATTTGGCGTATTTTATGCTTTATCCCTGCGGTCATTCTAGAAATATACCAGTGTGGTGCAATGGGAAAGGCTATGAATCGTAGTAGGTTTTCTGAATCCGTCTCGAAAAAACTTTTGGCCATTGTTATTCTGTCGCAATTATGGAGGCCAGTAGCATGGCAAAGGTTTCAGCTGATAAGACAGTTGTAATTCCTAACGGTTGCGCTAAAGCCATCACTGTTTGCGTCCTTAAATTCCTTTAGATGAACCCCGCTCTTGCAATTCCTGGGTGATCCCTGGAAGCCCCATCTGTGTTGATCTTATCTGGTCTACGTTAGGGCTGGACCATCCGACTGATATGATTGTTTGATACAGTACATCCCATACAAGTTGAGGAGGTAGTTTAGAAGCTAATTTTTTTTTCTCTATTTCATGTTTTAAGTATTTCCTTTAACAGTTGTATCTATGTTTTGGTGCTTTATTATTAGTTCACTTCTTTATCTAGCTTATTAGTCGGTAGTTTAAAGCCTATATAAACATATTTGTTATGTTTAGAGTATTATTTACTTTAAATCTTAAAGATATTAAACTTTTAAAGCTTCCTGATCTAGTTTTTATTTTTTTCTTTCGCAACTTGTCTTATTTTCTCATTTCTGTAATCTTTGTATTGTTTTCATCTTATCGTTCTACATTAGTTGGTATTCAGAGATTTCTTTTGGTTTCTTTGCTAAAATTTGATCTTGGTATCGCTTCCGCAGACCCTACTTTTATTCAGTAAACACTAATCAATGACCGGTGACTTGGAGACTAAGGTTACCAAATTCTCTTTTGATTTTAACACCATGAAGCTCCAGATAACACACGTTAATACAAATATGGCTAAAATCATGGAATTCTTTGGCATTCCTACAAAAGAATCTTCTCTTGAATAACTGATAGACACATTTTAGTGTCTAATTTGCACCTTAATTTCTAGTGAGTTAGTATTCGATTTTGTGTCTATTACGTGTTTTATTGCTTTTGTAGGTACATTAGAAGAATAAAGATTTGTGGAAAAATTGGCTCAAAAAGTGTTCAAAGCACCCGGGAAAATGGATCAAGGCACCCACACTTTGGATTGGGGCACCCCTGGATCGGGTCAACCCATCGGGTCAACCCAGCGGGTCAGCCCAGCGAGCTGGATCGGGCCGAGTCACGGGTCGACTCATCGGACTCGTCTGTTTCACTGGCAGCACAAATCCAACGTAAAATTTGGTTTCTTTTGCTTCCAGATTGTTCCAAATGATAGTAGATAACCCACACAAGTTAGAACAATCGAGAAACAGCAAAAAGATCCCGTGAAATCAGTTGAAAAATCATGAACATGGCCGGAATTTGATTTCGATTAGGAATGGGATTTGTGGGCTGTTTTAGAGAGTTCTATTAGGTTTAGAACTCTCTCTAGGGTTTCTACTATCTATAAATACCAAGAGAAGCCAAGAGAATCGAACACAAAAGCTTAGAGAAGAGTTTAGAGATTTCCGGTCAATATTCCGTCACCGCCGACGAGCTGCTGCTGCACCGGCCGGCGTGTTCTTCATCCATCACTGCCGGAGAAGAAGACTCAGTAACATTTATATGTGTTGCTGATTTGAATTTTCCTGTCGTCTATTGCTTCAAACCATTTGTTGCTTAAACTTTTCTGTAACAGCTGAACCCTCTTCTGTAACGCTTATAAGCGTATCAAATCAGCTGTTACAGCGTTATTCAACCTTGTAATCAATATTTTGAGCAATGAAATCAACTTTTGAGCAAGTTTTCTTCACCATGAGCTAAGTCTATTTACTGGGATGATGGATAAGGTAATTTTCTCAATTTTATGTGATTTAATTATTTTCTAATAATTATTTATAATTCTTTTATCATTAAAATTGCATAGTTTTGAATAGTAAAAACGGTTTTCTTTCAACAGTTGTGCTTTTGCTTGATGGATTATGCTTAGTTAATTAATTTTGATAATCCATGCTTGTGATTTACCTCTGTTTGTTAGCATAACAAAACCAATTTTGGCAATTATTTGGGCTTCAATTAAATTAAAAAGAATTATCTGATTAATCACATAGGTTGTTAGAATTACCTGATTCCTGATTCCTGGTACGTTTAAAATTATTTAAAAATCATAGTTAGGTTATTTAGTCTTTTTCTTACTCCTGGAATTTTCTAGAGTTAGTTTAAATCATTATTTTCTAAAATCATCACTTTCACAAGTTCGAGAATCGAATCTTTATTTACCACTTTCTAAAATTACATCAATAACCAGAGAAAACTGTAGAATCATCTTCTAAACAAAAAAATCCTCTTCCTCTAAGAAACATACTTTTGAATACACTGATGAAATTCCAGAGAATATATTAAAGGCTATCACTATGCCAAAATGGGGAAAATTTGACAGGGGGTCTATAGGAAATTTCACAGGAGAGACATGTCGATTTATTTTTGATAGACTAGAGCTATCGAATTTATATACTATAGATAAACCATTATCAGGTTTTAATTTTTGACGGACTTAGCAAATATAAGGAAGTTCCTCGGTATTTTTTCATGCTAAAATTGGAAACAAAAGCCCTAAAAATCACCAAAATCATGGTTTTCCTCCATCTCGCAACACTATAATTTCAGAAGGGTTAATTTCTCTTCCTCCATCAAGCTCTCTTCCTCCATCTCGAAGGTTTTGATTTCTTACACTCTCTCGATTAAGAGCTATTAATTGACTGATTTCAAAAAAAAAATATTTCAGTGTTTTCAAAAACCTAAACTCCGAAATACTTTTGATTTCGTTGTCTGATTCAAAATTAGAGTATTGATCTATAATCATATAATCATCTTCATCATTTTGATGTAAGAATAATTTTAAAAAAAAATCAGTACAACCTCATATCTGTTCTTCCCTGATTTATCTCTCAATTTTTAATTCTGATTGAAAATAAATCTTCAGTTTCGTATTCAGGACATCTTAATCTTTGTTACCCATTAATTAGTTTTAAATTTGGTCTACTTTCGATTTTCGATTTTCGACTTAATATGAATTGATAATTGTTCTTGATTGATTATAACAACTTGAGATCGAAAGATTGCATCAATAAAAGTTTGTAATAAAAGAAGAAGGACTGAGTTGAGATTGTAGTTTTGCTGAAAATTATAGTTTAGATATGGGTTTATAATCAGATTATAATCATTTATTTCTCCTCCTTGCTGATGATTATTAGTTTATCACTTATAGTACTCATGAAAGTTGAAGTCGGTGGAGGTATGTTCATGTTGATTCTACAACCACTATCATTGTATATTTGTTGCTGCTGTTTTTGATCATGCTGGTGATAGTTATAAACATTATTGCTTTGATGGGGATGGGGATCAATTGAGTTTGAATACCAACTTCCTAAAAAATCCACTTGTTTTGGCCTATACATTGGAGCATACTTGATGCATAAGCATCAACATGCTTGTAGCTTAACCGATGAAGCTTGAATTATGCGAAAGCATCATTCAATCGTGTTGCGTACTTGAGAACGCATATTTGCATAGTAAATAGTGATAGTTATGCATAAGCTAGTGCATACCTTGCAAAAGTCCTTCGGCCTATACGTTCTAAGCTTTGCTTGGCCTTTGGCCTTGGGATGAAGTGGGAATTGATGTTGGATTTGCCTTAATAGGTTTAAGTTGCTTGTTCCTTTCGAATCGACACAATTGTTCAACTACGGGCATGCTTGATCCCTTCAAGGTACGGTTGGGTACGTAGGAAGCCGCAATACAATGCATTGAGGTGCAGCACCTTGTCGCTCATATCATCTAATTTAGAGGTGATTGCGACATTGTGGTCACTTGTATCATCAGGCTTGACAATGCTAAGTCAAGAGATGATTGTTGCTACACTTGATGAGGTAGTTTCAATCCCATTCGATAGATAGTTCATACTTCCTAGCAACCGTTGCGGCATGGAACAACATGTGCCTGGATGTTACACCCTTTGCAAGAGCAAGATCAGTGCAGGCTCCAGCTCATGATCGAAACAGAGTTATGAAATTGAAAATTAGGCTTGAAATGGCCTAGATGCTAGTCCAAGGCATGAGTTAGGTATGGAAAATGCTTATAAATGTGTGATATGCTTCCAAAGGCATTCACCATTGGCTTTATTGGTCATGTACCCTTTGTAGAACAAAGGTGTATTGGAACGGTATGGAAACTATGTTCCGATTATCATGCTTATAAAGCATATTTAGAAAGGCTAATATACCTGCATTTTCCAGCGAGAAGTTAGCATTAAGGCTGGGTTACTATCTTTTTAGGACGCGCATCGGGGAGTTCTGGCCTGCCCAGCGCAATGCGCCGGAGGCGAAATTTTACGGTCTGTAACAAGATGTTTGGTGAAAATCACAATATCTTCCAAATATTCACCAGTTTTCATGATTGGTTGAACTACATTTTTCTTATGATAATTATGCTTCAACTTGGAATTCTTCTTATGCTACTACCGCTTGGTTTATATGGAAAGATAGATGTGATCTGGTGTTCAAAGGTGTCACTCATATTGCCGATTCCACTGTAGTCAACATCAAACAGTACATAAATAATTTTGACAGAGTAATCCACAATCAGGATCATATCATCAACAACTTGTACTACCAAATTTCTGATGAAGAAACAAGTAGCATATTGCGAAATCACCACAGGGAAAAATTTGGCATCACTATTAGCATTTGCACACTGGAAAGTGGTAATTTTCCAGTTAGTAATGTTAACCTTAATACTTCTACTTGGACTAATGTTGCTCTGTTTGCTATGTCCTTCTCATGTAGCTTCATTGGAGCCAAAATTATTTATATCCAGGGAGGAGACAACAATGGACCAAGAAGACAAGATGACCTAGCGGTGTAGTGGGACAGAAGTTGCAGTCCACAAATGTTGATTTCTCCTCTGAAGAAGATGCAACCCTGGAAGCCATCAAGAATATTTATAGGAAGGAAGTTCAAGGAAGATTCAGTTTGAGTTACCATCAAATAATTGGTAGAAGTTCTGAAGTGATCTCTTTTGTGCTGGGGAATCTCAACAAAATTCAACGTAGTGAAAATTCTCTTGCTTTTAAATTAGTTAGATTAGTTACCAAGAACAACATCAAGGATAGTTTAGACTGAGATAAAAATATTTTTTGTAATTATCTTCGCTCCCCCTTTTTGAGAACCTCTTTAATATTAATAGAGAGATCAATGGTGAGGAAAGAATTTTACAGGAGGCTATGCTTACCACTGCAAAACGTAACTCTGTTACTTGAGCTTTGCTTCGGCAGCTCTTTTTCTTATAAAACAAAAACACAAGAAGAAGAATTGCACTTTATGTCACTCATAAACAAAACCACAAATTTTCACAATAAAATGACACCCCAAAAATCCATGAGATCTGTAGAAGAAAGTGAACTCATACACCTCCTAGAGTAGATTACCTTACGTATGACAAACGACACAATAATGGAGTACAATTTTGGCTACTCTTTAGAAATAGCAAGTGTATGTAAGATCTCTGTCATCTGCTAACCTACCCCAAGATAATGCAACACGAGCAACAAAATAGACTACCATCAGAAGAAGTTCTACTTACAAAAGGATGGTGAACACGTTTGCAGTTTATCATAAACCCAATCGAGATACATACATTACACAATTATTATCGAGGCATATTCGTTTGGACTATAAGACCATATTGCTCAGATTCCTCAGAATCAACTGTATGCACGCTGTATTGCCCAGAGTGATCACCAGCTGTTGCCCAGGTTATTGGTACACTACAGAGATCGACCGGTACTTCAAACTGTAAGTTCGATTTCTTCTCGTGGTTTGTTTGAAAAGACAAAGCTTGTTTCTCTACCCCTCTCAGACTTTCTAGCTCGGTTGTTACTTGTCTCATTGTTGGCCTTTCTTCACCGTTCAAGCGGAGGCACCTTTTTGCAAGATCTGCAGCTGCAATGAATTGTTCTGGAGTCCCCTCATTGAGTATTCTAGCATCAATAAGCTGGAACAGTTTATTTTCTTCCACGAACGAAATGAAATAGGGAGCAAGGCTTCTTTGCTTTTCAGATCTTTCTTGAGAAAGGGGCATTTCTGCCGTCATGAGCTCAACAAGAACTACACCAAAGCTGTAAACATCGCTCTTTTCCGTCAGTTGGCTTGTGTTGAAGTATTCTGGATCAAGATATCCTAAAGTTCCCAGTACCAGTGTGGATAGTTCTGTTTGGTCCAAAGGAATCAACCTGGACGCTCCAAAATCTGCTACTTTTGCAGTGTAATTTTCGTCTAAAAGTATGTTGGGAGACTTGACATCTCTATGAATTATGGGTATCGAAGCTGATGAGTGTAGATAAGTAAGTGCACCGGCTGTTTCAACAGCAATCCTCAAACGGGTTTCCCAGGGGAGTGAAGGCGCTCCACTGCCGGAATGAATATGTTGGCAGAGGGTTCCGTTAGAAACGTATTCATACACAAGCAATGGAACTTCAGTTTCTAAACAACAGCCTAAGAGCTTCACCACGTTTCGATGGTTAATCTGAGTTAGAATAACAACTTCATTTATAAATTGCTCAATTTGGCTCTGATCAACTATTTTGGACTTCTTAATGGCCACTATTCGAGCATCGGACAAGGTTCCTTTGTAAACGGTTCCATAGCCTCCTTTTCCCAGGATCAAACTCTCATCATAATTATTGGTTGCTAATTTTAGCTCTTCTGCTGTGAAGATCTTTGAAGAAGTCTCTGCACCGCCTTCATTTGATGATAGCTGTTGTTTTAATATCAACCCACCATTTTGTTGAAAAAATTTCTCTTTCAGTTCGATCAACTTTCTTTTTCTGATAATCAAGTGTATCCAAGAACTTGCAAAAATCAGAAACAATAGCCCCAAACCAATACCTGCATTAATAGTAGGAGTTCATAAAAAATACTCGACCGATAAAGTGCATACATTATTGCTACAAATAAGGCTGATTGAAGCAAAAAAAACCAGGAAAAAGTTTGCCCAGTATTATGTGATTAACAAGGAAAGCAGGTGGTACCTAGAGCAACTTTTATGATTGGAAATTCTTCGCTTTTGACAATATCGGCAGTGCAACCTGTCCCGTTTTTTCTCCCATCGCCACGACTGCCTGCTGGACAAGTACAATTGAAGCTCCCATTGGTATTGATGCAGACACCTGCACATGGATTGTTTTTTTGATCCTCACACTCATTGATGTCTGTTGAGTCACAACATAATACACAACATAGAACTTGTCAGGTTTTACGCGAACTTGTACTCCTCTGAAGACAAATACATTAAACCAGTAGTTAATCCGGGAGATATACAAACATACCTTGGCATCCAGGACTGAGATAAGGGTTCCCCTCGTAGCCTTCAAAGCAAGTGCAATGATACCCAGAACAGTTGGTTGAATTGCTACAGCGACTGTTTTCTTGGCATGCGAAAGTGGTCGGATCTTTCTGTGCTTCTGCACATGTCTTATTCCCTATTCCCCAATCAAGAACAATAGGGATATCTCTGTCGTCAGGCATTTCCAGGAGATATGATATAGAGAATTTGAACCGCTCATATTCAGCCACAAAGGCAAAAATGCAAGGGTCGAAGGATAAGAAGGATGCTTTAGTAGTATTGCCATTCGTCATCACCGTTGTGTTATAATTTTGTATTCGTTTTGGGATGGTACTCTGGCAACAGCCGATGCCATTGCAAGACCCTTCCTGCACCTTTTCCATGCTCTGACATGATGATACACACGCGCTTGAGTAAGGTTTCCCAAGCTGATCATACCCTGAAATAAGCCCTCCAGAGTCACACCCGACGACAAAAAATCTGTTCTTTGTGTCCGACAATGTAAAGTGAGTCCTAGAGAAGCTTATGGAGACGTCCGAATGATTTTGCTCCAAATCACCAACCATACTATTACATACTCTCGGTACAAAGTTTTTTATGCGCATATCGGTTTCCGATATACTTAATATTTCAACATTACCTGTTCCTATGAAGAGCTTGGGAGGTTCATATGAAGTATTACAGTTGACGCTATAGCCATATCCAATTCCCTGAATGGAGCACCCTCCTGCTCCTCGAATATCATCCTTACCTCCAGGAGTTATACCAAAAGGGTAAGGAACGCTAATATTACCGCATTTTGCTTGGCAACCTTGCTTCGTCCCTCCTAATGCAGCAACACACGATGCTAAAGTTAACCAGCAGGAGATCTGGATTAACAAGAAGCGTCGTGGAAACATAATTTTAGATAGCTAAATGCTAATATTTACTTTAGCTAGTTAGCACTAAAGGAAGAGATCAGAGATGGATTAATGAATCGATCATTACTAATCTTACATAGCATCTGTTTGAGCTTCTTTGAATGTTACAATGGAGAATTAGAATTGTTGTCATAGACTTTGAGAAAGTCTTATGACCAAGTACACAAAAGAATTTATGCTCCCTTAGTGGAGCTCCATATATCACAATGCTCATGAGAACGTGACTGCCTGTTCTATACCAAACTAATTTATAGCCAATCAAATCAACTTTGACTAATAATGTGCACACCAACATCGACCTTGATCAGTATGCCAACTGCTGTTCCCTTCAAAATGTTAAATCAAATATATAAACCGCTGGATTTATTTCCCATTAACTTAAGTGATCATGATATCGAGAAGAATATTCCAATCCAAAATGACTTATATACCGTGTGAAAATATGTAGGAAAAGTTGTTTTAATTAATATTTCTGATCATCAAAAGTTGTTTTAATTAATATTCTTTCTGATTCTGCGTTGATATCCTGCAAACAATTTTCATCATGATTGGATTTAATTTGAATTGGCTTAATCATCGTCTTAATCTGTGTGCTGCCAACTGTTTCTTCCGCAAGTTAAGGAGCAAAAAATTGTTCGCTTCCTTTCAGGATATATTTCAAAAATCAGTTACTTAATTATTCTTCGGAAGAATATATTCTACATTCAGTTCCTTATCTTTATTTAAGGAAGGCAAAAGATTTCCAAAGGCTACGACCCATATATAACCCCATTCGTTACCCTCATAGCTCTAGAACCCTAAACAATTATTACCCCTGCTGTATCTTTTACCCATTGTTAAACCAATCACTTTTCATTATGAACAACAGTCAGAACATTCACATAGATCATTTATCATCAAAAATGAATTCAACAAGGATTGGGTCTATTCTGCTAGGTCATTAAGAAGAATCATCTCAACTTCTGGAGCAGTGGATGCCGCTGCAAATGAATGGTCAATAAGTCTGCTTGGAAAATCTTTTCTAAGGATGTGTTAGACCACAGGTGTGTTTCACACATGTGCACCACTGTTAGCCTGACAGGTGTCGGTTTTAGATAGGTCTCTGTTGGTCCTTTTCTGTTAATAACCGGTAGTTCAGGTTCTCTCTTTTGCTCTCGGTTGTAATGAGTATAAGAGCTGATGCTCATTCCTCTTTTTATAACAATGAGAATCACAAAATTAATATAAAATGAATCTGAGAGAAATGTTCAACAACATATTCTCTTTCAACATAGTATCAGATACCTAATTTTCTTTCATCAACGACTTCAAATCATCCTTCAATGGCATATCACAATAAAGATATTCCCTCCGTCCCTATTTAGATGAAGGTTTATGGCATTTTACAAGTTCCATATTAGATGAAGGTTTTTATATTTTCCCATAAGTTTTCCTGATTTATCCCTTTTTTAATATCATACACTAACTTAGTAAATAGTGTAAATTCAAAATTCTTAGTGACATTCTTAAAATCTCTATTTAAAAAATATTTTTTTTCACAACTAAAATAATTTTGTAACTCCACATTAAATAGTGAGGGCATTTCTGGAAAGTTTTTAGTCTCTTTCTTTTTTCTTAATTTGTGTGAAAACACCTTCCCCCTCATTTAAGTAGGGACGGAGGGAGTATATCTTTAACTTTTAAACCTCCTTCCAAATTATCTACTACGAATTATTCACTATGGAAATCTCAAATTGTTCCTTTACTTCGTAGTTACAACCTTTTTCGATTTTTTGATGGTTCGTTTCAATGTCCAGTCAAATTTTACAGAAGACAATCTCCTGCTGGTGCTACGGCATTACTTGATCCAAATTATGTTGATGAAGATCATGAAAGTGAATTTGTTAAGAATCTGACTTATTCTTACTGGATTACTCAAGATCTAACTATCTAATCTTGGTTATTCACTTCTAGTACTGAAGAAATACACTCACTGGTACTTGATTATACTTTTTCTCATGAAGTTTGGACTCGGTTGGAGCACAATTACAATGCTACAACCAAATCAAGACTTATGCAATTGAAGACAAATCTGATCAATTTGAAGAAGAACTCAGATTCTATGTTGGTGAACTTTAACAAAGCAAATCCATTTCACATCAATTAACACAAATTGATCGAGCTATCTCTGATGAGGATCTTGTGTTCCACATTTTGCAAGGCTTACCATCTGAATTTAATGTTTTCAAGACTTTTATCACTACTCAATAGTTGAAGACTAAAAATCTCATTACATCTGCTGAACTTCTAGGAGTGTTATTATCTAAGGAGGTGAGAATGAATTCTGAGTCTAATCAAGATCTCGCCACTGCTTATGCAAATGTGACACAACAACAACATTCTGTGCCTTCTAATTTTCAACATTATTCACGTGCTTCTATGTATGGTCCTTATTCACCTTATTCAGGTAATTCCTCATCTTACTCTTTTTCTATACCAACATGGCATTCTCAGTCTCAGAGAGGCACATTCAATAGATTCAATGGTTTTCGTAGGACTAGATCTGCTTGAAGGTTTAGAGGTATTTTTCGAAGTGGTAGATTTTACAATGGTGGACATTTCAATAGATCTTGCAATTTCAACACTTTATATCCACCTCCTATGAAGTATAATTACTATATCCAATGTCAGATTTTTCAGAAACCTGGTCATTCTGCTCAAGAGTGCAGGTACATATATGCTACCAATGATAATGCTATGGCTCAAGCATATTATACTGACATTACTAGTGAGGATTTTGATGAATTTTGGTTTCCAGAACCTGAGGCATTTGCAATCTATAATGCTGACACTCCTGCTTCTTCTACTGGTTGGGTTCCTGACTCTGGAGCTACACTGACTTGTCTAATCTGAATTTACATTCTGAATTCCAAGGAACTTATCAAGTGCGTGTGGGAAATGGCTCAAGTTTGTATATTACTCATATTGGTTCTTCTGTCTTTCACAATGATACTGCTAAGTTTACTTTATCTAACGTGCTTCATGTTCCTTCAATCACAAAGAATTTGATTCCTGTGCATCAGTTTACAAAGGATAATAATTGTTATTTTGAATTTTATCCTGATGAATTATTTGTGAAAGATATTATCACCCACAAGGTTCTTCTGCATGGCCCTGTTAAGGATGGTCTCTATCATTTGGAATTTATAGCAGCTCAACTGAGACAAGCAATGGCTACTCAAGTTTCTACTTCTACTAGCTGGCATAGCAAGCGAGGTCATCCTGCTTTTAGTACTTTAAAACATGTTTTAGCTTCTGTTGGAGAGGTTATTCATAACCATTTAACTAATCCTATTTTTTCTGCATGTCAACTAGCTAAGAGTCATGCCCTACCTTATCCATTTGTCTCTTACAATAACAATCATATCTCTGGTCATTTGGAACTTATTCACACAGATGTATGGGTTTCTCCCTTATGTTCAATCAATGGATACAAATATTATATGTCATTTATTGATTCTTTTAGTAGATTAACTTGGCTTTATCCATTGTCTTATAAATCTGAGGTTATGTCTACTTTCATGAAATTCAAAAGTCATGTGGAGAACATGTTTCAGATGAAAATTAAACTTGTGCAGTCAGACTGGGGAGGTGAATATAAAAATGTCTCTTCTTACTTGGATTCATGCGGCATAGGACATAGAGTTTCTTGTCCTCATGCTCATGCTCAGAATGGAACAACATGGAGAAAACATAAGTACATAGTGGAAACTAGTTTAGCTCTCCTTTCACATGCATCTCTACCACTCACTTATTGGTTATTTGCTTTTAAAACTGCTAAGTTTCTTATTAATAGACTTCCAACACCAACTTTAAAGCAGCTATCTCCACTTGAATGTCTCTTTCAACTTAAACCAGATTACTAATTCTTAAAAACCTTTGTTTTGTGCATGCTATCCTTGCTTGAGACCATTTAATTCTTATAAACTTGAACCTAGATCTGTCAAGTGTATCTTTCTAGGATACAACTCAATGCGTAAATGGTACAGATGCTTGAATCCTCTCACAAACAAGATTATTATCTCCAGAGATGTTAATTTTGATGATAATGATTTTCCATATGCTACTTTATTCCAAAGCATGGATTCTGGCAATGCAACTTTATCTACAATGTCAGTTTTACCTTCTCCCACAGTTTCATCTACCACACCAGTTTCCAATGAAGTAGACATTCCTTTGTCTGACTTACAAGAATTTCCACCTTTACAGTCCAAAATTTCATCATTCACATCTCCACCTACCCAACCATTGCCAAAGACAGTTTTCACTGTCAATGATCATTCATTGTTTACTAGAGGCAGGAGGGGCATTGTCAAGTCTAAAGTTTATGCATCTGAGGTTCAATCTGTTTGTGAGGATATCATAGTTCCATCCTGTTATACTGAAGCCTGTAAGGATCCAAGATGGAGGGCAGCTATGGATGAGGAAATAAATGCCTTGTTACAAAATGGGACTTGGAAACTGGTTGCTACAGCTCTTGGTCAAAATGTCATTGGATGCAAGTTGATTTTTAGGATCAAAAGGAATACAGATGGCTCCATTGAGAGATACAAAGCAAGACTTGTTGCTAAAGGCTATAATCAAGTTGAGGGAATTGATTATCATGATACATTCAGCTCTGTAGTAAAGCCTACAACTGTGCGCATGGTTCTATCTATTGCTCTTTACAAGGGCTGAAAAGTCAACCAGCTTGATGTTAAAAATGCTTTCTTACATGGGTTCTTTTCAGAGGATGTGTTCTTGATGCAACCACCTAGCTATGCTGATAAATTGCTTCCATATCATGTCTGTAAACTTCAAAGGTCCCTTTATGGACTTAAGAAATCTCCAAGGGCTTGGTTTGATAGACTACGTCAGTTTTTGTTCACAACTGGATTTCATGCTTCCAAGATCACTATTTTTCAGAGTTACTGCTACTTCTGCAATCTACTTATTGGTCTATGTTGATGATATATTGATTACTTGCAGTTTATCATCTGAAATTGACTCATTCATTCTTGAGTTAGGGACAAAATTTACTATCAAGGACTTGGGTGAGCTTCACTTTTCCTTAGGTATACAAGCAACAAGAAATTCTGCTGGCTGATGTGATTTTATATAGTGGTAAATAAAGGTTCGATTCTCGAACTTGTGAAGGTAATGATTTTAGAAAATATTGGACTTAACCTAAACTAATAAAAATCAGGAAAATACACTAGAGATGATTTTTAGAAAATATGGA
>JAJJMC010005834.1:92734-127690 GCA_023531435.1 Papaver californicum
GCATAATCCATCAAGTAAAAGCACAACTGTTGAAAGAAAACCGTTTTCACTATTTAAAACTATGCAATTCTAATAACAAAAGAATTATAAATAATTATTAGAAAATAATTAAATCACATAAAATTGAGAAAATTACCTTATCCATCATCCCAGTAAATATAGTTAGCTCATGGTGAAGAAAACTTGCTCAAAAGTTGATTTCATTGCTCAAAATATCAATTACAAAGGTTAATAACGCTGTAACAGCTGATTTGATACGCTTATATGCGTTACAGGAGAAGGTTCAGCTGTTACAGGAGAGTTTTAAGCAACAAAGGGTTTGAAGCAATAGGCGACAGGAAAATTCAAGTCAGCAACAGTTGTAAGTGTTGCTGAGTCTTCTTCTCCAGCAGTGATGGATGAAGAACAGCCGGCCGGTGCAGCAGCAGCTAGTCGGCGGTGACGGAATACTTGCCGGAATTCTCTGTTTTCTTCTCTAGGCTTTCGTTGTTATTTTTCTTGGTTTCTCTTGGTTTATATAGGTAGTAGAAACCCTAGAGAGAGTTCTAAACCTAATAGAACTCTCTAAAACAACCCACAATTTTCAATCCGAATCGAAACACAATTCCGGCCAAATACATGATTTCCGAGCTGATTTCACGGGATCTTTTGGTGTTTATGACTTGCGTAAGATAACTATTAGCATTTGGAACAATCTAGAAGCAAAAGAAACTTGTTTCTCACGTGAATTTGAAGTGCCCAATTGATACAGTTGAATCCCGATGAGTCAACTCGGTGACTCGGCCCGGTCCAGCTCGCTGGGTTGACTCGCCTGGTTGACCCGCTGGGTTGACCCGATCCAGCTCAGCCCGATCCAAGGGTGCCCCAATCCAAAGTTTGGGTGCCTTGATCCATTTTCCCAGGTGCCTTGAACACTTTTTGAGCCAATTTTTCCACAAATCTTTATTCTTCTAATGTACCTACAAAAGCATAAAAACACGTAATAGACACAAAATCGAATACTAACTCACTAGAAATTAAGGTGCAATTTAGACACTAAAATGTGTCTATCAATGCTTCATATATTGTAAAAACTGGCGATGCAAGCATTGGTCTAATTATTCGTGATTGTGCAGGTCTCTTCCAAGAAGCAAAAGGAAGATATGTTGATGGAGCATTGAATCCAGAATATGCAGCAGAGAAACTGGAATGCTTAGCTCTGCTGGAGGCTGTCAGCTGGGCAAGTAGAAAAGGCTTCAACAAAGTAATCTTTGAGTCTGACTGTGAGGTGGTGGTTAAGTCGATTAATGAGGCTGAATCTGAAGTTCATTGGGTGAATCAAGGACTTATTTTAGAGATTAAAAATAAAATAGTTGGTAGAATTCTTGGTTTTTCAAATCAATTAATAGGTTAGCTAATGGTACGGCTCATGCTTTAGCTAAAAAGGCTAGAGAATAGCATATTTGCTTTCAGTATTACAAAGATTTCCCTTCAGATGTTCAACATTTGATAGAAATTGATTCTAATGTTGTAACAGTCTAAGTTTTACTAAAATTTATTTTTGAATCAAAAAAAGAAAAACGAATATTCACTATGGTGATTCAACCTGTATGCCTAACGGTTTAGCGCAAACATATGAGACGTAAGATTTTAACTCATATAAATTTAAATTTGATGGTTCAAGATTGATCAACAAATTTGATTCAACTTCTCTCTCCATCAAAGTCTTGGACTACAACTTGCAATACCACCTTTGGCCACAGTTTTAGTAATTTGAATCTTGAACGAAGGTATCATAGTGGTTAGCCTAAGTCCCACATTATTTAAAACTTGAACGCTTTTCTTATATATAAGCTACACGTGTAATTATAGCTTATAATAATATAAGGCTAAGGTGTAACCTTTCCTTAGTACTTTTCATCGAAGCACCTCACCACGAGTATGGTGGGAGCTTGCATTTCGCACGTTCGTAAGGAGGAGAACTTGGAGCCTTTGATTTTATCTGATATGATCAGTGTTTATATATAGTACCAACATGACAAAGTTCACCATATTCAGGAACCATATCACAATACTTCTTATTTTTACTCTCAAGCAAATTATAATCGGGAGAGAGTCCACCACTTAGAGCATTTGATTTTATACAATGAGAATTCAAATTGACGGTTACGATTACATTTGATATTATCAGTTAAGATTGCATATATTACCAACATAATATAGTTCACCACATTCAAGAAGCGTATCACAGTATTTCTTATTTTCACTCGTCAGCTAATTATAACAAGGGGATGAATCACATTTAAGCAATACAGGATGACCTGGGTATTTATCATGATTCTAGATATCAAATTTATTTTACACTTCAAAAAAATTACTACTTCGAGTAATCCATTCATCTCTGAAGATATACTTTTATATATCACCCCTTGCCTTACCCCATGAATCATTGACACACTTATTCAGATCCCATATCCTCAAGAAATCAAAAGTACTGACTTTATAACTGATCCTTGGGTTAAACCTGGAAATGATGGCTTTCAAGCAGGTTTTTATCAACTTTGGGATATTGTTGGTGTTGATACTGTGAACATGGTGCAACACCTTTTCAGATATCAATTTATGCTGAAGAACCTTAATCATACCTATCAAGATCTCATTCCCAAGGTATTACATCCCGCTTCTTTATCATATTTCAGATATATAAGCCTTTGTAATATTAGCTACAAAATCACTTCCAAATATAATAGCTATTCGACTAAAACCTTTGATTGCTGATATTATCTCGCCAAATTAAGTAGCATATGTCTCTGGCAGACATTCAAAACAATGTCATCATAGCGCATGAGTTGATTCACACCATGAACAAAAAGAAAGGTAAACAAGCCTTTATATGATTGAAATTAGACATGTCGAAAGCCTTTGATAGACTAGAATGGAAGTTTCTTTTTATTGTGCTTCAAAAAATGCGTTTTTATTCACATTGGATTCAGTTAATACATCAATGTATCTCTACAACCAACCTTTTTCTCTAATAATAATCCCACTAATCCGACAAGGTGAGCCCTTGTCTCCTTATTTATTCTTGATTGAAATGGAAGTACTATCGAGAATTTTAGCAAATAGAGTAGATCCTGGAAAACTTCATGGAGTGCCTTCAATTATAAATGATCCAGTCATTGACGATTTAGTTTTCGTCGATGATTGCTTGCTCTTTCTTCATGCAGATGCATCTCCACTAAAGTATCTTCAACACACTTTTCTATTGCTTCAGGCCAGATGATTAGTTTTCAGAAATCCACTATATTGTTCAGCAAAAATATTTCTCCTGTAACTAAATCCAACAACACTAACATAATGGGTATGAAGCAAGTGGGTTTAGGTGAAAAATATTTAGGTATACCTTTACTACTTTATAAGTCTAGATAACACATGTCAATCCATTTTGTATCATATGGATGCCAAATTACAGGGATGTCACGGTAAAACTATTACTCAAGCAGGGAAAAAAACTCAAATAAATTTCTTCCTCAATACTATGGGTCTACGTATGTATCAGATGCAAGACCAACACATATGGAGCAGCTAGGGGTCATCCATGAATTGCTGGTGAATGTTTCATATGCAGGGACACTAGTACAAATAATCCACATTGGTGACCTTTTACAACTGTCTGCATATCAATTTAATGACGGTTTTGATGAAATCTATAACTGTCACCAAATCCGGTGTCACGGTAGGTGCTTTTTTATAATAACGGTTCCAAACTGTCACATAATCGTTACAATTAGCTTCTAAAACTGTTATATGATATCTATAACCGTTAGTGTAAAAGACATATGTAACGTTTTTCCTGAACAAACGTCACTTTAGATTGGTTTCTGTAACGGTTTTCCGAACAAATACATTATATATTAATCCAAAAGTGTTATGTGATGCTCAAAAGCGTCAGAGTAAGCAACATCTCCAACGGTTTATTAATGTAAACGTCATCTTATATATATGAGAGAATTGTTGATATGACCCTATTTTATTGCCTACATTTTAAATATGACCCCGTTTTTTTAACTATTACAAACATGACCTCATTATTTTTTTTGTTATAAGTATGACGTCATTTTTTATAGGGAGTGTTTGGATACAACCTCAAATAGTATTTCTTTTTACTAAATTAAATTAAAATTAAGATTTTATATATTTTAATTTAATAGAAAATATCAATTTGATCTATTTAAAAATAAACCCACGTCATAATTAATCAAAACTTAATAAGAATTGAATCCCAATAACCAAATTTTCAGTTTCTGGAATAAAACATCAACAACAAAAAAATACCATTTTTTAAGTGGGGTGTGCATGTATGATAAAATTGAAGAAAACTCATTACATAAAATTGATTTATACTTAATAAGGTATAATAAGATCTTAATTTAATTTAGTCAAAAAACTTACTGTTTGAGGTTGTATCCAAACAATCCCTACAAAAAATGAGGTCATATTTTTAATAAAAAACAAAACAAGGTCATAATTGTAATAGTTAAAAAAACGGGGTCATATTTGAAATGTAGGTAATAAAATGGGGTTATATAAGCATAATCCCCTGTATATATTTAAGTAACAGTTTTTTTCAACCCCTTCATTGTAAATGTTAGTATAACACTGTTTGTTTTTTTTTTGGTTTTTTTGCTCAAATTTAGTTTTAAATCTAAACTGAAATTAAGTATCAAACCAAACTAACTTGTATGTTATTATTGAATTCAATTTACAATGTCATCTTTTTCTTAAAGTAAATACATCTCTTCAACACAAATCAAAACATTTGCAACAATACACATTCTTTAAAAAGTTAAACATAAGTTCATTATGCATTGGTTGTTCACGCCCTCTATCAGTAGACATTCTCAATCTCACAGCTCTTTGATACAGCATAAGCAAACTTTTTAGAAGAGGAGCTTGAAACTGATTCAATAAATACGACTTTTAATCTTCTTTCTATCCACGAGCAAGCGCACCCTCAAGTAAATCAAAGAATTGGGAAATATTAATACTAGATTTTCCATTACCACCACATACTAGAGCACCACCTGACCAATTGGGGATTCTCATAATTTTGTCCCTACAAATCAATGAACAATGTAGTCAGAGTTTAACAAATTTATAAAAGAATATATGAACAGAGTATCAAACTGACAAGTTGTACTATACAGCGAAGAACACAATGTGAAATGGGTAAAGCCATGAATACAAATAATAACCCTAAGCAAATAGTTAAAGTTGAAGTGGAACAACATTCTTCGTTCTCACCATCATCGAGGAAGTTAAAGGACCTATCCTAACCAACATTCCTCGTTCTCACCATCATCGAGGAAGTTAAAGGACCTATCCTAACCAACATTCCTCGTTCTCACCATCATCGAGGAAGTTAAAAGGACCTATCCTAACCAACAATATAAAAATACGCATCCGTGAAATCTCCTTCTATTGAATCAAAAGTCAATCAAAAAGGTAATTAATCTAATTTAATAAAACATAAATATTCATGTAATCAAATAACATGATAGAGTTTAAAAACGTCTTGCTTCCATGGTGCAATGTTACGCAACTTTCAACCAGCTGTATCTATAGATTATTTTTCACTGTTTATTACATATCTTTCTCTTTGAACGGTGAAAATGAAAGCGCGAGCGAGTGCGGCGGAGAATAAATAGTAAGCTGAAATTGAGTCCTAACACGACATGATTTGCTGTATTCCCATAATATCAATTTTGGTTTTCCTTCTTTGTTTAATTGATTAAATAATTACAATTGACATATTCTACGGAAAATAAGACCTATTTAGTCGGATTGGAAACTTATAAAGATCTCAAGTAAAATTATATTAGCTTAATAGAAAATTTCACATGATCCTTCTTAGTAATATTTGATGATCTAATGGATCCACCACACACACAAGCAAAATTACATTAGTTAAATAGAAAATTTAGAAGTGCCACCGTAACCGATGAGTATTCACATATTATGTGTTGGGAAATAAAAGAAGAGCGACACGTATAAGGCGATTAAAGAAGGAGACAATGAAATTAAGAAGAATGAGAAGCACACAATCAAAACCGTATCGAAGGATCGAAACGGGACAGATGTGAAAGACTGAGCAAATCTCTGCATGATCGACACCTAAGATCGGGAAAGTAACATCACACTGATCGAAACAGATATCATTAAATGCGTATCGAACGGGAAAGTAGGAGTAATGATGAGCATGGAGCGGGAAACTAAGAATAATGATGAGCATGGAGCGGGAAAATAAGAATAATGATGAGCATGAAGCGGGAAAGTAAGAATAATCATGAACATGGAGCGGGATAGTAAGATGATAATTACTTTTATCATACGAATGACACGTATGATCGAGACAAAGCTGATTGTCAAGGAACGAAGAACACGTGTAAACCATACAAGGTAACGGACCAAAAAGCAAAAGGCATGACCTGTCAATCGTATAAACATCCCGATCCTAATATAATAAGGAGAACGATAGAGGGTATCGGGACAAGAGGGACCCACTAATAAATCTATAAATAGAAGAGAGTATTCAACAGAGAAGGGGTCGAAAAATTAAAGAGAAGAAAGGCTAAGGAAGATTTATCAAAGCAGAAGGAGAAAGATTATTATGTATGTATATACTGTGGATGATTAGATCGGATAGATGGTATCTTCATGATTCATTTTCTTGATTTTTAAAGATGATGGATTTGTAACTGTAATTTGATCAGATTTGTGATCTCTAAATGAATGGATTGTTAAAATGTTTATCAAATCATTATTTTTAAAGAGGATTTTGTGTATCTCGTTTGTTAAAATCTTATGTTTACTGTATTATCATTAAATCATTGGTTGTTAATGTCAATGGGAACATTGGCATAAACAATTTTGCGCTAGAAACAGGGACTTGGGTTAAAGGATTTATCCTACCTGTTCTTGAAAAATGAATTTTTCTGTTATTGATGTCACATAATAACCTTTATCTGATATGAAAAATGGAAATGGTATTTCATTTGAAAGAAAACGATTTTTAAGTTTAAATGAGTCTGTTTAAATGTTTGATCATAAAACATATTTTTAGAAGATCATAAAGCTAGTTTCCGTCACTTTCTTTTTTAATAATTTGTTGAGAGATTATTTGGCTAACTTTTGAAAGATTATTAGAATTCAAGAGGAGAAAGCAAATAATCAACAAATCCAGAAGAAAAATGTCTCAAGAAGCAGGCTCTAGGAACCAAGACAATAACGATAGGCAAAGTTTCAGACAAAGGGAAGTTGAGAGTGATCCAGAAAAACAACAGAGTGATGTGGGAAATCATTCACCTATCCATGAGTTAACACCAAATGCCATATCACAAAATCAGCTGTCACATCATGAGAACTCAGGAAATGATGTAAATTATCTTCAAAATCTGATGAGAGAAATGAATGAAATAAGAAGAGAACAGAGGGCCAGTCATGATAAAATTGAATTATTAACCAGAGAAAATCAAGCCTTAAAAAATGCAATTCAACGTGAACAGAGACAGGCTGTAACTGGATCACGAAGTCAAGAAATAATTTCCGGAAGGCGTGCACCCAGAAACGAAAGGGAAAATCAGGATCAGAGGATGGTATTAGTAGGATCATCATCACAAGCCAGGAGGCAGCAAGAAAATCAAGAAATTCAACGTGCACAATGACAAAAATGTATGGAAGCGATGGAGCAAATGAAAGAAGAGATAAAAGGACTAAAAAATAAAGAAGGGGGAAGAATAGAAGAGGTGTTGAAAGAGGCTAAGCGCACACCGCTGGCTCAGCGGTTGACGAATGTTCCATTGCCAAGAGAGTACAGTATCTCTGTATTTGAATGTTATGATGGTATGAAGGACCCGACCTCACATTTAAAGTATTACAATCGAGTGATGTCACGATGGGATGGACATGAAGCAATTATGTGCCGATGTTTCCCCTCAAGTTTAACAGGTTCAGCATTGTTATGGTATGATAGATTGCCAGAGAGTTCCGTTGAATGCTATTCACAATTAGTGAGGAAATTTCTTGAAGCTTACATGTACAATAAGCCCGTTGATTCGGGAATAGATAGATTATATTCCCTCACATCGTGGCCAGAAGAAACGATCCGGTCTTATACAGCCCGATGGCATACGGTTTGTCAAGCAATTGGAGATGTTGACACAAGTACATCAATAAATCATTACAAGTGGGGAATCGCTGACCGGAGATGTCAGCTTTTTATTGAAATTCATCGTAACAATCCAAAGACCGAGGGAAAGCTCAGAGAGATAATAGAAACATGTGCAAGATTGCAAGATGTGCAGGAACAAGGTCCAAGAAGTAGTTCACGAAATCAGGGAAACATGAAAAGGACAAATTCAATTGAGGTATCACCAGAACAGAAAAGATTCCTCATAAATCATAACCAAAAGAATCAAAGCGCCCACGGCAAGGGGATAATAAAACTTTTGTGCAACGATTTCAAGAAAGAGTGTTTACAAAACTCAATATCTCATATACTGAATTATTTGAAATCATAAAAGCTAAACCAGATTTTCAATGGCCATCATCAAAAGGAAATCAGCCTGAGTTCACGCAACGATCAAAAGATTATTGTGAGTACCACTGTTATAAAGGACACACAACAGAAAATTGCAGGAATTTTATTATGCTGGTACAAAAAATGACAGATGCAGGAGAGTTGAAAGAATATATTCAAAGGACCGAACCAATAGCCAGACCCGACAAAGGCAAAGCAGTGCATATTCCGTATAGCGAACACACCATTAATATGATATCATTCTCAGAAAAACGAGATACAGATATGAACGCTGCAATTAATAAAAAGTTGTGTAAAAGAATTCGAGATCATGAAATTTTTAAGGTATCGGGAAGGATAACGGAAGCCTGGGAAGACTGGATGGCATCTCCTTTAACTTTCTCAGCACGGGAAGTAAATCAAGAAATTGAGATGCACAATGATCCCTTAGTCCTTACATTCCAATGTCAGGATGGAATGTTAGAAAAATTCTTACGGATGGGGGAAGTTCTTTGAACGTATTATTTCATGACACATTTTGCAAAATGGCACTCACAAAAGATCAATTACTCCCATCCCGGTATGTAATTTATGGGTTCAATGGAATGGCCTCAAGACCAGAAGGAGATGTATACTTGCAAGTATCAGTTGGACCGATTAACATTTCAACAAGATTCAGTGTAGTAGATGCTCCATCTCCGTACAATGCAATAATTGGGAGACGTTGGGTGCACCAGTTAAAGGGTGTAATTTCCACTTATCATCAATATTTGCGATTTCCAACACCGCAAGGAGAAATGGAGATCAAGGGCGATCAAGATGATGCGAAGTTTTGTATAATGGCGGAGGTAAGAATGCATGAAGAGCAGGAACAACAACAGCGTGAAAGGAAGAAAAACCGTAGGACCGAAGCAAGGGAAGATGAGATCAATCATTATTTGAAAAGAAACACCAAACAAAAGTCAGCAAATGAGTTAGGAGAAAGCAGCAAGAGTCAAAAAAATTCAACAAGTCAGCAGTTCGAAGGACCCTCATAGCAATTAAAGGGAACTCCAACTTCGATCGGGAATCCAAAACCAATTTTCACTTCTATAGAAGAAACTAAAATTGTAAATATTGGAACTTCAGAATGGCCTAAGCAAGTGTGATAGACACATTTTAGTTTCTAAATTGCACCTTAGTTTCTATTAAGTTAGTATTCGATCTTGCAAATATTACGTGTTTTTATGCTTTTGTAGGTACATTTGAAGAATAAAGATTTGTGAAAAAATTGGCTCAAAAAGTGATAAAGGCACCCAAGGACAAGTGTTATTGGAACCCCAAGAATGGATAAGGGACACCCTAGGATCGGCGAGTCAACCCAGCGTGTCGGATCGGCTGAGCTGGATCGGTGACTCATCGGGATTCAACTGTTTCAACTGTGAACTTAAAATCAACGTGAAATTTGAATTGTTTTGCTTCCAGATTGTTCCAAACACTAATAGATATCTCACACAAGTCATAAACAGCAAAAGATCCCGTGGAATTAGCTCGGAAATCATGTATTTGGCCGGAATCATGATTCGATTAGGATTGAGATTTGTGGGCTGTTTTAGAGAGTTCTATTAGGTTTAGAACTCTCTCTAGGGTTTCTACTACCTATATAAACCAAGAGAAGCCAAGAAAATCGACAACAAAAGCCTAGAGATTAGTTCCGAGATTTTCCGGTCAAGTTCCGTCGCCGCCGGTCACCTGCTGCTGCTCCGGCAGGCGTGTTCTTCATCCAGCCATCATCGGAGAAGACGACTCAGCAACGTCTACATCTGTTGCTGATTCAAATATTTCTGTTGCCTATTCTTCATGTTCCTTTGTTGCTTAGAACTTTCTGTAACAGCTGAACCTTGTTCTGTGACTTTTATATAGTATCTGTTTAGCTGTTACACCATTATTTCAACCTTGTAATCGATATTTTGAGCAATGAAGAGATATTTTGAGCAAGTTTTCTTCACCATGAGCTAAGTTTATTTACTGGGATGATGGAGGAGGTTTTTCTCTCAATTTTATGTGGTAAGTCTATTTTTAATTAATTATTTATAATTCTTTTATTATTATTTGTATGGATTTAAATTAGAAAAAAATGGTTTTTATTAAATAGTTGTGTTCTCTTTTGATGGGTCATGCTTAGTTAATTACTCTTGATGTCCCATGCTTAGGATTTACAATTATTCTTCTAGAAAACATATTTTTGGCAAACTTGAATTAAATTGTTAAAAAGAATTACATGATTAATCACATAAATTGTTAGAAATAACTGAACCCTGATTCCTAGTTTTCTGCATATTTTCTAAAAATCATCTCTACTTTATTTTCTGTTTTTTATTAGTTTAGATTTAATCCATTATTTTCTAAAATCATTACCTTCACAAGTTCGAGAATCGAACACTTTATTTACCACTATTCTAAAACACATCAAAGTGCGAATTGGAACATTGATGAAAGAAGACATGGAGCAAAGTTTAATCAAGTTACTTCGTGATTTTGTAGATATATTTGCATGGAAAATGGAGGATATGCCCGGGATATATCCGAGCATTGTACAACACGAATTACAAATACGTCCCAATGCTACACCATTTCGACAACGGATACGAAAGGTTGCACCGGAATATTACGATCCAGTCGAAAAGGAATTAGCATAGCTTCTAAGTGCAGGATTCATCCGAGAAGTGCGATATCCAACATGGATTTCTAACATGGTGATCGTTCCGGAAAAGAACGGTGGAGTAAGAATCTGTATAGACTTCACCAACTTAAATAAAGCATGCCCAAAAGATAGCTATCCACTTCCTAACATTGATCAGTTGGTAGATGTTGTAGAGGGCCATGAGGAATTATCTTTTATGGATGGTCAGTCGGGATACAACCAAATTGCACTTGCTGAAGCAGATCAGGAACACACAGCGTTCTTCACTCCCCGGGGGTTGTATTGCTATACCAGGATGCCGTTTGGGTTAAGAAATGCGGGAGCAACATATTAACGATTGGTTGATGCAATTTTTAAACCTTGGATCGGACAAATATTAGAAGTTTATGTGGATGATATGTTGGTAAAAAAGCAAGTTATCTATCAACCATCTACAAGACCTCGCTGAAATCTTTGGTGCATTACGAAAATACAAGATGAAAGTTAATCCGGAGAAGTGCACTTTTGGTGTTACTTCGGGGCGTTTCTTGGGTTATTTGGTTACAAAAAATGGAATTGAAGTTGATTCAGCAAAGATCCAAGCAATAACAGATATGCCATCACCCAGCAGTATTAAAAGTGTACAGAAATTAAATGGATGTCTGGCCGCTTTAAGCAGATTTATTGCCAGATCATCAGAACGGTGCAAACCCTTCTTTGATATACTCAAGAAGAAAAATAAATTTGAATGGAACGATCAATGTGAACAAGCTTTCCAAAGCATAAAAAAGCATCTAGCTACATTGCCAGCATTACAGAAACCGGAAGCAGGAGAGATATTAACTTTGTATACAGCGGCAACGGAAGATGCAATCAGTGCAGTGATGGTACGTACTAATGAGAAGATAGAAAAACCGATATATTATATCAGCAGAACCATTAATTCGGCAGAAAGAAATTACACTAAAATCGAACAACTCATCTTATCATTAGTCTTTTCCATTCAAAAGTTATGTACTTATTTCCTCACACATTATGTTCGTGTCCCGAGCAAGGCACCGTTACAGTCAGCATTGAAAAATACAGGAAAAGTGGGAAGGATCGCCAAATGGAACGCACATCTAGAACAATTCAGCATCATTTATGAGTTGCAAACCGCACAAAAATCTCAAGTTTTAGCTGACTTCCTTGCAGATTTCCCTTTGAAGCAGAATATGAAATTCAAGGTCCGATAGCTGGGAAAAAAGCAGTTCACTTATTTAAAAACTTTTTTATTAAAATTTTTATCACATTAATAATTTATTTTTTATTTTTTATCTATGATTAAAGGATTACCAGGATGCGAGGAAGAGGACCCATAAGATATTCTGAACTCAACAAACTCTCAAAGGTGGGAAGTCTTTGTTGGTGTGTCCCGAAACAAAGAAGGAGCAGGAATTGGCATTGTGATACTGCACCAATGGGAGAGCGAATGACACATTCATTTCGTCTTGAATTTGAAGAACATACAAATAACATAGTAGAATATGAAGCCGTGGTTCATGCTCTAAAACTCATCATTGAACTAGGAATCACCAATGTTCGACTTACAAGTGATTCACAATTGGTAATTCGACAGGTCGAATTAAAATAACAAACACTTGATGCAGATTTAGAACAATATAAAGATTTTGTTCAAATTCTAGCAAATCAAATCCCAAACATTACTTTTGGCATCTATCCCGAGACAAAAACCGACATGCTGATGCATTGGCATTCATTTCCTCCATGGTAAACGACCCTAATATCACGGCAATAAAAGTCAGAAGGATATATGAACCATCCATCCAGATAAGAGCACTTCATAACATAGAAGAAAATGTGACAGAAGAAATTAATGATCCCGCGATACAAAATGCTCCATCTATGCCTCAACAAATAGGTGATCAATTAAGTGAATCAGATTGGAGGATTCCGATCCATCAATACCTACAAGATAACATATTACCTTTCAATTCTCAAGAAGCAAGAAATATTCAACTCAAATCAGATAATTACCAGCTTCGGGATGGAATTTTTTTATCGAAAATCATTCCTCGGGCCATTATCTCGATGCCTATCACAAAAGGAAGGAATTCGGATACTCAAAGAAATACATTATGGGGATGCGGGAAACCACAGTGGAAGGCGATCACTTGCATTAAAAGCCAAAACCCAAGGCTATTATTGGATATCCATGCAGAATGACTCAGACAACATGGTACGAAGGTGTGAAGAATGCCAACGATTTGCAAAGAAGATCAAAGCACCTGCCACAGAGCTAAATTTTATACTCTGTCTGTGGCCATTCGCAAAATGGGGGGTAGATATTGTTGGTCCGTTAGTTGAGCGAACCAAAAAGAGAAAATATTTAATAGTGGCTACCGATTATTTCACCAAGTGGGTAGAAGCTAAAGCATTAGCTCAGATCAGAGATTCCCATGTGTTCGAATTTTTATTTGAAAATATCATATATAGATTTGGGATCCCAGCAGCCATAGTTTCTGATAATGGACATCAATTTCAAGGAAAGAACATCGATATGTTGTTTGAAGCATATCATATTCAACAATACAAGTCCACACCATTCTATCCCCAAAGTAATGGACAAGCCGAATCCACAAATAAAACAATTGCAATAAATCTGAAGAAGACATTGGAGGGTATCACAAGCGTTGGTGTGAACAATTGCATAATACATTATGGGCGTATCGCACCACAAGAAAAGAATCCAATGGAGAGTCACCTTTCCTTCTAGCATATGGTGCAGAAGCAGTCATACAAAATGAAGTCATTCTACCCATGACAAGAACAGAAGCATGGGAGAAAAATTTAAATACAGATCTAATGTTACAAATGTTGGATGATTTAGAAGAAAAGCGGGAAGTGGCACTCCAGAAAATGGAGAACTATCAAAGAAGGTTGGCACGGGATTATCACAAAAGGGTCAAGTCCCGAAACTTTGTCCAAGGACAATATGTTTTACGACAAATCCCAGAATACCATCGGGACAAAAGTGCTGGAAAGTTCGCACCAACTTGGGACGGTCCATATATAATACACGCATCATCTGGACAAGGATCGTACTATCCCCAAAATATGCAAGGAGACACCTTACAACATCCTTGGAATGCACAATATTTAAAGCTTCATTATCCATAAATAATAACACAACTATGGAGGCCAACACAGGTATTAAAGTCTTTATTCAATCCTTTATTTCACAATAAAATTCTTTGTGAGTATATACTTACAATAAAATTCAAATCCAGGAACATCTTATTCTGGAAAACGCTACGATTGGCGACATAATCAAAATTCAAATCCAGGAACATCTTATTCTGGAAAACGCTCCGATTGGCGACATAATCAAAATTCAATCTTAATGCCAAAGAGGTAAATGTCCTATTAGAATTTTAATAATTCAAAAGTTCTAATAAAGAACGAATGCCTAACTTATGGTTATCATTTTCAGAGTACGTTCGGGACCAACCCTGTATCTTACCCCTGGCCCGGGTTTGTTTCGTATGTGTGGGATCTTGAATTATATGTTTTGAGGTATATACACTTCAATCCATTGTACTCATGAAACAATATGATTAACCTAAAGATTTTATAAATATCATATTTTGTGCAGGGACAATATTCAGAGCACAATCCAGTAAAAAAGTGAAAGATCGCAAAATGATGTTTTCACCAATAATAAGTCAAGCTTCAAAATAACAAAGGATCGGGACACAAGAAAAGAATATCAAAAGATGAAGCTACGAACATTAGAGCCAAAAGCAAGTACAACTAGGCTTCAGGATTGGACCGTCGTGGCGGTTGAGGAGGAACCATCGGAACGGCAACACGACCATTCAAAACAGAAGGATCGGCTTGAGCACGATCCAAGGCAGAATTGAATGACATTGCAATTTTTGCCTTAGCATCCTGTCTCACCCAGACGATATAAGCGTGCCTGTAATCAATTTCTGATTGAAGATCTTTAATCTTTTGCTGATCCTTCTCTACTTTCTCTTTTTCAGCATTTAATTCCTTTAATAGCTCATCAGATCTTGATTGTACTTTTATAATTACCTGTTCTTGAGCATTCAGCTGAGATTGTAAATCCCGAAGCTTGATTGTATTCAGGGCCACATTTTGCTCTGAAGTCTTCAGCTCTTCAGTAATGTTTGCTATCGTGTTGTTTGCAATGTTGAGTTCGGCTCCTTCTACTGTTGCTCGGCCATTGGCTTCATTAATCTTCTTTTTTAGCACTGAAAATCAGAATGAATATCAGATAAACCATATAATATCTTCAGTAAAACAAGCATATAACTCAAACATATACTTCTAACTACAGACTTAAACTCTGCTTCTTTAAGGGTTAAAGTTTTCAGAACTTCCTGATATTTGGATTCAGCTCTATTACGTCTCCAGGTATTCAACTCAATACTATCGGACAACTGTGCTAATTTCCCCTTAACCAGTTCCATATCCATATTTACTTCTCTTGCATGATTGTTCAACTGAGTCATCCTACGCTGGAACCTAAACAGGGATTCCAAGTCTCCCTCTGATCCAATAAATGAATTGCAGAACTTCAAAAAAAAAAAAAAAAGGGGAACGACCTATAGGTTCGCACCTAATACTGGGACGAACTGTAGGATCGTACCCAATATAAGTACGATCTAACCTATAGAGGTACGAACCCAAAATATAATATGAACTAAGAAGTAAGGAACGAACCTTGATTCTGATCTTGAAGCTTTTGATTTTGATCCTCAAAATTTTGAAGTTGTTGGTGTTGTTGTTGTTGTTGTTCTTGTTGTTGTTGAAGATTGTTGTTTTGCTGCTTGAGATTTTCAATTTCTCGCTGCAAATTTTCATTTCCGCTTTTCGCCTTTGTTACTTCATTCTAGAGCATCAGCTCCATCATTACGTCCCGAGCCTTATAAAATTTGTACGCTGCAAATGTACAATCGGTACCGTATTTAAGCTGAGCGAGAGTGATAGGTGCATAAATCATACATTTTAAGTAGTTTTTCATGACCCCTATTTGCTATATTTAAGTGAATTACTATGTGTTATTATTACTTTCGAAGTTTAGTTGTCTTTTCAGGTTACAGTCCGGAAACCTGCAGAATGGAGCTTAAAGAGAAGAATTACCGAGGATCCAGTAAAACTCTGCTGAATTTAGACCTTTCACCATCCACAGTGTAGGAAATTGAATTACGAAGCCAACGGCGAAAGAACGAGGTCATTCTGATCTCGTATGAGGAAGATATGGGCAAAGCCACATGGTGGCTAACTAGTTGGTGCTGCCAGCGCCCAGGCGCTAAGTTGGCTGAAGCAAAAGTGCGCTTGTGTTAAGTGGTCATGTAGAGGTGTTGTTGAGCTAGAGTGGTCCGAGTGGAAGGTGGCTAGCCTTGGTGGACTCATGGCTAGCTTGTGGAGGTTCTATGGGATTAGGAAAGCTTTGGAGCTGTGATGTGATTTGGGAATTACCCAATAAAAATAACCGCAATCGCACGGCGTCTAACTAGTAGACAACGGCAAGTACGGGTCGAACCCACAGAGAGCGGGGAAATACTGCAATTAATATCTCTAATAAACTAACCAAGAGGAATATTTTTGTGATTTTTAGATTGATAAATAAAATAATAAACTAACTAAACTAATAAAATGTGACCGAGTAGAGAGAGTCGGTAACCAGGGTTTTTCAGTATCCACCACTATTTAATTCATGAATATTTAGAGTCACAAATATCGCTGGGACGCCCTAAACATGATGCATCAAAAATCCCTAGTCTCAAGCATACACCATAAAATTGCGCTAGCGAGAAAATTGTACGAAACTAATTTTAAGTCCACAAATAATACCTGACTATTCTAAGCATATCCCATCAAAGGATTTAACCCAAGCATGAAATATCAAATAAGTAGACAAATATATTTTTAGAATAACAACTGTATACCAGAAACATGGAACATCAAAACCATAGGCCAAGCATGCACCATAAACGACAATACAATTGTTTAAAGTCATGAATTTAATCTATTTAAATCATAATGGTCTGTATCAAAAATTTAATTCAATTGATCTAAAACTGTAAGTGGTTTCAACATTAAACCCTAGTTACAAATTAATTTAGAACATGGAGAAGGGTTTCTCAAAACCCATCAAATAATTAGACAAAATAGAGGAAAAGAATTAAACCAAACTCGGCAATCGTTGATCTCTCCGTCTGATATTCCGCTGTCTCTCTTCTCAAAAGTGTACAGGAGACTTCTTTCGTTCGCCGCAAAAACCTTCCAGCCAAAAACTCCCCGAAAACCTCCCCCCAGTCTCTTCTCCTTTCTAGCCGTCAGTCCCCTCTATTTATAGCCTCCAGAGAAACAAAATAGCCTGACTCCAAAACCTAGTAGATGCTTTCTTTTATATGACCCAATAAGTTGACGCCACGTGTTACTAGTTTAATCTCGCTCCCCACATTCTCCATTTCTTTTCTTGAATTGAATGAGCACCTAACACTTCTTTTCTTTTTACTTTGTACCACAAAACCTTCACCGTACCTAACACCTGCTATTGCCCCCCACCTTCTATCTTTAGCCATCAGACATTGTCCCCTGGTCACTGACGCATGACAACATCTCTGCCAACATGTAGCAGACCTCCAAGAAATACTTTCTTACTACCTTTCAACCTATGCTTGAGTCCTTGACCTCCTACTTCTTCACTCTTTTCCATTTACTTTTTCTCCAATCACGTGTAGTACTTCACAACCAGTTCATCTCTCTCCCATGTGCACTATCCACTAGCCACTAGCTCCAACACTTCCATCACGTCTCCATCATTAGCCTCTACTTTCTCTTTTCAAGTCAACATCACCTCTGTCTTCTTTTCTCTAGCTTTTCATCTACTACTAGCTTCTCCATCATTAGCCTCTACTTCCTTCAAAAGCAAACCAAGACAGTTTTGTCCCACCTTCACATTACACACTAGCCAACACCTAAACTCACGTGGCTTGCCCAGTATACTTCTTTTGTTCAACATTTTCTCACGCCTTGCTTTAGTACAACAAGTGGACCACAGCAGGATATCCATCTCACGTTTCAACCACGTTAAATGTAGAGGCATGAAACGATGTTAACTGTGTGACTCCGGTCTTTAGAGGTATGAGCAAATAAATTGGTTTTTATAGCCCTTTCAACCATGTTTAATTCATAGCTTTGAATTTTATGCGAACCACCTATTAAAGCAGTAAAAATATATTATTAGTACAAATTCAAGTATTCGCAAATATAAATTAAGCGGTAAATATGTATGAATTACGCCCGTATCAAGCTGCCATAACTTGTGGGGCTGGAATTAGGAAACTTAGCACATTTCCTATTCCTAGTCGGTTTCCTAAAAGTGGCCAACTCTTGTTATAAGAAGAAAGATCGGTTTTCTTATGGAATTTTGGTGAATTTGGGGCAAAGAATATAGGAGTTCTTGTAGGAAAAGGAGAGTTTGAGGCAAGTAAGGAAAGGTGGTGAAACAACAATATTTTGGACTTAGCCACTCACGTACAAACAGGAATCCTATTGGCGTAAAAGGGCTGGATACATGGTGCTGCTGCTGAGCTAAAAAGAAGGACTTCATATATAAAAGAAAAGGGAGTTTTTGCTGCTGGATATCTATCATATCACGGACATCTACCATACCATACAAGACAGGAGAGTAGGTAAGAAGAAGAGGCGCAAAAACAGACAGCACTTGCGTAAAAGGCTGCTGTCCACCATTGCAACCATCCTTCGAAGTTGTATCCGTTCTTCGTACTCTTTCCGGGTTTAAGTACAGTATATTTTGATTAATTTCCATGGGTTTTGAGAAACCCATGATGAGCTAAACTTTTCATATTGGTTAGGGATGTAATCTGAAGTTGGAAAACATGTTTATTAATTGAATGGCGCATATCTCATGATTTCATGTTGTTTTTAATATCGTTCATGTTCTACTGATTATAACGCCATGTATGATTGATTGTGTGTTTGTTTAAGTTGCAAATTGAATGAGCATGCATTGATATCTACAACTAAACTAGAGTTTTCGATCCGGAATTGTCGAAGGACTCTAGTTACAAGTAGTATAGCATATTTGTTAACAATACTTAAAATTGCCATGCAAGTATGTGTAGAAGCTTGACCTAGATTAAATCCGAGTTGCGTGATGCATCGGATTATTTAGAATAACCTCAACTCACAAACACCATTGCTTTCATTGGGTTAAACTTGGTGTTTACATCGAGGTATCTGGTGTTAAGAATTCAGAGAGCGGCGCGATACCCTCTCTGATGATATTAGGAGTTTTGCCGGAGTAGCCGTGCGATAGGATGTTTTAGGGTTATTGGTGTTACTAATGCATGAATGATGAGTATGCTTTGATTGATAACATGTTGGAAAACGGACGATGAATTCTCTAACCAATGCTTCCTTTCCCTGATACACGTTTTTATTAATTTTTCTTTAGTTTGCTTTAGTTTAATTTAGTTTAAATCACAACATAACCCCCCCTGTTTACTCAGGTAACTGAAAATAAATCACAATCACTGCTTCTCTGTGGGAACGAACTTGTTCTTATTTGCTATACTTAAATCTATTTTGGAAGAGTAAGAACTCGATTATTTTGGTTGATTACGACACGACCAGAGAGCTTGATGTGGGAAAGAATACGACGGACCCTCTGCAATAGTCAGAATTTCATTTAAAGAAGAAGGAAGACTGAGCGAGTACGATTGATCGAAACACTCGCTTTCGAACCAAGCGTCCCGAGTATTATCCAGTGAAGCAGCACCAAATGAAGTCCGCAGCCTAGCCATTGAAGCAGTATCAGATTTCGATGAATCATGCTGAGCGGAAGTATTCAGAAACCCTTTAGAAACAAACCATTGAAAGGCTTCATCTTCTTCGCCTGCAAGAGTAATTCCCTCATCCTCTTCAGAGAAGGGCCATTGAATGGAGGGTTCAGCATCTGGCATCTCATCATCGCTATCATCAGCAGGAGCGGCAGATCGAACTAATGTCCCGATGAGGGCATTTGATGCATGAATAACTCCAGGAGCATTTTCATCCCCAACGGGGCTCGGGACATCAAGAACAATTGAAGCTGAAGCGCTTGGAACTTTGTTTTCAACATTGGCCTCTTCAGAAATCTCATTTCTTTGTTCCTCTACAAAAACATCCACAACAACATTTTCATTTTCAATATTTTCTTCAACGGCAACAGCTTCAATCAATTCTTCCATATTTTCTTCCTCAATAGCAATATCGTCTGCTTCTTCTTGAGGTAATCCAGTAAAAACTGTTATTGTACCGCTACATGGAGCAGTGGGCTCTATCTCAAAGGTAAAAGGAAGGGGAGAAAAGGAATCATAGATGATGGAGGGAGCAGTGGTGGTAGGAACAACTTCAGAAATGGATTGGGGTACTGAAGGCTGCTCTGAAGAAAGAATAGGTTCCCCCACGCTAATAGGAACAACATTGATGTTAACATGCTGTCCCGACACTTCTGTACGGACCGAACCTTCAGCGTCCTATCCCGTAGCAGTGATAAGAGAGGAAATGCTGCTCCCCTCACCTAAACAATCTCTAATTTCCCCTTCCTCTACTTCGGAAGGGTATACTGGTCTTCTCAATTTTCTCTTCTTCTTCTTTTCTTCAGGAAAAACTAATTTTCGTTTTCCTTTACCTTCAATAACTTCTTCCTCAACTCTTTGCCTTCCCTCAACGATTTGAATACCAAGACTTGGGCGAGGAGAAGGAGGAGGGACATCATTGACAAGTTCAGAATCGGGTTCAACCTGAAAAACAAACATTTATCCCGTAAGGAAAAATTCAGTAGTAGTTCGGGACAATATTGAAATAAAGAATAATACAAAACTTATAATCAAACTTATAGTCCTCAAAATTTAACCGCCAAGGGCAATAGCTTGGGAAACGATTTCGGAGCTCTTTTCATTTTTTGAAATGTTACCGTAAAGCCAAGGACCTTCAATTACAATTGGAGTACGATACCATTTATAGTCATGATCCTGACGAATTCTTTCCTTTATGGGAAAATCAAGTTTGGTATGGGGAATATGTTTGATTTTGGGATCATCAACTTCATATAATGAGGGAAATCCCGAAAGACATTTGGAAACGAGGCTAACGCTCCACTTCACGTAATTCTTCTTGGTAATACAATCTCCATATGTGGTATGAAAATTTTCAACGGTATAACTGCTACGTTCTGTAAAATCCGGAACGTAGCAAGTAAGGTTAGTCCGCCATTCGCTCCGGAGACAACACTCATCAAGGATACGCCACCAATTTCCATTATACTGAGTAAAGGATCGAGCAAGTCCATGAGGAGAATTACCACGAGTCGCAAGGACTTCATATTGAAAAGGATTTTCTTCTTCGTATAATGGGATGCGAAGTCCGGCCTCTAATGCTCCAGCAGAAATTAATAAACAATTGGAAGAATAGTTAAAGTTCTGCATCGCTCCTAAAGTTAACACATCGGAACTTCTGTCATAAAACGAGACTTTAAATTCTTCAAGATCATGTATTTTCTTAAAACTCTCAATGTTCATTGAACGATAACTATAAGACGCATGAGACCGCTTATTTCTTGAGGTGGGATTGGCAGTTGTAGAAGCCCCAGGAGCTGGGTTACGAGCAGGCCGAGGCACGGCATGCCTAGAAGAAGGAACTCTAGAAGATCTTCCAGATTCTTGTTGATCACCAGAAGCATTGGGATTCCTGGACGACATGTTTTATCTGAAAATAAAGTTTCAAAGGATCAAAATACGAAGGAATCAATTCAATCATATCTGTGAAAAACTAATCATGATTAAACGTTAAAGTAAGATACTGAAAGTAAAATCCTCAACATATCTGAAGAAAGAAGATAAACAATTACTTGATCAAAGGAAAAATAAATGTGATTGATGCTAAAAGTTCCTGAACAATTGGGAGAACGAAAGTATTTAAAAATTTCTAGGAAGATAAAGAGCAGCAACTTTAACAGGTAAAAACAGAAGTGGAAAAGACTGCATCGTATTTAAAGCGAAGAATAGAAACCGTCACAATTTGGAAAGGCATTAATTAAGGCAAAGATTTGATTTCCTCGAAAAAAGGGGTAACTGACACAAACGTGATAATAAAAGTTACTGCTTCCGAAAAGTTCGCATAACGTGTGAAAAGAAGTAATGATAAAGCAGGGAGTAATAATTGTTCCTCTACTTTTTTGAAAACCTTGGATCGACCGTTAAAAGTTTTTGAAAAAAGAAGAAGAAGGGGGCAAGTTGTTGGGAAATAAAAGAAGAGCGACACGTGTAAGGCGATTAAAGAAGGAGACAATGAAATTAAGAAGAATGAGAAGCACACAATCAAAGCCGTATCGAAGGATCGAAACGGGACAGATGTGAAAGACTGAGCAAATCTCTGCATGATCGACACCTAAGATCGGGAAAGTAACATCACACTGATCGAAACAGATAGCATTAAATGCGTATCGAACGGGAAAGTAGGAGTAATGATGAGCATGGAGCGGGAAAGTAAGAATAATGATGAGCATGGAGCGGGAAAGTAAGAATAATGATGAACATGGAGCGGGATAGTAAGACGATAATTACTTTTATCATACGAATGACACGTATGATCGAGACAAAGCTGATTGTCAAGGAACGAAGAACACGTGTAAACCATACAAGGTAACGGACCAAAAAGCAAAAGGCATGACCTGTCAATCGTATAAACATCCCGATCCTAATATAATAAGGAGAACGATATAGGGTATCGGGACAAGAGGGACCCACTAATAAATCTATAAATAGAAGAGAGTATTCAACAGAGAAGGGGTCGGAAAATTAAAGAGAAGAAAGGCTAAGGAAGATTTATCAAAGCAGAAGGAGAAAGATTATTAGGTATGTATATACTGTGGATGATTAGATCGGAGAGATGGTATCTTCATGATTCATTTTCTTGATTTTTAAAGATGATGGATTTGTAATTGTAATTTGATCAGATTTATGATCTGTAAATGAATGGATTGTTAAAATGTTTATCAAATCATTATTTTTCAAGAGGATTCTGTGTATCAATCGTTAGTTAAAATCTTATGTTTACTGTATTATCATTAAATCATTGGTTGTTAATGTCAATGGAACATTGGCATAAACATTATGAAATGCACATAAGTAAAATTCTAACATAACAAGTGGGTCCAAATTAAAAGCCAAGCTAATGTTGAGATGGTGAGTCCTGTGAAGGTAAATTATCCATGTCAATCGGGGAGCTATATATATATATACGAGATATAAACTTCTACTTGATACAAATTAGCTATAATAGTTAGCTAAACCAGCTTTATGGCAGCGGTTCCCTTAACAACTGTCATTGTATAGATAGCTTATAATGACATGTAACTTTAGAACCGTTATCTTAGCCTCGGTAATGTTTGTAAGTGTCACCGTATAGAAAGCTTATGTGACAGTTTTACAGAAATACGTCATGGTATACTATTCAATGACATTTCTTGTGACCGTCATAGTTAGCTAGAGCCAATGATGACGGCTTATTCACAAAAATGTCATTTTTAATTGTCAATCATTTTTCTGTGACATTTTTTTTAAAACCGTCATGGCTTAAATTTCAGAACCGTCACTGAAAGCTATTTTTCTACTAGTGGGACTTGGTGGAAGAAACTCTGATGTCAATGGCACAACCATTAGGAATAACCACCGCCCTAGCAACTGAGACGTGGTCCATGCTAATACGTCAAAAACATAGTCGGGGAGGAACTATCCAAAAATTTTAATTCAGAACAGATTCAGAAAACTTCCGACGATTCATAAAATCTGACACCGAGCCACCTTAGTATATAGATGGAATGGTTAGGAAAATCAAGGAGAGAATGCGCCAAATCCACACTGCATTATCCATCACAACTACGTGAAAGGAAATTAGACAACAAATGGTCTGGCAAACCACGCAGCGGATACCACACAGAGCAGAAATATTGCAACTTCAATCCGTGATCATACGATCCCACATTTTCTCAGTCAAAATTGTGCTTAAGGACTCTTTGGGTATGACATTCCCTTATGTACATAGTTCTTTAGTTGATTAATAAAATCTTATGCTTCAAAAAGGAAAAAGAAAAAGAAAAACAATGAGGGTCGGTGGTGCTAGGGATGGTAATGGGAGGGTATAGGGTACCTTGAATCCCATCCCATCCCCTCCCCTTTCAGGAAAAAAAAACAAAAACCTACCCGTTACTTGTACAAAATGGGATGAGGACGAGAATGGGAATAAAAAATATCCGTAGGGAATGGGTTATCCATTGATAACCTATTACATTAAAAGATATTTAAAACTTTGTATACAATAAAAATTTAAATATAATGATTCAAACAATGATAATAATCTAAGCAATCAATAACAAACGGGGATTTAAGACAGGTAAACAATGGAAAAAAATATAACATCTCCAAAAGATTCATATCATGACAGCATACCGACTGAGGAACAACAAGTCTGCAACCAAGAAGGAAAAAGTATTCACAGTACACCTGGAATTCCTTCAAATATCTTTACAAAAATTGCTTCGCAGCGGCAAATCTTCAATCTTCAGGGTTGTATAGATGTATTGTTGTATAGATATATTAGTACAACTTCAATATACTAACATTTGTAATATCAATCATCAATGTATAACTTGTATAATTAAGTTATTGAAATATCTTATGGGCAGTGTTATCCCTGGTAAGTCCGTATAAACACTAAACGAAATAGTAAATAAAATCTTTTATATACAAGGTACTGGACGGATGTGAGGCGGGGACCTTAAATCTCATCTTCGCATCATGATCTTCGGTTCTTATTCATATCCGACCCGTTCCACATTTATGCGGGTAAAACCTTCCCCAACAGGGTGGATACTCCAGGAGATGGGTTTTTGTGGGGCAAATTGCCCTCCCTAATCGGGGATATCCCCTAGTTGGTGCTTATTTTTCCTAGCATCCTCACAGTGGAGTGAGTCCAACTGAACTTGACCACTGGACACCAGGGCTAGTCCAGGGTAATAGTTCCTTTTGCCAATTTCACAATAACTCCTACTTCGTACTCTTTTACTTCAGACTTCAATTTTCCCAATTTCTTTTCTTCTTGTCCAAATTTAGGTTACCCTAATTATCTTTCTCTCAAACCAGCTAATCTTGTTGGTCAGTGCTGCTGATCGTAAATTTTTATGGTATATTCCTCTCTTTTATTTCAAATACTTGATTGTGTAAAGTTTAACACTCAAAATGTTGAAAACCCTAGAAATTGCTTCAAATGAAATCCAGTTGGTTTCTAATCATTCTAGGGTTTAGGGGTTTAGAAACAACAAACTAAATGGTTGTAGTAGTTCAATTGTTCGAATGATAATTTCTGTGTTCATCTTATTAGAATAATAATCTCTGATAAATTTTTCATGTACTAATTTTTAACAGAAAACATGGATTTGAATGACAGAAAAGCAGCAGGTAAGGATAGAATCAGCAACTTACCTGACTCACTTATTCATCATATACTCTCCTTTCTTGAAATCAAGCATGTTGCTCAAACTAGTGTCTTGTCTAAAAATTGGAGATGCATCTGGACCTCTGTCCCCATCCTTGTTTTTCATGAGGGGACAGTTTACCATCGTGATTCTTTTTATTTGCAGACCAATAGATTTATGGATTTTGTGGATGGAACATTGCTTCGTCGTAATAATACATCAGATATACAAAAATTCTCTTTGACCCAGTTAAACCACTTGAATGAATATCGAGTTAGTTCATGGATCACCAATGTAATAAGCCGTAACGTTCTAGAGATCATTTTATCATTAAGACAAGAAGACCCATTCATCATTCTCATATCTCTTTGTACTTGTGTATCCCTGGTTTCGCTGAAGCTAGAAATAACCGCAAGTATCTGCTTTCCTAAAAATATATCTTTTCCAAAGCTTAAGCGCCTTTCACTTAGAGGTGTCCTATTTAGCAATGAGTGATGGAATGAGAAGCTCTTTTCCAAATGCCCGGTCCTTGAAGATTTGATTTTGGGACACTGCACTTATGATACAAGGAATTTTTGTATTTCAATTACTGCACTGAAGCTCTTGAATATTTATCATTGGGTGACCAGGATGGTTTACGAGACTGTGGTCTCAAAATTCATGCACCAAACCTTGTTTCTCTCTTCTACCAGGGTTGGGTTGCAAAAGAATTTGTCTTGCATACCTCTCCAAAATTAGTTGAAGCAAATATACTTCTCTTTGACAAATATGTTGCAACAAGAGAGCAAAGGATGAGTTATGGTACATCAATAATTCAGTTTCTTCGAGCCCTTACGCATGTAAAACGTCTAATTGTTTCTGATGCAATGCTACAGGTATTCTTGCTTGCTGCTACATTTAGAGTAGTTTCTGCTTCTTCATTTCCATGTTTGATCTAATTCCTCGAAACTTATTTGATTATTGCTATTTGCCTCGTCATGAATAGGCTCTCTCCTTTGCAGACGATCTATTAGCAAATTTGCCAACATTTCATAATACCAAACAGTTGATCATGAGGGAAGATACCATTGATAAAGCATTAGTTGCTTCGCTAAAAGCAACACCTAATCTGGAGTCACTAGTATTTGACAAGGCAAGTTTTACAGACCTTTCAACTCTGTAGGCATCCCATCATTTATTAAATAATAAAAGTATAAAACAAGACCTGGGATAGATTTTGATAACCAATTATGTTGTGGTAATTATCTTTTGATATTTGTCTTATCTTTTTCAAAATTCAAACCCAGCAGATCCATCTGTGTAGTGATGACGCAGAAGAAGATGATGTTGCTGGAAACGACACTGAGGAAACATTTAACCCTGACAACAAAGATGATGACTGAATACTCAACATGGTAACTCCTGGATGGTTACTTGTACACCTTAAATCGGTTTGCTTTAAGGAGTTTATTGCGAGTCAAAGGGAGATGAAGTGGGTGCAACTGATTTTGAAGAATGCAAAAGCTTTGCAGACAATGACTATTTCCTCTTTGCATTATTCTGACCTTTTAAATGGGAAGAGCAAAGAAGATATGGTGGAGCTAACGAGTCTTCCGAGAGCCTCAACAAGTTGCATTTTTAAGTTCCCCTCTTGGCATTTGTAGCTGGTTGTTTTTATGTGAACAAATAAATAAAGAAAGATGGAATCTTTATCTTGATTTAAAGAAGTTGTACTGTAAAAGTTAAATTTGTTCATGCTTCTCTCTTGAAAGGTCAACAGATTACAGATTCAGTTTCTCTGTCTTATTAACGTGATAGAATTAAAAATGAAGAACAATAACAGGTCCCGTTTCTGAAGCAGTTTAGACTTTAAAAGTCGTGCCTTTTTAAAGTAAATTTTAGTTGCCTTACTATAATATTATTATTATCTCTCGTTTATTGGAGTATTGTTTAAGAATGAAAAGTTTCAGGTAGCAAAGAGAGTCAAGTTGTGAAACAAGAAAGTAGCAATGAAAACGCCTCTATCACTTTGTAAGTTCAAGCATTTGAAGTATTAATTGCTCTAGTATGCATTTTTCAGCTTTATCCCTCCTTCCTATTTCTTTTGTTATTACTTCAGATTGGGTCTTGAACTTTCGCTCTAATGGTTTTTCATTTTCTTCTTAAGGTTGTTGTTTTTTATTTTTCTAAAACAATCCATAGCAGTAGTTTTAAGTTTCTCTTTTACCGGTTAATAGGATTCAAAAATTGATGAGTTTCGAGCTATGGTCATGGGTATTGACACCCAGCGACTTTACACCTCTATTAGAAGGCATTGGCTAGTTTTTTAGTTGAATTCGCACTTTTTATATGGGCAATTACTTTGTTGTTCTTGTGATTATTGTTTACTGCGACTCTAATTTCTGGCTACACATTTACTAGCAATTAAGATAATGTATTGACTCATATGATATGTACAGGGGTTATCCAATTTCTTCTAATATCACTCATTGGAGGATGTATTGGAAAGCCTTTTTATCCTCTTCCAAGCAAAACACTGGTTGATAAGAATAAACAGCCGATTCAAACAATTCGACCTTATAATATAGCACACCGAGGTTCGAATGGTGAAATTCCAGAAGAGACTGCTGCTGCATATATGGTATCAATTGATTGTCTTCTTGGCTCTTGCTTAATTATTTTGATGCAGTTTATTTTTTCTTTTGTATATGTTTTGTTAGAAAGTCGAGCTGCTATATTTGTTGCTTGTAGAGAGCAATTGAAGAGGGTGCAGATTTCATAGAAACCGATATTCTTTCCTCTAAAGATGGTCACCTCGTTTGCTTTCATGACTTGATACTTGATCTCACGACTGATATTGCTGATCATAAAGAGTTTGCGGACCGTAAAAGAACTTACAAGTTCGAATACGCGAATGTGACCGTCACCGGATTTTTCATTGGTAACTGCTTTAGCTATACATGCTCCATTCAAAATCGTTTTCTGAATGGCTGTGCTTTATATATGATCCGGTCGTTCTCTTTTTGTACATTATCTTGACCCAATGAGGTTCTGGTTAACTGAGTTTGGTCTTATGAGCAGTTGACTTCACATTAAAGGAACTAAAGTCATTACGAGTTAAGCAAAGGTACGCGTTCCGGGATCAACAATATAACGGTAATTTCTTGCTTCGAAAACTTTCTAAGTTCCTAGTCATTGCCATATTCATCCTGCTAAGAGCATGCTTTGTGAAATATTGTCAGGTAAGCTTTCAATTCTTACTTTCGAAGAGTACATTTCCATTGCCCTGGATGCACCCAGAGTTGTCGGAATCTATCCAGAGATTAAAGATCCAATTTTCATCAACAGGCATGTAAGTATTTCTTTGTAAAATTGTACAGTGCTTCCCTGGACAAATTGAGGGAACAGAGATAAGTTCCCTTCGTCATACCATATATGAGTGACCTTGGACACGAACCATTAAGACACATTCATATCACCCTCTTTCTTTAACTTAATTTTGACGAACAAAAAAGATTCTGATCTCTAACCTAATCTGATATGCTAACTAATGACGTTCTGTTATATGCCGATTGTGAAACTACATTTATACTTGATTAAGCTGCCTGTGTATTAAAGCTGTCTGGCTTTCTACAGGTTAAATGGACAAATGGAAAGAAGTTTGAAGACAAGATTGTGCAGATGCTGCAGAAGTATGGATATGCAGGCTCATATTTGTCAAAAAAGTGGATGAAGCAGCCTGTATTCATCCAGTCTTTTGCTCCAACTTCGCTCATATATCTTTCGAACATGACAGACTTGCCCAAAATACTTCTAATTGGTGATAAGTCTATCCCAACCCAAGATACTCTCCAGGTCACCCTTCTCATCTATTATGCTCCTTGTTTTACTAGATACTGCATTTGAATTGATAACTTGTGTTAGCTTGTCAGTATTTATTTCCTGCACTTCATTCGTAATAAAACAGAATGATCATCGGGTATGTGCAGTGGTATGAGGAGATTACTTCAGATGGTTACTTGGATTTCATAAAGGAGTATGTGGTAGGTATTGGACCTAATAAAGACACAATTGTACCAATCAAGGATAATTATCTACTAACACCAACAGATCTTGTCGCAAAAGCACATTCCCATAACCTGCAGGTGTGTAAGCCTCTTTTGCATTATTATTAAGATCTGTAGCATCAATGTTGTTCTTACGTACTCTTAGCCAGGCTAAGTCATGGCTTTATTATTCATCTTCATACCTGATTTGGTTTCAGGTGCACCCTTACACTTACCGTAACGAGAACCAGTTTTTACACTTCAACTTCCATCAAGACCCATACGCAGAGTATGAGTACTGGATAAACAAAATAAGAGTTGATGGTCTCTTCACAGATTTTACTGGGAGCCTCCACAATTTTCAGGAATTGTCATCCCAACACAAGTTATAACACAACATACCTGCGGGTGATAGTTCTGCTACTACCGTATGGCATAAGATTTCCTTGCTGATCTCCAGTAAAAAGCTATGAATAAAATCTAATGGAAGATTTTTCTATAATTCTGTGCACAACTCTTTAATTTACGATTATTAGCATGGAGATTGACATTAACTTTATCAAGAAAAACAAATTGCATCTCTGATTATGTCACAGATTATTTAACCATCTAATTCAGAGTGCAGATGAGGCCTAAAAACAATAACCCAAGAGATGATCATGATCTTCACGTCATTGATAACCTTTGGAACCTCTCTGAACACTGCATCAATGAACCTCTGATTTCTCTCTAACCTTGTGAACCTAAGGGTTCTCTGGTGTAGTCCACTGCTTCGTGAGAGGAAGAACCTTGGTAAGCTCTGTATACTACTACCACTAGTATCTAGTAGAATATGTTGGAGAAATTGAGTTTCAAATTGTCTTTTACCGTCTTAGTACGGTTTGATCTTAGTACGGTTTGATCATAGGACTTAAGTGCCACTAGCTCGTTTACATTTGTGCCTGAAACCTTTATCCGAGAACTCTCCATATTACTAAGATTCTAGCATTAAGTTGGGACCTTTTGTTCAACATTTTTTTATTTATTTTTCTGTGTGATGTAGTGGATTTACGCAATGGCTGGTACGAAAAAAAAAACACTTTCTTTCACAAACTCGGTCACAGTCTCTGGTCGAGTGGTGGTGTTCAACCAAGATCCAATCATTTTGACAATTTTATTTTTATTTTTCCCGAAGGAAGAGGGGAGAGGACATGGGCAATGGGGGCTAATATGAAAAATAAATTAACTACACTCTTTCACAGACGACCAATCGGGTCCAATGCTTGGGCTTGGGCTTGGGCTTGGGCTTGGATGTGGGGTGGGTATCATATCTTACATTTCTAGGGGTCAGCGAAACATCGAAAACCGTGGGTTTTATCCAATCCGATCCATATTTTTGCGGGTAGGCATCCGATACATCTCTCGGCTGATGCATTTTTGAAACTCGTTGTTTTGACGGATTGAACGTGGATGGAACATCATCCATCCATTGGACACCCAATCCTAAGAATAATCTAGTATTATATAAATATATGAAGGTTATTATATGAAATTGGTAAATAATATATATAATCTCCTATTGATTAGAGCTTAGTCATTTTTCTTCAGACAACTTTGTTCTCCACTTCCCCTATTCAGTGATTCCCTCCCTTGTTCTCGCTGGGGGTTTTTTGTTTTTCCTATGTTAAATCTTCATGTATTTCGTCGTGAGTAGGAAATTTACATCTTCTTCTTTATAGATAATACCAAAATATGATCAACCAAAAGGTTTGGGGAAATTAAAACGTTTCTTTACTCTTGTTGTGTTGTAATTATTTAAATTTCAGTAATCTAATTTTAAAACTAAGTTGCATTACTCTTCTTAAACATTTACCTATTTTCATTTAATTTCTTAAATCCGTAAAATTCATCTGCATCCATTCTGCTCATCCGCTCGCCCCTAGACGTGTCAAATCCGACGGCTGATGGACTAGACATGGGTGGAAATCTCAAATCCACCATTTAGATGGACTGGATGCGGGTAACACCAAATCCGCGTCCACCCATCCGTTCCTCACCATATATTTTAAATTTGAATTATTTGAAAGGAAAAAAATAAAATTGGAATGTAATTCTTATTGTTTTATTTGTCTAAGACCGTTTTTGGACCGTTTACATATTTGTCCAATACCCTCTAAAAACGGTACACAGTTTATATTCATTTTCTCCTTTAAGCACCTGCATAGATCTCTATTTTACTTGAGCGTTGGAGTGTCTTCGCAGGTATCCTCACATTCGCATCAATCACGGTTTTCATCAATAATTACAACTTTTACCTATAATTTATGGAGTTGTTGAATTACGACGGAGATTCAATCAATTCATCATCAATCCCAAAAAATGTTGGGTAAATATATTTGCACCAATAAATTTTGGCACCGACTAAGGGGAGAAAAGGAGTCGTATTCACACAAAAAAAAGCCACATGAAAACATCACAAACAAATCAACGTGAAAGCAATGGTGAGTTTATCAACGTGAAAGCAATGGTGATACACTCACCGGAAATCAAGCTACTCAGAGCGCCGTCATTCGAACAATTCGGAGCGAAGGAAGGAGTGGAGACATTGCTATCATCAACAGCATCAGGAGTTCATTCTGCGAGAACTTGTCCAAGTTTCGAGAGATACGATTTGGGTATGTAGTACACTTCGTTTTACCAATAGTGACAATCTTAACCAAGAGCAAGAGGCTCGAAATCGGCACCCTAGTATTCGAGAGGCCCATCTCGAAACCCTTGCTAATAGAAGTGTGTGCATACTCCCACGTACTGAGCAAGATGATAATCCTCAAGTGACGCCTATCTATTTGTCTTTATGGGAACGTTACCGGGAATTGGAGAAAGAAAACAAGCAACTTAAAGTCGCGTTAGAAAAAAGAAGGGAACTCGATGAAATAGTACTCATCTCACGCTCTAGAAGTTTTGGACCAAACTGTCATACAGAACCTTCACCGGAAAGAAAGTGAGCACGACAGGAGCATGATGACCCACACGAGAGGGATGATCATGACGATTATTCGATCAAAATGATAGACGGAGAGCCGAAAGCGTCAGAAACAACAGTCAAACACAGTGGTGATCCTGAAAGAGATCACTGTCGTACGATTGAGCAGGATAGGAGATCCGGACCAAGTCGTAGGCGACCCAAAATAATAGACACAAGGATGATCACGTCACCAAGGATCATTCAAAAGATCTAGCCGTGAAAGAATCTATCCAGAAATATAAACTGATTCACTCAGGAATGAGCGGATCCGTAGAGAAACTGATCAAGGAGATTTACCACGAGGCGAGAAGATCAGCAGAAGGGAACTCGGCGAAATGATTGAATAGGTTTTTTCTCTCAAGCAATCCAAGGATGAGAGGCAACAGACTTTAGCAATTAAAAGATCAATGTACTCACCATCAGTTGATGAGATAAAGCAGTTTCGGCGTCCACCTTTAAATTTTATCCATCCTCAGTTCAAAGTATATTTTGATGAAAAGAATCGCGATCCAGTGGAGCACTTATAACATTTCCACGCTTCAGTAAGTTTATGGGGATAGCGACGAACTATTTAGCATGACCTTTCTAATAACGTTAGCCTACAAGGCTTTAACTTGGTTTTCACAATTAGAGTCAAATTTGATAGCAATTCTAGCAGTACAAAATTAATCTCGGAAATAAGAAAGGGAGCAGCCATTTGTTCCTTGTCTGCAAAGAAACAAGTGAGAGTCTCATAGTTTTTACACAAAGATTTCGTCAAGAGGTTGGGGAAGTTGGTACCGTTGATGCAAGTTTCGTGATCGAAGCAAAGAGGAATTCCCTTCCTTACGATGAGTTCGGGGTATACAATTCTCTGACTGTGCAACCATTTGGACCGCTAATGGGATTGTACGGCATAGCTGACAGGTACGGGAGAGCGGAGAAAGAAAAGAAGGCAAAATTGTCGCGAGCAACGAAAGGGTCTGGAACTGAATGACACGCCAAAACAAAATAACAATTTGAAGGCGATTCCAAGAAGAAAAATCAAGATGGATCAAAAAGTAGAACCAGAGATGGAGAAGATTCAAAAATAACTCAGGGAAGAGATCAAGTAAATTCCACAGTTTAAATATTAGACTTGGAGAACTTTCTAAGAAGGAAAGTGAGTTGGGTTTAATAGAAGAAAGTTCGTAGACCTCAGTGCCTTGGGTATTAGAAATCTAAGACTTATGAAATAAAGCATTGTTAGCGAAGTAGTTATGGAGATTTTCTAAAGAGAAACTAGCGTGGTGGAGAAGGATCATGTGTGAAAAAAACGGTGCATCTGCAAACTTTTTAGTTCCAATTAACTGAACCTAAAACCAATATTAGGAGAAGTATGTAGTTAATGATTCCAAAAACTAGAGCAAATTTTCAAGTTTGTGTAGAGTTAAAACTTATTGGTGGACAAACTCTTTTCTGGCATTGGTGATTCAATACAACTACACTGAAAGACAAATAACCAAGACTCTATAAATAAAATATGCATAGGGATTATAAAGTCGCACAAGTTTTTTGAACAACTTGGCAGGTTCAATTTCGAAGGCAATTGGATCCTGCAGAAAACATTGATATGTCAGAGCTACGTGATGATCTGAATTCGGTGCATTTGGTGGAATTTTGATAGGTTGTTAAAACTGACAGTGGACTATGTACCCTGGTCATTAAACAGATGCACATGACCAGGAACAGCACAGAAGCACAAGACCAGGAACAGCAATGCTACATTTGTGCAAGTCAATAGGTATCTGACTTATCAGCTAAGTCATTGTAACCAACCAGGATTCAAGGAGTCTGTTACTCCATCCTGCTTTTATAAAATGTGCAAACTCTATAACATAAAATACTTGAATTGAAATCAAATACTTCAATATGGTATCAGAGCTCTGATCCAAAACTCAACCTTTTTTTTTTCCCTTCAATTCAAATGGCTGAAACCACCACAAACACAATACTCAACACCAATACCTCCACTCAGACTCTGGTTAGCATTAATGTTGCAGCCCAGGCTCCATTGAAACTTACCTCATCCAACTACAATTCCTGGAAGCTTCAATTCAATACCCTGTTTGTAGGCTATGACCTCATTGGCTATGTTGATGGTTCCACACCAAC
>JAJJMC010005834.1:132690-162331 GCA_023531435.1 Papaver californicum
AAAAGATTGCTCAAAAGTTGATTTCATTGCTCAAAATATTGATTACAAGGTGAAATAATAGTGCAACAGCCAAACAGCAACGGGTATAAACGTCACAGGAACAGGGTTCAACTGTTACAGCACAGTTTCAAGCAACAAAAGAGAGAAGAAATGGTGACAGATAGATTTGAAACAGCAACAGTTAAAACTGTTGCACTGTCTTCTTCTTCAGCGGCGATGGTGAAGAACACCGATCACCGGGAGCAGCAGCAGTGACCGGCCGTAGTCGGAACTTGATCGGAAAATTGCAAAAGTGGTTCTGGAGCTTCGTACCTTGATTCTGAGGATTGTAAACTCTTTATATAGGCCCTGTGAGTCTTCTAGGATGTTCCAATCCCATTAGAACTCGGTGATTTGACGAGAAATCACTAGTTATCCAAAACCGAAACATATTCCTTTTCCCGTCCAAATTCATGATTCTCCAGCCCTTATCTTCGGCTTCTAGAGCTTCTAATCAATTATACGAACCTTCAATTAGATTGGGTACTTATCAATTTGCTGAAATCCCATCAAAATTGCGATTTGATTTGAGTTCTGTTTTGCCGATGAAGCTTTGACCTGGTCAACTGGGTTTGACTCGGTCAACTGACTTTGACCGAGTTGACTGGGCCGAGTTGATCCGCTGAGTTGGTCCGATCCAGCCCATCCCGATCCAAGGGTGCCCTAATCCAAAGTGTGGGTGCCTTGATCCATTTTCCCGGGTGTTTTGAACACTTTTTGAGCCAATTTTTCCACAAATCTTTATTCTTCTAATGTCCCTACAAAAGCAATAAAACACGTAATAGACACAAAATCGAATGCTAACTCACTAGAAATTAAGGTGCAAATTAGACACTAAAATGTGTCTATCACCTAGCTCTTCTCTCCAATGCATCCATACCCCTAACCTACTGGCCTTATGCCTTGTCCACTGCTGTCTATCTAATCAATAGACTTCCCACTCCAACATTGCAACTGCAGTCACCATACCAAAAGATATTTCAAACCAGACCTAACTACTCTAAACTCGAAATTTTTGGCTGCCTGTGCTATCCATGGCTCAAACCTTACAATTCCCACAAATTGCAATCTAGCTCTACACCCTGCATATTCATAGGCTACTCATTAACATAAAGTGCTTACTACTGTCTAGATCCTTCTACAAAAAAAATACATGTCTCCAGACATGTCAAATTCATTGAACAAACATTTCCATTTGCAGGTCTCTCAAAATCTCATACAAGCACAGACAATTTGAACATTGACAGTTGGATACCACCACCAATTCCAGTAATAATACCACAAACTCAGCCCACACTCACTCCATCATCTGCAGTTGTGCCTCATCAGGATTTCCAGTGTGCTGCAACTTCCACAAGTGAAGCATCAGGTATGAGCTCAGGGTATGGATATTTCTATTCAACAGCAACAAGTAGATTCATCAGCCATTATCAGTAATTCCAATCACACACAATCAACACAAATGCACTCAAGAGCTGATACAAACCCAACTCATCCTATGACAACTAGAGCAAAAAATCAGATATATAAACCCATCCAAAAATTGAATCTGGTTGCACAACTATCTTCAGCCACATCAGAACCTACCACTGTTAACCAAGCCATGCAAATACCACATTGGAGGAAACCACTGTCAGATGAATTTAATGCCTTAGTAGCCAATGGCACATGGGATTTGGTATCACCAGATAAATCACAAAATGTTGTCGGTTGCAAGTGGGTGTTTCGCACTAAAAGAAAATCTGATGGCTCTGTTGACAGGTACAAAGCACGCTTAGTTGCCAAAGGCTTTCATCAAAGACCTGGAATAGACTACATGGATACTTTTAGCCCTGTCGTCAAGCCTACAACGGTTCGAGTAGTTCTAAGCATTGCCATATGTAGGAATTGGACACTAAGGCAACTGGACGTGAATAATGCATTCCTACAGGGCACACTGTCGGAACATGTCTACATGCAGCAACCTCCTGGGTTTGTGGATCAAGACAGACCAAACTTTGTGTGCAGATTACGTAAAGCAATCTATGGTCTAAAACAAGCACCCCGTGCTTGGTACCATGAGTTGCGTATGTTTCTACTTAAATCTGGCTTTCGCAATTCACATGATGACACATCACGGTTTGTTCTTCATCAATCTACTACTACAATCTATATTTTGGTGTATGTTGATGATTTGATTGTAATAGGGAGTAATCATAACAGTGTCAATTTGTTTATTGCAACCTTAGCAAAGCGTTTCTCAATTAAGGATCTGGGCACTTTATCCTACTTTCTGGGAGTGGAACTTGTTCCAAATCAACATGGCATTCTTCTGTCACAAAGACGCTACATATTGGATATATTAGCTAGAACAAAAATGAAGGATGCAAAGCCTGTGCTCACACCAATTCCAACTACACCACAGCTGACACTTTCATCTGGAACCCCTTTGTCGGACCCAACAGAATATCGCAATGTTGTAGGCTGTCTTCAATATCTACTTATTACAAGACCTGATATGTCCCATGCAGTTAACAAACTTTTGCAATATATGCACTCTCCAACAACAACTCACTGGCAATTTGTCAAAAGGCTACTGCGATATCTTTGTGGCACAATAATTGATGGTCTACAGCTTCACAAGAATTCGTCTTTACAACTTCATGGCTTCTCGGATCACCTACACAGCAACAATAGTTTGCAAATTTTCTCGGATGCTGATTGGGGGGGGTAACAAGGATGATTTTTCTTCTACCAGTGCTTATATTGTTTACCTACGGAGAAACCCAATCTCTTGGAGCTCCAGAAAACAAAAAGCAATTGCTCGATCTTCAACTGAAGCAGAATATAGGGCAGTGGCAAATGCTGCGGCAGAACTAAATTGGGTTACCTATTTGTTAACTGATCTGGGAGTGAAGATACCAGACTGCCCAGTAATATACTGTGACAATGTAGGAACCACACAACTGTGTGCGAATCCAGTTTTTCATTCCAGAATGAAGCACATAGCAATAGATTTTCACTTCATAAGAGATCAAGTCCAGAAAGGCATTCTAAGGGTATCACATGTTTCGTCACAGGATCAGCTGGCAGATGCACTAACAAAGCCCCTATCTCACAGTCGTTTTTATCAACTTAAATCCAAGATTGGACTCACTACTCGGGGTCCATCTTGAGGGGGCATGACAGTGGACTATGTACCCTGGTCATTAAACAGATGCACATGACCAGGAACAGCACAGAAGCACAAGACCAGGAACAGCAATGCTACATTTGTGCAAGTCAATAGGTATCTGACTTATCAGCTAAGTCATTGTAACCAACCAGGATTCAAGGAGTCTGTTACTCCATCCTGCTTTTATAAAATGTGCAAACTCTGTAACATACAATACTTGAATTGAAATCAAATACTTCAATAAAAACTTAAACAGGTGCCTCCCAAGGTTATCTTTAATCATGTTGAAGCAAAGGGAATAAACATATTCCCAATACAAACAGTGTTATGTGTGGAATTAAAAATGAAACTATCCAACTTTTTGCACATTGCTCTTGGATTACAGACGTATGGAGTCACTTTATGAATTCTTTTGGAGTTTGTTGGGTCATGCCATATGAGATTTCTCACTGATTGATACTTGGAAAATAGTGAAGTTCAAGGATAAAAGAAGTGAAGTCTGGATTTTTATGATGTGTGCAATTTTCTGGGAGGCCTGGAAAGAGATGAATGGAAGAGTGAATGGGAGAAGAGTCAGAACAGTGGATGAGGTTAAGGTTTCCACTAAATAGACCACTCTATTTGGTGTTTTAAAAACTTATGTAATTGTTCAAGTCTTATTTAGATGCATGGGAGGATATACGTGATTTGTAATTTGTTTCTGTTTTTCTTTTGGGAGTCTTTCGACCACTTTCTGTAAATAACTTTTTCCCCTTTTAATATATCCTTCCTCTTGTGAAAAAAATAAAAGTACAGATTAGTTTTGTAATTGTTAATTCTCCAATTTTATATATATTTCACGAGTCTGGAAATAATTTTTCCCTTTTAAGTATTATCACTGTCATTTAAACAAATAACTCTAATAATTACGAATAAAATTGATTTTTGGGGTTTATCACAATATTGAATAGTCTAAACTTTTTAAACTCGTCTAATTCGAATGAGTTAATAGAGAATTGGCTCGGCTGAGGGCAAGTAACAAGTACTCACGGAAAACTCGGACGAGGAGGGGGAGTTAATAGTTCAATAGATTAGGAAACCACGATCCATTTAGATTCAATTCAATGTCGCGTCGATTCGTCTTTAAAGAAAAAAAATAAAAAATAAATAACTCTATAGTATAATAATAAAGTTGTCGGATAATGATACCAGGAATCTAAATTCTAAACTTGTCAACATCTGAATGGGAGGATTAAAAAAATAAGTAAAAGAAAATTAGATTACACATCCAGATTGCCAATTTGGCTATCCCACAAATGGACACAATTTTATTCATTCCAGAAACCCATTGGGAGAAGATCAGCCTCTTATCCCTAGAGTGAATCGCCCTTTGCTTCACCAATAAGACTATTAGTTGATGCTGATGTGAAGTCATAGATATGATCGTCCGTCATTTGCTATCATTTGCTATCAGCACTTAACCATCTGATGAGTACTTCGGTCGGAATCATCAACTCTTTCTTCCATCAGATGCATGAACTAATATTTTTTTGAAAGACAGATATATATACACATTCTTTCACTTCCTCACCACAAGCCTAAAACCCTTCTAAGATATAAAGCTAAGAATGAAAAATAGAGAAGAAAAAAAAGTCATTACAACTCACTTTTTAATAAAAACACACATCATACTAATAAACACACACATCTGTTATTGCTAACTTTACCCAACCATTCCATCCATGACTCTTATCAAATTTGCCCCACACCAATAACTTCCACAACAAACCCCCTGGCCCTAGTTTAATACTCAAATCCTCCTCATATTAATGACAATTGTCACTTGATGACTCAGCCACAGTCTTCCTATAACAACACGACACGTGTAATTCGATTTCGTTTTGTATTCAAGCTTACGTGGAAGACCCCCCTCTTACTAACTACAATGTGTCACCCATAAAAGACCCCCCTCTCCTCCTCCTCTCTGGCTAGCAATTATAATGAATCACTAAGAGAAAAAAAGATAGAAGAGGAGGGAGGAGGGGACTAAATGATGAATCCAAAAGACAAGTACAGAGAGTGGTGCAATTATTAAATCCTTAGAATTCTTCTTAAGCAATAGAGAATTTTTTTTTCTCTTTTTCTTCTTCTCATCTTATTCTCTTTGGGGGGGGGGGGGGGGCGCCACAAAAGAGAAAAGAGTATAGAATTTATCACCCATTTCTTCTTAAACCCAATTTCTATGTGTGTGTTTTTTGATTCCCAATTTCACACACGTATTGAGAACAAAAGAGTTCTTTCTTTTACTCTCCTCCTCTCCACTTCACCAAGAATATATCTCTGTTAGCTCTAGTTTCTTCTGTTGTTGCTGTAGTGGAGCGTATATATGATATGATATGATGATGATAATGATAGAAGAATAAGAGTAAGATCATAATATCATCCATCAAGCAGTGTTTTTTAATCAGATAGGTAGGTAGCCATGAACAGCATAAGATGCTGTATATCTTGCATTCTACCATGTGGAGCTCTTGATGTAATAAGAATCGTGCATTCGAATGGGAAAGTAGAAGAGTTTACACGAACGATTCGAGCTGAAGATATAATGAAAGCAAATCCAAAACATGTTCTTAAAAAACCCACATCATTATTATCAAATGATGGAGATTGTGCTGTTCAGAAAATTGTTATTGTTCCACCTGATGCTGAATTACAGAGAGGGAAGATTTATTTCTTAATTCCGGCATCAAATCCATCGGTAGATCCTAATAAAAGAAGAAGTCGCGATCGATCATCGTCAGCCAATTCTGCGGTAAGAAGAGCTAATAAGATCAAAAAGGCGGCAACGGCGACAGAAGAGAATAATATCAATAATAGTAATTCAATAAGCACTGCTAATGAAATCCTTATCTCTGATAGATATTTGAAAGAAATACTATCAGAAAGTAAAGTTGCGTCTTCGAATCACAGAGATCGAAGAAGAGGAAGGGTAGGCGTCTGGAGACCCCATCTTGAAAGTATTTCAGAAATCCCAATGATCAGTGAACCATTACTACTATAAAAATTTGTTAGGGACGGTACGTTTTTATTACTATCTATTATAGAGATTGATGCATGCACGACGATGATTACGGCGAATCATAAGAGTTATGATCTTCATTTTTCTTTTTTTCTTGTATATAAATCATAAATACCAATGCAGTTTTATTTTGGGTTTTCTTGATTGTTTCATTTCTTGCTCAATCCTCTCAGATGATCGTTCAGTAATATTCAAATACTAGCGAGAGTTTTGAATTCAAATCATTCGTATCATCGTCCAGTGACTTACCAGTATACTCCATTGATATTTGAATTTATATTTTGATCCAATTATGGTGTCTTTGACTAGCTAGAGATTGAAACTGAGTTCATCATGTTCATCGGATCAATTTATTGATAAAGGCAAAGAAAACAGATCATGGAAACATCAATGAGAATGTACAGCTCTAAGAATTTTTGTTTTCTTTTTTGAGAGTGAAAGTGGCCATCAGTGGAACAACTGCTATTAAATTTTATAAGGGACCCACTTCTACTATTTAGTGTTTGTTTTGGGCATTAAATGAGTGAGTGTTTAAATCGGTTTGATGTAATCCGATTCGACTCACATTGACTCGGTCATTTTATATCTTTAATTGTGGGTCTATGGTCTGCCAATTGGGGTGATCAGATCTTATCTTTGCCTGAATTATTGCATAAAATTATGGAGGGATTTAAATTTTTGAAAAAGCAAATGAAATTATACACTGTTTGTTTCAACCAGAAGAAAGTAAGTAACAAATGAGAGGACTCAAGTGAGTCAAAAATTCCTTTCTTAAATTCTATCTGAGTTTACAGAGATCTATCTGTTTTCTACACTACTTTTTTATTTAGTAAGTGAGATATTGTTTGGTACATGGTCAATTCTGACTTTTAGGGTGACAACGACTTCAAAATTAGATATTAAAAAAAGAAAATGGTTAGAAAAAAAAAGACTCAATATGAAGTAGTGAAGTGAAGCTATATGTAGATCAAAATTACCTGGTAAATTTACCATTTTAATTTCTAAGGTACCAAGTACTACTAAAGTAACCAAACTATACAAGTAGATCAAATTTTATGTCTTAAAGATTTTTACAGAATCAAATGATTTTATGCAGGAGAGCCAACATTGTAGTCGACAATGTAAGATGAGGTTCATAAAGGTTTGATGTATGTACCTAAAGTTTAATCATCAAAATCCAAAAAAAAAAAAGGGGGGGGTACGTTTTTGAAAAATAACTAAGGGCTAACATAGAATTTGGTTGATTCCTGTATCATCATATAACTTTGAACAACAAACAAAAGCTATCACAAAAATTGCACTAAAATGAGTAGTAACAGAAAATATTTGTTATTGGCTTTTGGTTTGGTGCTTTGCATCAGAGTATCAAATATTGTGATGCAATGCATACAGGTAGATAGTAAATATATACATCAGAAGAGATGCAAAATGAAACTTTTTGTTGGCTCCACCATTTTCTTCCAATGGAAAGCAGGAAAAGTAAAGAGCACCACCACCATGTTAGATATCATTCATAAGAATCTGATGCTACCCCCAAACTATTCTTCTTTTACATACAGTAGCTTTCAGGTTGAAATAAAGTTTCCTTTTTCTTGTTGTTTTTTTTAACTAAAAATTGGTTAAATTTTTACAGAGCGAAGAAGGTGTAAAATTATAATTTGGAGCTCACCTCCAAATTGTTTCTTGATATTGGGACATCATATTTGGATACATGTATACTAGTAATTGCTTAAGAAATTTACTAATTAAAATGTTAATTTTTCTTAATCATATATTAATTTTTTGTTCAATTGTCCGTTCATACAGTATAATCTTTCTAAAAATGATCTTAATAATGAAAAAAAGTTAGTGCAAACTTAGGCTATTTCTTATGGATCCCTCTCGTACGAATTTGTATAGTGTTGCTATGTAGGTGAAAGGGAAGATCTAACTCTTTTGGTGTAGGAGGGAAGAAGAGAATACACGAGGAATTAATTTTCGTCTAAAAATATTTTATTTATATAAATTATTAAAAATGGATTAAAATCTAATCAAAATATATTTTATTAGATTTTTTTTAATAAAAATGAATAAACGACAATCCTCGTTTTATATCTTTTTCAGGCGAAAGTTGGATCCTTGCCTAAGTTTTTTTTTTCTCCCATTTTCTTGCTTTTGAGGAGAGAGAAAGGGAATAAAACTTAAGGCCAAATCTTTATTACGAGAATTGTCTACATCATTCTACTTTTCTTCTCTATAAAAAATAGTCTTAGACCGGTTATGAGTGACGGAACTAATGATTTAGTCCTTAATTTTTTTTATATTTTATGCCTAATCCTCCAATTTTTAGAGTTTTATTTCGTTATCTGTTTGATTTTTAGAGTTTAGAGCACCTATAAAAAAAATTAGTCCTTCAATATTATTCTATGTTAGAAGTAGGATAATATTCTTTTCCGATCTTGTATTGAATATTCTATTGAAATTATAACACTGGTGTATTGATCTGGGGTACTCTCTTTCAAAAAAGAGTTCATGACGGAGATGTATTTTACGTTTAGATTTAAAGCATCAGACACACTCGACGAATTTACCCTTCGTGTAGAGGCATCTACTTATTAAGTCATCCATGTTGATGATTTTTCTTTTTAAGAGAGTAAATTTTTTCTTACCAATTAACTTGGAAAGTAAAAGTTTATTAAAAAGGATAAAACATTTTGTCATTTGTGTGGTTTACAAGATGATTGAGTTTTTATTTTCTTTTTTAACTTTTATATATTTAAAAGAAGCAATAATTCGCCTATCCTTTTCCATTACATTTTTAAGTCTAGCTCGTTGTCTTTAAGACTCCAACTTTTGCTTTCATAATCTCCCGTAAACACTTACATATGTTTTCCTCCACCACCACAAACTAATCATAGTTCATAAACTCTATCTACGTATTGGAGAGCCAAGGTAAATTATTGGAGTGAGTAATTTTTTATTTTTTTTAAAACATGTAAAAATAATTTTTGCAATTAACTTGGTTACAAAAAGTTAACATCTTTGGCAGTAAAATTTTCTTACCAATTAACTTGGTTAAAAAGAAGTTCTTTTTTTCTTTTAAAAGTGGTAAAATGAAGTTTGCTAAAGGATGAAACATTTTCCTGTTTTGTGGTTTACAAGGTGATTGAGTTTTTTTTATTTTCTTTTAGACTTTCACTTCTTTAAAAGAAGCAATAATTCAAGACTTCAACTTCTGCTTTCATAATTTTCCATAGACATTTAAAAACGTCCTCCTCCACTGCAGGCACTAATCGAGTAACCGTGATTCATAATTTCCTAATGAAAGTCTTATCGAAAATTTTACAAATCCAAATAAATGCAAAATAGCTTCTACTTACAATAGTTTGCTTCCAGTATATGCACACCATATAAAAATTATTGAAGCATTCCCAGTGAAATCAGAATTTTAACCATTCTCAAGAAAATTATTGTATTTTTGAGATTTGTTGTTTTATTGTGTATGATGATATTTTATGATAGTTAAATGCGGATATATTTTTTATAGAATAATATAATCGATAATTATAAATATTTACTATTTAAAGTCAAGTCTAATATATTTTACTTCTTAGGCTACCTTTTATAGAGGACTTTTTCAGGATTTGCTGCCACATATAAGGAAGGAATCTTCATCTCTTTTGGTACGGGAAGGAAAAAAAGAATGGACGAGATTTTAACCCTCAGCTCGAAAATATTTAATTTATATAAAATATTAAAAATGAAGTTAAATTTGATAAAATATATTTTATTAGTTTTTTTAATAAAATGTGAATAAGCGAATTTTCAACCCTTACTTTTTAACTTTATTTTTGTGAGATTTAAATTTTCGCATACGTTTTTCTCCTCTTTTATTTTTTCCTCTTTTCCTCAAAAGAAAGGGAACAAAACGTATGTCCATACATTTTATCACGGTTTTCTATCCAATTCGTTTCTCTGTTAGCCCTAGTGATAGTATACAAAATTAATATGCATGGTTCAAAATAAAAATAATCAAAAGTAATACGCGGTAAAAAGCTCAAACTAATGATGTAAAAAATAGCGACTCCTTTGTTAAAATGAAATGGAAATAAAAATAGAGTACTCAATGAATTCCACTCGCTCGAACTAATTAAGGGAGACAAACTTTTAGGTTGTTCGATGAGAGATATATAATTGTTTAACTAAGTTCGAAATGGAGACAACATTTTTTTTGTAACACCCCACATACACTATTGTCGAGTGGACCACACTTTTAGTTTAGTAGTATGTACTACTTTACCTTTTCCTTGATCCACCAAATTTGAATCATTTGATCACTACTTCTTCACTAATATTTCTACAATTTATTGCATATTTGTTGGATTCACAAAAGATATATAAAAGTTTGTTACTTTGATTTTATTATTACTAGGGAAATGGTAAGAAGTTTCTGAGTTTGTAACCATGCAATTCGTCCTTCGATAAGATCCATATGTTTGTTTGATATTCTCAAGCAAATCAGTAAGTTATTTGGATACTAGTTGGAGAAAGATCCAATGACGTAGTTAAAATGATATTATTTTAATATTTTAATATTATTTTTTTATAAAATTTAAATGGATATAAATTTAAAGCTAATTTTTTTGATGATATATTTTTTTTATAAAATTCAATATTCACACTAAAACTAAGTGTATTATGAAATATATAAGACCATCAACACCATCTACCATTTTAAAAATCAACCGTTAAAATTAACTTTTATGGATCGTGAAGTTTTATATCTCGGAATATATTCACGTCACCAAAAAATAAAATACAAATTTATTTCGGCTTGGATTTTATAAAAAAAAAAAAGAAAACATCAAATATCAAGATAATATTATTATAATCATGACATCGGATCCTGACTTAATAATAAAATCGATTCATCTGTGGTTGCTTCTTATAGTTTTTGACACGTTGGACTTTTTGGTTAGATAATGTAAACTTGATTCAGTGATTTGCCGATTCGGTCTGATTGTCAAAACATTGGCTTTAATGCATAAGCTCTAAATCATAGTAGTATCTTTTTAAAATTAACCAAAACTCAAAATAATGAATAACACATTGATTGCAGTGGTTTGCATTTTATCGTTTACCCAATGACTATTATTGCTGGGATCATAAAACAGTTTTTCCTTTTTTATTGTTGGGAATTTGGGATCATCAAACAAACCTCACGGCCTTCTATTCATACTTGCACATGGTTAAGAGAAAGCGAGTTATTAAAACAAGAAAGGACGAAGGATCATTTGAGTTATTTTTAACTGTAGGAGGTAAGGGACTTGGTAGTAACTTGAAGATCACATTGTCACTTTGGAATAAAGCATTATTAATTCTTGGTGAACTGAGATTGTTCTTCTGAGATTGTTCTTCTATATATAATTCAGTGTTTTGGGTTCGGAAAACCAAGAAAATCTTTGAGATCAGTGAGAATACATAATTAAAAACCTAGGAAGGATTCGACAACATATTACAGTTGTAGAACTGTGTTCCAATGAAAAGGAACTTGATTTACAACAATTTCCTTAAAAACATCTTTATCATCATCTCCAATGCATTTTTTTTACTTTATAAGATAAAATAAAATCGTATTTTTAAGAAGTAGACTCCAAAAATTATTAGTAAAGAATTAGTCGGCATTTAAAAAATAAATTATCCGAAGGATTTGTTCTCCTTTAAAAAATAAACTATACTGAGAAATTGTATTGATATTTAAACACCAAATCAAAATTGTCAAAATTATAAACCTGTGTAAGGATGCATGCACAAAACTTCGAAGTAAAATTGAAGAATGTTATCATTTCTTTCGAAACGTAGAGATATAAGTAACTTTTATTCTCATTGAATTCCTTAAAATATATTTGCACTATTTTTTACTCTTCAGACACATAAAATATCATGTAGTGATAAATTCATCAGCATCCGTGGATTAAGTTTATAAGAATATTAGGTCCATCAACATCCATATTATAAAACACAACATAGTCTATAATCAGTGTTAGGGTTCAGTGTTAGGGTTCAGAGCCATCAAAACATGCTAATTAATTTTTTGAAAATAAACTAGTCAACAAAAAATGCTAGATTTTTTAGATTTTTTCATAAACCTTTTTACTATACGATCTAGGATGTAAAAAATAGAAAGAGACCACAAAGATGCATCATAAACAAAAGCAAAAAGTAAAAAGTACTCACATATATAACGTGGTTTATTAATATATACAATTTATATATAATATCTACATCCACCAAACGGCTACACCTCTTTCTTTATTATAGAACCACCAACTGAGAATTACACATTCTGATTGACTAATCAATCCATCGACTCATCACAATATGACCGAACACAAGAACTCTCACATACACTTTATAACTCCAAAATAGTGTCTTCACCCATACGAGATAATGTTTACCACATTATCTACCACAACGAGATGATATTCTCTGCACACTCTGACATAAATTATCATGGACGCCTTCTGTTCAACACCAATAATTTACTCCAGCACTACCAAGATGATTTTCTCCTTAACACGATATCTTACCAACATCTCTGTACGAATACTCCATAACGACATATCTTCCAACATCGATAAATGCTCTATAAATCCATAATGATGTACTTGTTCCACCATAATTGTCTCTCACATCCACCCAAAGAGGTGGGATGAATTTCTCACATCTTTATTGAGAATTTCATTGATAACTCATAGCTAATACTTATAGCCTAGACCTCCTTTTATAGGAGTCACATGATGCGTGTCGGAAGTGCAACAAATTACTCGAGATATTTTCCATTAATTAACTAATAATATAGAGGTAGTAGAGAGTTGTCTAATTGATAGGTTATTTAGATTAGCAAAACCAGATTAAATACGAAAAGGGGGTTGGTTGTTTAAAATAATTAAAAAAATAAAAATAAAATAATAAGAAATAAATACGTATTTATTTGTGTGTAAGCAGCAATGTGCCCATCTTAGTCAATCTTGCATCGATAAGAGTATGCAGCTGAGCATGAAAAAACGTAAGTGAGAGATCTAGTATAACTTAGGATTTTTGAGATTTATCGAAACCCTGATTTATTAAGCCAGCATATTCACGTGAACAAAAGAAAGAGAAAAGCGTCCAATTTTGATATTCACGTGAAGGACGAGGAAGAGTAACCGATTTGGTCTTCCCGTGAAAGAAGAGGAGGATACCAAGCTTAGGTCCTCACGTGAAAGAAGAGGAGGAGGAGCGCCAAACTTTAGTCTTGAAGCAGGAGTCTCATGTTTTACTCTTTGTACTCATCCTCACATGTTGAAGGTAAAAGAGTAAAACGCCATCTTTTGACAAGAAGCAAGACATCAAAATTTTGATAAAAGTCTAGACGTTAAAATTTTGATAAGAGTCTAGACGTCAAAGTTTTGATAAGAGTCTAGACGTCAAAATTTTGATAAGAGTCTAGACGTCAAAATATTTTTACAAGAGGCAAGACACTCATATTTTACTATTTGCACTCATCCTCACATGTTGAGAGTAAAAGAATGAAATTATCGATTTTGACAAGAAGGACTAGTCGTGCGTAGACTTGATTTTGTCTCTAAAGGCATGCGAGTTTTACTTTGGGAGTAGTCACACCAGCTTAGTTGCTTGACTAAGGTTTTCATGTTGTAAACAAGAAAGGTAGAGACATCTCCCTCTTTAAAATTTAGGGTTTGAAAGAGTTTACCAGAAGGCTAGAAGCTCATATTTTGCTCTTGTATTCAGCCTCACATGTTGAGGGTAAAAGAGTAAAATTATCAAATATTCGGAGAGAAGCATGATGTCCATGCTAGGAATGAAGTCGTACAAGCCTTGCTCTAGAAAGCAAGACGCACAAGAAAGAGGAGCAAGATGCACAAGAGAGGAGCAAGACGTGTGCGAAATTAGGGTTTGAGACTTTTTGACACACTTTTGCGACATTTATAAGTGTTGCAAAAATTGTTTTCAAACCGTTAAAAGATACATTTTGTCAGACTTTTGCAATATTTTACAAGTGTTGTGAATCTATTTCAAACCCTAATTAGGGTTTGAAAATACTTTTTTGACACGCTTTAGACACATTTATAAGTGTTGCAAATCAAGCATTTCAAAAATCTTTAAATTGAATTATTTCCTCGCTCACATTTGTTGTCTCTTTAAGCAAAGGATTAATGCGATTGAGGTGGGATTTAGCTAGTAGAAGCTATGAAATTGTGTCTGTCACAATTTTGACTTTTTAATTTAAGCACAGCTGTGGCGCTTTAATTATATATATATATAAAGAGTTAAATATATAGATTTTTAAATAAGTTAATATTATGTGAATATTAACATGGATAATTTTGAGGATTCAGCTGTGGAATATAGCACCAAAATAATACTCAAATTGCTCTATTCTAGTGGGCAATTCATCTAGGAGTTTGAGATATTATGTAAAAAAATCATAAAACATCTGGGAATGTTGTCGTGAGCGCCAGTGTTACTCTGATGATTTTGTGCAGTGATGAATATTGATTAAATTTATCAATTTCTTCGTATATGTTAGCCATACATATAGAGATAGGACTGGGATAAGCGCCTGAGAGGGGGTAGGGATAAGCGCCTACTCAAGAATTCTTTTGCAGAATTTTAAAAGTTAGTATTTCTCAAAGTCCTGAGAGGTAATTTACTATTTTATCCTTGTCAAAAACCCAAGATATATATTAAGTCCCCTGCTTAGCACGAAACGAGTAATGTTGCGTGGTAAGCACTAGATGGTGCCTGGCAGACAAAATAAATGAAAAATAACTTGATAGTTCAATGGTTAGATAGTACCAGAGAAGTATAGGTTGCTCCGAACTTTTGAGTAGTCAACTAGAGGACCATCTTGGACGTGCTAGTAATGATTTAGTAGTAAAGATCTTGATCGGACAAGTATAATTTGATAGTAGACCAATCAACACGTCTTGAGGTGAGGTAGGAACACACCTAGTTTTACAGTAGACATGTGAGTACTATCTCGATAGTTTGCTAGTAGACACGTTAGTATTATCTCGATGTTGAGGTAAGGCATACGTCTAGACTTGAAGTGGACGAACGAGTTTTGATTGAAGCCTTACGTGCAAGCTGAACGAAGTTGGATCAACAACTCTACACGAAGCTATACGTGAGTAGCAAAGCCGGTCGTATGAGTTTGATAAGGTCAAAGGACGTGTGCATATTACATTGTGGATGGACAAAAGAGCCTTCAATTGAAGCAAGCTTGATCGAACTTGAGCGAAGACAACTAGACGAAGTAAGTTGACTGAAAGGTGGACGGACCATTAGGTGAAGTCAATTGTGTGAATTAGGGCAGGGGATGGACGCATAAGCCATGTCTTGAGGGAACAAGGCATACGAATCTTTTAGCGTTCGAGTTGGTGAACAAGCTAACTAGGCTAGAGTTGTTCGGTCTAGAATGTTAAGAGAGGCAAGTGCAACTTGATAGTAAGACGGACAATCATGACTTGATGGCAGGGAGACAAACTCGTTCTTTAAAAGAGAGGCGGACACGCTTGTTTGAGTGTGACTTGAAGTTGAGGAGAACATACATACTTGGTTTTATACCAACACGTCCTGACTAATAAAGACTTCGAACGAAGTAAAGAGTGTATGGATGAGCAAGAATTGATTGAACAGGCTTCAGACGATGCTGATCGTGCAAGCAGCAAGACTGATCAATATTGAGATCGACGGAGTTGGTAAACACGTGTCCTAATCAAGACCAGATTGACAAGCTCAATCGAAATTGAAGTGAACAAGCCTTAAAATGAGGGTGGTCGTGATAGAGGACGGACAAGAGTTGAGTCTTGTCTTGCTGTATGGACCAAAAGGGAAAGTCCGTTCTCTTCCAAAAATCCAAATAATAATTATACAGGGAAGCTTTGTTCTTCCCTTCTTTATTCTCGTCTTTAATATTATCGTCTTGTACTCGACTTATCATAGCACCAACAGGTCATCGATAGCAAGGTAAGATCTAACTTGTCTCTTTCACATGAATATACATCTCTTGATTGAGTTTATGCATATATTTCTTTAAAGAACTTCTCATATACTTGTTTGAATCAAAAGTACCTCCAAACCCTAATTTTTTTGTATGAACTTGTTAATCTTCTTATATTTGCATAAGAAAATCAATACCATGACCAAATTTTTTTTTTGTAAGCTAGGGTTTGGCCGAAACCCCCTTTTTTTTACGTGAATATGTATTTCACGTGAATTTTTTTCTTTTTTGCCGTGAGTTAAGTCTCACGTTTTCTCTACCTCAACATTGAGAAAGTCACTTGCTTCTAGTTAGCTGTTTCCCTCTATTTCTTGTCATAGTAGACCCACATTTATTTTGCAAGACGAGTGATGTTTGATTAGAATAAAACTAGGGTTTCCTGTTTTGTCTCAAATACGTATACTTATATGTACACGCATCTTGATAACTGAGAATATTATCATTTCTCCTTTTACAAACCCTTGCTTCATTATGTTTCTTTAGAAGTAAAATAGTCTTCAGCTATAGCGGGAGTCCTTACCAGTAATCTGAATTAAGTAAGTTTAATTTATAGTAACTTGTGCTCTTTTCTTGTTAATATTATAATCACTATCTTCTTGTTCGTGTCTTGAATAGGTAATGACGGATTTTGATCGAAATCATGATTCTGACTCCTCAAAAAAGGGAGAAAAATATAGAAGCAAAGAATGAAAAAAGCTGCTCCAATAAGATTCACCTTGAACCCGACAATTGTATGGGTGAAGTAACAAAGCTTATGCAGGGTAGGTCTCTTGATGACTTGAGGATGGCACGTAATCGGGATGTTGACTTCATATTTGTGATTAATGCTAAAGAAGAATCCATGCGTCGAAAGGAATTTAAAAGGAAAAAGACTGAAGATGAATAACTCCAAGATTATCAACGGGATCAACATGCTCGGATGAGTGCAAGGATTGAACAGTTCGATCAACAAGAATGAAGGGGTTCAAGTTGATGGTGTGGCCTCTGATTCTGATGCAAAGGACTATGTCTCTGACTGGGAGCCTATATGATACGATCCTGAATCTTTCTCTCCAGATGTAAAGTTTGAGCAATTGGCTCAGAAAGATTTCGAAGTTGAATGTGATGAAGATTATTATCATGATAAGAAGATGGGTTCAATCGACCCTATAGATGATGAAGCTTATGAAAATAACTCAGAGGAAGATCCTAATGAAGGTCCGGAAGAGAATTCCGAAGTAGAAGACCTGGAAGAAAACTCTGAAGAAGTAAAAGAATATGATGAGGAAGCTGATGACGAATATGACTTTGATTTGGGCTCTCAATCCTCTGGTTAGTCTTCACAATAGCTATTTTGCTTTGATAGATTTGTTAGGTTTTGTTTTTGCGTAGGTTTGAATGAATAGTTGTTTGGTAGGCGTGATTGTAAAGGTTTTCGTCCTGGATTACTCTTATAATCACTTAGAAATATATTTTGAATGAAGTAATGAATGAAATCTTGAATGAAAATATGAGCAATTTCGTGAAATTTCTTTGTTAGAAAAAAAAAACCGAAATTTTATCTTTACTGAAAATGCCATAGAATTCTCATACGGAGTCCGTTTTTGATGATCTACCCAAAACATTTCATTCCAAGACAACGAGATATCTCATTGCGTGGGATATTTTGAGTTTTGAGGCCATTTAGGGACCCAAAAAGACGCAACAATAAAAACTCATGAAGAATTCAGGAAATTTTCAGCTGGGAAGTGGTTGAGAATTTTGATCATATCTATTAGCTCTTTCGTCTGATTGATGTGATTTTTTGATATGTTGTAGGTAACATCCATACAAAAATATTTATATGTGACTAACCTCTAGATTCATCAACAATTACTCCCATCTCGCAACTTAATATAGGATAACGCCAAATTGCCTTTGATGAGCTTAACGTGAAAACGTGTTTTTAGGCCTCTGAGATATTTGCTTGATTATTGGGTACTTCATGAAGTGTATTTACATTTTTAATCCACTTATATTTTGAAAGTTCTTATTGGAGCTTGAATTTTAAATTTTTCATTAATTGGTGATTTTACAGGGCGAAAGTAAAGAGGATCGTAGTAGAGTTGAAGAAGTACTGATTGTAGACCAGGTTAATAAAACCATTACCTCTTCCCCGAAAAACCATGAAGAATCATTTTTTGACATGATTGTTGATGTAGAAGACTGATAGGTGCATAAATGATACATTTATAGTAGTTTTTCATGATCCTTATGTGCTATATTTGAGTGAATTATTAGGTATTTTGATTACTTTCGAAGTTTAGTTGTCTTTTCAGGTTACAGTTCAGAAACCCGCAGAATGGAGCTATATGAGAAGAATTACCGAGGAGCCAGTAAAACTCTGCTGAATTTAGGCCTTTCACCCTCCACAGTGTAGGAAATTGAATTACGAAGCCAACGGCGAAAGAACGAGGTCATTCTGATCTCGTATGAGGAAGTTATAGGCAAAGCCACATGGTGGCAAACTTGCTTGTGCTGCTAGCGCCCAGGCGCTAAGTTGGCTGAACCGTATGTGCTAATGTGCTAAGTGACGAGTTGGAGGTGCTAGAGTAGTTTGATGGGCTAGTGGCTAGCCTTGGTGGAGTAGTAGCTAGCTTGGGGAAGTCATATGGGATTAGGAAAGAGTTTGGAGTTGATATATCTTGTTGGAGTGGAATAAGGAAACTTAGCACATTTCCTACTTCTACTAGGATTGTGAAAGTGGCTAACTCAAGTTCTATAGAAAGAAATCAGGCCTTTCTCGTGGCAAGCCTTTTGGAGAGGTAGCTATAGCATATATAGGAGACCCAAGGGATATTTGGGGGTCAGGTTCATGTATACAAGTTGGCTACACAACTGGGCTACACAAGAGGCAGCCGAACAAGTTTCACGGCTAGAAGGAAGCTCTTTTTAGAGAGTTTGCTGCTGGATAGGATTAGGACGTTGTCATATAAAAGTATACAGGGTTTTGAGACAGAAAAAGGGGGAGAATATACACGGTGGAAAGAAGGCAGTAGCAAGGAGAAGAGGACAGCAGCGTTGGGAGGCTGCTGGCTACCATTGCAGCCACACTTCGAAGCTACAATCAATTCTTTGCTATCTTTCCGGGTTTGAGTATTTATTTCTTAATTATTTTCCATGGGTTTTAAGAAACCCATGATGAGCTAAACTTTCCATATTGGTTAGGGATGTAATCTGATGTTTGAAGACATGTTTATTAATTGAATGACGCATATCTCATAATTTCATGTTGTTCTTAATATCGTTCATGTTCTATTAAGTATAATGATATATGATTGATTGCTGATTTGTTTGAGTCTAGAATCAAGTGAATATGCATTGATATCTATTACTAGACTGGAGTTCTGAGAGTCGATTCTGTCGAGGGACTCCGGTTACAAGTAGTATAACATATTTGTTAACGACGGGATGTTGCCATACGAATATGTGTAGAAGCTTGACCTAGGTTGAATCCGAGTAGCGAACTGCGCCGGTTATCTAGATTAACCTCAACTCACAAAGACCATAGCTATCATTGGGTTGAACTTGAGTGGAGGTACTCACTCAGGTTATCCGGTGCATAAGAATTCATAGGGTGGAGGTACGCATTCTGTGATGATATTAGGAGTTTTGCCGAAGTAGACGAGATAACTGGCTACTTTAGGGTTTTTGGTATTACTAATGCATGAATGTTGAGTATGCTTTGATTGATAACATGTTGGATAACGGACGATGAAATCTCTAACCAATGCTTTTTCTCCCTATTTCACATCTCTATTTACTTGCGTATTTACTTTTAACTTAGTTTAGTTTATTAAAACAACAACAAAATCCCCCTGTTTACTTGTTTACGTGACTGAAATATATAGTAATCTATTGCCTCCTTGTGGGAACGAACTTGTTCTTATCCCTGTACTTAAATATATTTTTGGAGAGTAAGAACTTGAATATTTTGGTTGATTACGACCGACCAAAGACCGGAGTAGATATGTCACAGAGACTGAGAGAACCATGGTTGTGTCTGAGTATCCAGGTGTAAGTCTTCCTTTCTATCCCCCACTTAGTAAACCACTTCCAAAACATGTGCTTGTTGGCGGCTTCACCGTTCTAGAAGAGTATGTTGAGTTCTATACTCAAATATGTCGGAAATATGGTCACACTGCTACTACCAAGAAGTATGAAGACCACACTGTTCTTTCTTTCCGTGTGAATGAAGTACTACCCTCTATATATGAAATGTGTACTGTGACTAGTGCTACTATTGCTGAGTGGATGTTAGCAAATTGGAAATATCATCTAGATCATGTAACCGAATTGAATTCAACACGGCTTGGTTTGGTCGTGGAATTGATGTTGTTAAGAAGTCACATGCGGCAGAAGGTATGGTCCCTTCTTCTGACCTTATCGAGCAAGAGAAAGGTGAGGTTGAGAGGTTGACTCAGGAGTTGGAGTTGAAGAAAACTGCTCTCGGAGGCCCTTTCTAAGAGGAATAAACGATTGTTGGCCTCCCTCCCTTAGGATTCTGCATTTCTATATATTTTTTTTATTTTAGAGAGATGATAGAATTATTTTGATTTTGTTTATTTGGTTTGAATTTGATTTGAATGGATAATTGGTAAGTATGATTGCAAGGATTTTATATTTGGATCAACACGATTTTTGAACTAATAAAATTGAAATTCAATTACTAAATAGTAATGGATGCAAACGTTTTGGAGGAATTGAAATTAAAAATGAATTGGACAAACATGCCTGGATGTTTTAGGCATCAAATGTCTTGAGCCGCTTCTCCTGTATTGAAGCTTTTAACAATTTGTCATCTTCATCAATCAACCTATAATATCCACCCATAGCATATCTAGTAATCATGAATGGTCATTCCCAGTCAAAGTTTGTCTTAGAGCGTCGATTGCGTTTTGCTGCTTTCATAACCCAGTCTCCTACTTGAAAAATATTAACTCTTACTGGTTTAGCTCTGAATATGTTTTGTTGATAAGGTTTTTCCTTCATCTGTGCGCTAGTACTAGCCTTCCACGCATATGGGCGTGTTGGAATTCCTTTAAAGAGGTGTTGTGGCACATATGGACACTCTCGTAATATTACAGGAAAGTATCCGCAATGTTCCCTGCGATGATTAGACATTAGATGAGTGATGAACGACTCAATACGATGTTGGAATTGAATAGGAGTTTGTTTCATCCACTTAGCAAAATATCAAATAGGTAAGGCTATCCATTCATAACGCCTAGCTAAGGCAGAGTTGAGTTTTCCAGCAAACTCAAGTCCCCAATCATAAGAGGTATGAGGGAAATTTAATGGTAAAGAGATGAATTCAGTAAGCTTTACTTGAGTACGATACCTCTCCATATATGTTGTTACACTTTCTCCCGTCTTCTGCTTCTTAGTCACCAAGTCTTGATATTCTTCTAAGTAAATAAGAGGTTCATCTGTCCTGATCTTTTGGTGAGGTGTAAAGATGTCTTCTTGAGGTGAATTCGTCAATGAAGGTGTCTTGGTAGATCAAATATTATTGTTGTGTAGCCATGGACGTCCCAAGATAATGTCATAGCCTAGGTCTTCATTTGTTATATAAAACATCATGGTAGTACATGCAGAACCCATTTGAATTTCAAGATCAATATAACCATATGCATTCATAGGCTTTGCTTTAGGATCTTGAATGATGGTAGGAGAATGGACAGCTTCACTGATCCCCACAACTCTGATTGTCTTGATAGGGATAATGTTGACTGTAGTGCCTGCATCGATTAAGGTTCTCTTAAACTTGGTGTTTATGAGGCTAGCAGCAGTGAAAATTCCCCAGTCACACTTCTCTACACCTTTGTTCATCTGAGAAGGTTTAGTGCGTTCTTTGTCTTCATTGAGTGAAGGTAGCCTTCTACCTGAAACAATGTGATTAAGAGCAGTGAACAAGCCCTTTCCTTGCGCCTTTAAGAGGTATAAATGTTCACAAACACGCTCCATCGAAGATTGAACTACTTGGTTGGTGGGATCCTCTGACATGGTGAAATGCCTGATAGGGAGAGGATTCTTATGTACACCCTCATTCCCCAAGTCCAATTCTCCCGACTCAACCTTTTCTTTGAATATACGCTTCAAGATATTGCAATCACTTGTTGGATGATTAACAAATCTGTGGAAGTGATAATACTTAGGACTCTTGTTCTGTTGGTGGACGTAAAATATGAGGCAATTTGATGGCACCATCTTGAATCCAGGCTTCCAAGAGTTCAATTAATTCTTCAATTGGAAGAGGAAGGTATGTGGCCGCTCGAGCTTCTCTTGGTTGTTGTTGTTGACGTTGATCCGGTGGTGGAGCTGCAGCTGCTTGATTAGACCTTTGAGGTGGTCGACCTGCCTGTAGTGCTGGAGTTGGAAATGGTGCTGGTGCCGCACGCTTGGGTTTTGGCTCTGATGTTGGAGATTTCCTCTTACTTTCTTCAGTGACGGCACCTACAAATAGTTGTATGTTGAATTTCCTCTGAGCAAAACGCCGACTGCTGCGAGTCTCACGTATTTCTTCATTCTTGATAGGAGGCCTTGGCATTTCAAGCAAGGTGCAGTAGTATCAGATCTCTTGGCACCTTCATGTAACTCAGAGAATGTTTAAAATCGCAAATCTCCAGTAAAGCACGATAGAATGGTATCATACAATTGATACAAATTTCTACCAATTGAATCTCAGTGACATTCGGGTCATGACAATCGAGTGCTTGGACCCTGAACCGCTTCACATAATCATTAGGATGTTCATTCGATTGCTGAAACATCCTTCCCAATTCTGATAATGTGACTTGTTCGGATACAAAGAAATATTTCCTGTAAAAGGCGTTAACCATTTCACACCAGTTAGAAATACTGTTGGGAGCAAGGTTGTTGTACCATGTGTACGCTCTTCCAGTGAGAGATTTGGAAAACTCTCTTAGGAGGAACACATGATTGTACTCATGTTCTCCTAATACTTCCAGAAATCGTGAAATATGTTCATGAGCATTTCATGTTCCATCATACAGTAAGAATGGAGGAGAGGAGTATACCTTAGAAAGAGAAATCCTCTGTATTTCAAGAGAATATGGAGGTCGGTGTTGGTGAATGGGGGATGAATCCTCCTTCTAGCAACTCTGAAAAAGTCGTTCTAAGTCTTCACGAGTAACAAAATTGGGTTGATGACTCCTTTCCAATACTAAGTTAGGAAGAATACGAATCTCATCATCCTCCTAAGCATGACCCATTGACGTGTTGGCTTCAACAGTTGCTTCAGAAGTGTTTCGAGTCTGCACTGCTGGTGTTAGTTTATATGTAAGGGTCTTGAGAAAGGTGAGGACTTTCTTCTGTGTTGCATCCCATCTCTGTTTGAGTCCTTACAAGGGCTTCCTGTGTCTGCATCAAGTCGAAAATGATAGGAGGATTTTGCTCATCCATTGCTTCTTTAGTGTGTTGCTCAAAGGTATGATGAGTATTATTTTCGACGTTGGTAGCTTGAGGAGGGATACCTGGAGTACCAGTACTGGTACTAGCACAGTTGGCGTTAGAAGTAGTCCCTGATCTTGACATGAGACCAACCATATTTGAAATTAATAAAATTCAAAAATTGCCTTGGGAGTAGTCACACCAGCTTACTTTCTTGAATAAGGTGTTCATGTTGAAAGTAAGAAAGGTAGAGAAGTCTCCCAATTCAAAATTTAGGGTTTGAAAAGAAGGCTAGAAGCTCATATTTTACTCTTGTGTTCAGCCTCACATGTTGAGGGTAAAAGAGTAAAATTATCAAATATTCGGGGAGAAACATGATGTCCATGCTAGGAATGAAGTTGTACAAGCCTTTCTCTATGAATCAAGACACACAAGAAAGAGGAGTAAGACACACAAGAGAGGAAAAAGACGTGTGTGAAATTAGGGTTAGCTTCCGAAGTTAGGGTTTGAGACTTTTTGACACGCTTTTGTGACATTTATAAGTGTTGAAAACATTGTTTTCAAACCTTACTTAAGGTTGAAAGATACCTTTTGTCACACTTTTGTAATATTTACAAGTGTTGCGAATCTATTTTAAACCCTAATTAGGGTTTGAAAGTACTTTTTGACATGCTTTAGACACATTTATAAGTGTTGCAAATCAAGCGTTTCAAACATCCTTAAATTGATTTGCAGAATTTTAAAATTTTAGTACTTCTAGTTCTAAGAGGTAATTTACTATTTTATCCTTTTTAAAAAATCCCACATCTACAACTCCATAACGATATATCTTCCAACATCGATAAGCACTCTATAAATCCATAATGATGTACTCGTTTAATGATTAATCACATCCACCCAAAGAGGTGGGATGAATTCCTCATATCTCTTTTGAGAATTTCAGTGATAACTCATAGCTAAAACTCATAGCCTAGACCTCCTTTTATAGGAGACACATATTACTTATCATACAAGTTTAGGGTTTCCTAAATTAGCTTTTAAGAAACTAAACTTTGGCAACAAGTTTTTCTAACTTGGCTCTCAAGTACCGAGAATTTAGGAATAAGTTAACCATTAGAGTTTATCTTAAACTCTAACCATCGATTAAGTTTGAGTTTTTCTAAACTTAAAATCTTAACCAACTAACCCCACAATCAGCATATTAAGTTCAGCAACATCCATGGTCCTGCTACCAAACACTCTTCTATTTATCTCCTTCCACATATGCCACATAACATCATAAATAACTTTCAAACCAAGCTTTTTTATATCTGCCAGTTAGATTGTTTAATCTCCAAGTAGTCTCAAATTGACTTTTTCCAATATTAGGAACAACCCAATAATCTAAAAAGGTAATTGGCAATGGTATTAGCAAATGTAGAAGCAAAATTGCTAATGAAATAAGTAAGAAAAGAGAAGGCTAGCGACAAATCTGAACTTAAAGTCCAAAGATAATTAAAAAAGCAACACAAAAGGAAATTGAGAAATATGAGATTTACACGTGAAGATCCATAATTAGACAATATATCTCATATGAGAAGTTAGCCATGGTTGCTAGTCTTGATACTAATAAACTTATGATTGTAGCCATATATATATAATGATTATTATCCAACGTTTTCATCGTTGTTGGCATGAGAAAATATAACGGAAAAGGACATTCTAAAAAGACTAACATCAAGTTCTTCTTCTATGGATAGTTTGCAACTTGTTTCATATACTGAAAAAATATGGGATATTCAATGTTGTTGTGAACTCAAAAACGTATTCTTTTTTTCTTTTGATTTTTTTCATTTTTCTTTTCCGTTTCTTTCTTTGGATATCTGACTTGCTTATTAATATTAGGGAAAAACTGGAATTAAATTTCGTATCATTTCCCCTTGCATTTAAAGGGAGATCTTTAAATAAAACTTTACTAACCATTCAAAACCATCTAATTAGCCCATTAAAGTTGGAGCCCATTAAAATTGGAGCCCATTATCCAAAATTCATACTAATAAAAAACTCTGCATATTAATCGACAAGTATATTGGTTGTAGGCGTAACTTGACCGCATTGTTGAACGATTTCTCATTTTATTTGGCCGTTAAATCCGCCAATTTTTCTCGGTTCCTATTTTTACGTGGAAAAATTAAACGAGACCAGATATGCAGGTCTGATTCCTTTTCGATTGCAGATGTATTCAGCTAACTGCAAAATTGTTAACCAGAATGTAAACCTCTTGTCCAATAAAACTTGGGTAACCGTTCATAAGCCCATTTAAAGAGCCCATTAAAATTGAAGCCCATTATTGAAAACTCAGATCGGAAAAAAATTGCATAATAACCGAAAAATATATTGGTTGCAGCAGTAACTTGGTCGCATAATTAGTCAAACACATTCTACTTTACCGACAAATCCTCATATTTTTCTCGGTTCATTTTTTCACTGCACATCAGGGTGAGCAACAGATGGGTGGTTGTGGATTTGGTATCACCCGTGTATAGTCTATTTAAATGACGGATTTAAGATTTTGACCCACGTCCAGCCCATTATCCGTTATATTTGACACCCATGGGTGAGCGGACGGACTGGATGCAGATGAAATTACGTATTTAAAAAATTAATAAATGAAAATATGAAAATGTTTAATAAGAGTAAGGTAACTTTAAAACTTAGATTACTGAAATTTAAGTAATTACAACATAACAAAAGTAACGTAACGTCTTGTTGGGTTACTGAAATTTAATCAATTATTTATAGAGATGAAGATGAAAATTTCCTACTCATAATGAAATAAATGAAAATTTAATGCGGGAACAACAAAATAACACAGAAAGAACAAGAAAGGGAATCGTTGAATAGGAAAGTGGGGGAACAAAGTTCTCTGAAGAGAAAAGATCAAACCCTAATCAATAAGAAACTATATATATTACGTATCAATTTTATATAATTACCTTCATATATATGTATATATATATAATACAACCGTTATCTTTAAAGTCGGATGTCAAAAGGATGAACGGTTTTCCACCCTCGTCCGATTCGTGAAAACTTCGGATTTCAAAATTCAACCGCGTCCAATCCACCGAAAGACGAATCGTGTGTCCACAGGCACGAACCTATAATGGGGTTAACCGAGGCTTAAGCCCGGGTCATCCCCAAATCTTAAGCTCCGGTTACCCCCAAATCTACAAGCCTAAAAAAAATAAAAAATACATAAATATTGGGCTTTTGTCAAGACTCTAGCTCGGGCCTGGAAGATTTTTCTAGCCCTTTTGGGTCCGTGCCTGGATGTCCACCAGCCAAAATACGGATTGGGTACGGATAAAATCCACGGATTCGGATGTTTTGTTCATCCCTGCACTCGCCGAACCGCTAAATTGGATGCAAACCACTTATCCAAATAAAACTTTGAGTAACCGTTCACAAGCCCATTTAAATTGAAACCCATTATCCAATATTTAGACCGACAAAATTCGCATATTAATCGAAAAATATATTGCTTGCAGCAGTAACATAACTGCAGAGTTGATCAAATTCACATTTTATTCTGCCGGTAAATCCGCCGGATTTTTTCCGATGCCAATTTTCACCGCGCTAACCAAGACGCAAACCACTTGTCCAATTAAAACTTGGATAACTATTCACAAGCCCATTTTAAAGAGCCCATTAAAATTGGAACCCAATATCCAAATCCGAAGACAAAGTTCCCACCAGAAAAACAAGAACAACACACCGTGCCTTGAAAGTTCAGAAAAACGGAAACCCAAAAATCATAACGTCTCCTTAGCTGTCAATCCAATCAGTATTCAGACAGACAAACGTCACCGAAAGAGACACAAAACAGACAGAAAGCACCTCATCTCACCAACCGTAACAAACCCACTCCCAAAATCCCCATAAAGCCCCCTACTTTCAGTTCCGTCATTCTCCCTCCTTCATCAAACACCCGTCAAACAGAATACTGAAACCTCATAAAAGCTTTTTCCGTTGGGATTAACGAAAACCAAAATGGAGCCAAGCCGGAGCCAATCGGAGCCGGTAAAGCCGAGTATGCGTGTGTGTCGTTATCAAAAACCAACGACAACCCACGCGCTATACCTTCCCACCCCGGCGATTACATCTCTTTACTGTACTTTCCACGCGCACCTAATTCCCTTTAACCTCAAACAAAAAAATACAAAAACAAAAAAAAAGCCCTAATTTCAGACGAAGAAGAAGAAGAAGATGAAGGGAGAAGCAGAAGAAACCCTAACTCCACCACCTCCAACAAATTCCACACCACCAGCACTGAAACTAGCATCACCAGCAGAAGCAGCAACAAGGACGGGATTACCAATTCGTGAAGATTGTTGGAGTGAAGAAGCAAGTTGTACATTAGTTGAAGCATGGGGAGAAAGATATTTGGAATTAAACCGAGGTAATCTCCGTCAAAAACATTGGCAATTAGTTGCTGATACTGTTAATAATCGTCATGCAAATAATAATTCTACTACTAATAATAGGAAATTATTAAGAAGAAGTGATGTTCAATGTAAGAATCGAATTGATACATTAAAAAAGAAATATAAGTTAGAGAAAGCTAGGGTTTTGTCTTCCAATGGTACTTATAAGAGTAATTGGCCATTGTATCATCAATTGGATGCGTTAATTGGTAGTTCTGTTCAATCTAAGAAAATGATGATCATTTCTTCGCAATCATCGCAACCATCACCACCTCCGTTGGCTTTACCTTATTATCAACAACATCGGAAAACACCACAACAACAACAGATTCCTAGACTTCCTGCAATGTTTGTTCATCCGGTTTCGTTGAGAGATAAACAGAAAAGATCTTCACCTCCTGTTGGATATGTACCAGCTATACCTACTGGGATTGATGAATCGTTTTTTAGAAGGAATTATTCTGCTGTTGCTGCTGCTGCTGCTGCTGCTGCGGCTGCGGCAGATGATGATGTTGGGGGAAATTCTGATTCGTCGAGATCGAGTGCTCAGAGTGATCGTGGCGAAGTTGATGGATTTGGGGAATTAGCTAAAGCTATTTCGAGATTTGCTGATATTTATGAAAGAATAGAAGGGGCAAGACAGAGACAAATGATGGAATTAGAAAAGGAAAGGATGGAGTTTATGAAGAGTTTGGAGTATCAGAGAATGCAACTTTTTATGGATTCTCAAGTTCAGATTGAGAAAATTAAGCGAACAAAACATGATGCTGCTGCTCCTGCTGCTTCTGGTAATCACTTTAAAATTCTGTCATGTTTTGGTTCAGTTGCTAGTTTGTTTGATTTTATGGATATTGTTGTTACAATGATTGGTACATTGATGAGAATTTTGATGAAAAACGCTGTTGCATGCCCGTAATTTCGTTAAATTACGTTATGGAAAACTTTCATTTACTTTGTTTATTTAAATGCGATGTTCATTGTCAGAATGCAAGTCTGTATTTGTTCACTTACCCTTTGTCCACGCGGTGCATTTTCAGTTCGTCTAGGGTTCTTAAAGTAATTGATTGTTAAGATTTGGAAATCCTCATTTGGCTAGTGGAGGACTGCACACAGCTGCGAGTCAATATATATTTTATGGATATTGTTACAATGACAGTCACATTGATGAAAAAATGCCGTTGCATGTCCGAAATTTTCGTTAAATTTCGGTATGCAAAACTTCCTTTAGCTTGCTTCGCAAAAACGGGTAGACATTGTCAGAAAGCAAGTCTGTTTTTGTTTACTTACCCTTTGCCACGCGGTGCATTTCTAGTTCGTCTAGGGTTCTTAAAGTAATTGATTGTTTACTTTTGGAAACCCTCATTTGGTTAGGAGTGGGCTGCACACGGCTGCTAGTCGAGATGTATTGAGCGAGTTTTTAACTTATTAACTGGCACATGTACCAT
>JAJJMC010005834.1:162341-175926 GCA_023531435.1 Papaver californicum
AGATGTATTGAGCGAGTTTTTAACTTATTAACTGGCACATGTACCATTTGGGAAATAATTGGATGAAAATTTTCGTTGCATGTCCGTAATCTTTGTTAAATTTCGTTATGGAAAACTTCGTTTACTTTGCTTCCTAAAAAGGGATGTACATTGTCGGAAAGCAAGTATATTTTTTGTCCACTTACCCTTGTCCACGTGGTGCATTTTATAGTTCGCCTAGGGTTCCTAAAGTAGTTGATTGGTTACATTTGGAAATCCTCGTATGGTTAGTTGTTGACTGCACACGGCTGCTAGTTAAGATGTACTGAGCGAGTTTCTAATTTATTAACAAGCACCTTTATCATTAAACAAGCTTCATGTTTACTGATTAGATTATTCTTGTTAGTACCTAAAGCTTGTCGTATGTGGTCCTTTTTAACTGACTTACATGTGTAATGACAATAATAATCTTAGTAACATGAGCTCAATAGGATTGGTTGATCATTCAATAATTTAGCACCGATGTTTTCAACTGGATCTTCAATAAAATTAACAAAAACGACGATGTACGTCTCTTTTTAGGAAACAAAAAGAACAAAGATCTGTTGATAATTGTACTTTTCAGATAGGATTATAATTGAACTGGAATGGATATTATCTCGGTATTTTCTTTAAGAGGTGTTAGCATATTAGAGTAAGGCCTTCTTAGTTTATTAAGATTGGGTTCCTCTCAGATCTGCATCAACGACCAAGAAAGTTCTGCGCTGCCGCCACTTACATATAGATAGTAGGGGGCGGTATGCAATCGGTAACCTCTGGGTTCCTATTTGGATATGGATTGCATTAATAATTTCAGTGATAGAGATCATTATATTCTATTAAGTAGCAGTTTTGGAAAGGACAAATTGGAAAAAAGAGGCAATTTGTCATTTTAAGATAGTAATTTCAAAATGAGTTTCTCCCATGATTAGTAATTTTTTTCATGCTTATCTACCAATGGGAAAGAAGACAATCTGACGATGATCACAAAGCTATATGCGTTCCGGGTCAAATAGGAAACTTCGCTTTGACAGATTGTCTGCTTTCCCAAATGGTAGATAAGCATGACAAGATTTTAGAAGCAAAGCTACTTTTGTAGAAAAAGTAACATAATCCACGAGTAGTAAGCCACATGGATATGTATTTGTTAGCGTTATTAATTTACAGACACGTAGAGCAAGTCTAGCTGAATAAATCACGTGGTACAGTTGGTTAGACTAGTTTTTCAAGTGGGTGAATTTGAAGCTTGGACTTTCTACAATAGATGGAATATTTTGTGCCTTTATTCACATCCATTTTGATTTCAACACTTCTTCTCAAGTTTTCCTTATGTAGTATCTGTTGTCTTTGCTTTCCAGTCAGGTTCTGGCTTATAAGATCAGGTATAAGTTGGTTGGTTTTTTCTGTTGATTCATGTGAAAGGTGTCTGATAGCAGTTCTAGTACAATCATGAATATTACTCATTGTGAAGGGTTTCTGATAGCAGACCTAGTACAGTCATGCATATGACTCATTGTGAAGGGTGTTTGAAGCCTTTTGTCTTCCAGTTGTCTTATTGGGTTGTGCTATACGTCTGCTGAAAATTGGTCCCCTTCTTGATAGTAAATTAGCAGTAGTAGGAAGAACGTTGTCTAGTTACTTGAGCTGATATTCTACATCATAGATGTGACCTCTTCCCATGTTTACGACTTTCCGTCTCTACTAGTGATTTCCCCTACGTAATGCTCTAGAAGATGCTTACTACTAGCCGCATAATCAGGTCTTTTTGGACGACAAAGAACATATCATAGAGACCAGAAACTAGAATATTCAACAGTTTTATGCTTGATAGGTCTTTTTGGACGGTGAAGACATACCATAGGCATAGATGCCATTAACCAACCAGTTTACTTGTCTGGCCACCATTAACCAACCAGTTTACTTGTCTGGCCACTAGCTTTTATAGATTGTGATTTGTAATGGGGCTTGACAAACCAATCTGATGTTTCTTTCAGCATTGAATATTGCTTCTACATGTTTGATTGGAAGATTTGCTTGTTGGCTATCGACTCTAACCCAATTCACATGTCATTTATTTGACAGATGCATGACGAGGCATGTGGCAGGAAGCATTGTGAAAGTAGTGAGATCCTTACTTCCTTGGAAGGACAGAAAGATACAACAGCTTGTATCAGCAGCAGCTGCATACATTTTGGATAATAGAAAACTAGATATAAGAAATAGTAGTTATAGCAGTGAATGAAGAAGAATCCCAAGAAGTAGTATATCAACCAGTACTATCTAATGAGTGTTTGTTCTAATAGTGTTTAGGGCAGCATCATAAAACATTTGAGCACATTTAGTTGTAATAACTTCAACATCTTATCCAGTTTGATATATAATCCCCTCTTTCAGTAGCTTCCTAACTTTTTTTCCTGATGATCATGATTGGCTTCCTTTTTTCTCCTCAGCTCTCTGTATGATTTGTAGTGCATGAATGAAGCATGACTGCTTATGTGTAATTTGGTGAAGCAGAGTGGTAACCTTGTCATGAACTATTTAAGTTAGTTGCTGGATTATTTTTGTTCTCCCTGGAGTGTGTGCTGCATTTCTTTCGAAACCCAGTTTCGGAGTTTAGGTAAATTGGTACAGTTTAGGGTTTTCAGAGGAACCATAAGAAAGGGAACACAGAACCGATAGCTATGGAAGAAGTTCCAAAACAAGTTGAAGATCTTGCATGTTCCCTTATAAATTGCTCAATCCGTGGTATATCTCCTGTGAGCCAAGATGATTCTCCAACTCTCACCACTTAGAAAACGTGAAAGTCCCTCCAGCCACACCTAGTGCTTGTCAACGACGAATGAAAAATCTCCAGCCGAAAAGCATACAACTAATTGGAAAATTTCAAAAAAAATCCCTTCTCCACAGCATCAATAAATCCCAAAAAGGAGTTCTTCTTTCTACCCGAAACACAATAATACTATTACGCCTCCTTCCTAACTCAAGGTAGAGTAGAAGATGGCAGATTCCAGATGTCCATACTTTTCCCTTAAAGCTTATTTAGACGTCATGCCAAGAAATTTTGTTACAAAGAATTTGCAAACATCAACTTAATTTTAAACTCCCTCGAAAAATAATTCCATATTTGCCAAGAGAAACCACAGTTGAAAACAACAACTCCTTAGATTCCACTTGTCATGGCGGAATTGTTAGCTATTATCATGGGGCCTTGAATGGGCTTATTCAGTGAACTTTAGTTGAGTGTTGGTGAAAGTTGCATTGGCATGCCAAACTTTTTTTCTTATAATATTGACATCCTGTTGTTTCCTATTTCAGATTCAAATAGTTTTAGAATAAATGGCACAAGCTAACACAATCAAGATATGAAATATAAATAAAATCAAAATAAATCAAGCACATACAAAACACAAGGATTTATAGTGATTCGATCTCTTGGACCATTCACTCCTAATGGACCAACAATCAAGGTGACCCTTAACTATTAAAGAGGAGTTAACTAACAAGTATTATATTAGTTTATAAGTAATAGAAAACAAAAGAAGAAGTTGAGGTGGTGAAAAAAGAGAGAAGAGAAAGCTTTTTGTGCGGCCATGAAAAAGATAAGGAGAGAGAAAAGAAGGTAACCACCATTAGAGAGTTTTGGTGAAGATTTAAGTTGTGAGCTTGAAGAAGAAGGGTGTTCTAGCGAAGCACCGCTTTGGGTTGTGAAGATTTATCCACCACATCCCATATCTCTTCAAAGGGGTAATTTTAGGGTTTGTTCAAATCCTAGTAGTAAGTTTCTCATCTTCCTTGCTATGTTATTAGTTGAATTTACCTTATTTGGTGAAGAATTAGTTTCCACCGTTAGTGGTGAGTAGAAAAAGAGGGCATTGTTATCCAAGTGCTATATGCACCTTAAAGTTGTGTGAAACCCCAATTTGAGAGATATCGTTGTAACCCATTATTTGTCACAATGGAAGTTTACTTGTGGTTGTTTACTCTTCGCATTGAAGAGATTTTTTCACGTAATTCTTGGTGTTGTGTGATTGGTATTATTTTCGTCATATTTGAGTATTGCGTATTATTCCTTGTGTAGGTTCCATATTGTGCATAGCGTCCCGGATTAGTAATCCCCCCAACAAGTGGTATCAGAGCTACGTTGGTCGGGATAACCGTGTGCAATAATGGAAAGTAGCACTAGAAATAAAATGGTTAGTTTGACCGGAAAGAACTACGTGATATGGAAGGCGAAGATGAAAGATTTAGTGTATTATAAACATCTCTATGGTCAATAAAGAACAAGGGAAAAAACCCTGAGAAGACAGAAGATGCAGAGTGGCATGTTTCTAACCGTAAAACAGTGGGTTTCATTCGTCAATGGATTGATGATTCTATTTTTCATCATGTGGATAGTGAGACACTAGTATATTCTTTTTAGACAAAGTTAGAGGAGATATATGACCAGCAATCTCCTTGTGCAAAATCTCTTCAATTTGCAAGATTGGAAAATTAAATTACAAGGAAGGCGAAGTTCAATGGCGCAATATTTAAATAAGATGAAGGGCATCATGAATCAGCTCAGTCTATGGATTTTAAGATTCCTGATGAAATACAAGCTTATCATATCAGTTGTTAAATACTTTACGAGACAGCTGGGAGACATTGCGGATATCTCTAAGTTATTCTGCTCCAAACAAGAAAAAACTATGGTTATTGCAACAAACAGTTTGCTGAAGGAAGTCGTCAGATTCATCTCATTCAGAAGTTCTTGTTATAGAGAAGCGAGATAGAAGAAAAACCATAAAAAACCTTGTATGTTAGAACTGTCGTAATAAAGGTCATTAAGCAAATGAATGCAGGAAGAAGAAGCAAGAACCAGGGAATGGCAATAATAGAGACAAGGATGCTATAGATGTTGCAATAAATGATGGTGATATCATTTTATTATTTGATTGCAATGATATGTGTATGAGTTCTGAAGGTTCCGATTCAGAATAAGTGGTAGATTCATCATCATCTTACCATGATACTCCTCGAGAAGATGTGGTTACCTCCTAACTACAAGGATGGTGACTTTGGGTCAGTCAGAATGGGAAACAGTGGTGTTTCGAAGATTGTAGGAATGGGAGAGGTGAAAGTTGAGACTAGTGTTGGTTGCACATTGGTTCTCAGAAATATACGACGTGTACCAAATTTCCGTCTGAATCTAACGTCATCAGGAATGTTAGATGAAGAAGGGTACACCAATTATGTAACCTGCGGACAATGGAATCTAAACAAAGGCTCTGTGGTCATTGCAAGAGGAAAGAAGTGTGGAAAGTTAAATATAACCCATGTGAAGCTGATGAAAGTTGATAATAAGGAGGAGTTAGTTGAGAAAATCCATACAGATGACACTGATTCTGATATAATAACAAAGTCACTACCTAAGTACAAGCATGTGCATTTCTGTAGCAAGGAACATGTGGTGGTGACAGGTACCTCTCCGTAAGTCGTACGAGGGAGATAGCTGGGTCGTTCACTCCTTATGGACCGATAGTAAGTTAAATTTAAAATCAGGTATATGATAAACATCATCTATTTGAGAAGAAGTGAAAATATAATTGTCCCTATGTGTTTCAAACGGGTACTAGATCCTTCAGGTAATTGAACAAATAGATTTTCAGGTGCATATTTATAAGAAGAAAATATTGATAGTAAATAACAACAATGATTTGATGCACCACTATCAGCTATCCAACTTGAGTTAGATATGGACAAAACTCTACCTGCTAGATTTAGATTTACTGATGAAAAGGAAGAATCAAAATTAGATGTAGTTAAAATTTTACCTACAAGATTTGATGAAATCATAGAAGAATCACCACCTTTGGAAGCCATAAAATCTTTTAACTTCATATAATCTTGATAGTCCTCAGCAGTGAATGACTCCTTTGTTGTCGAAGAGTCTTTCTCGTTCCTTGCTGTGGTGAGCATTGTCCCTTGTCTTTCTTTGGACTTTTGAGCATAGTTCGGTGGGTAACCATTTAACTTGTAAATTTTTTCTCGAGAATGACCAATCACATTACAATGGTCACAAAAAGGTCTAGGTTTCTTGTTCGCTGGACCTTTTGAATATTTTGATTCACTTCTTTGATTATAAAATGCTGCACTTTCAACTTGAACACTGGACTATGTAGAAATATGTAATTGTTTTTTTTTCCTGACGAACAAGGTTGTAAACCTTATTGATTAATGGAAGAGGATCCATCAACAAGACAGTACTTCTAACATTTGCAAATCGGTCATCAAGACTTTGTAAAAAATTCAATACCTTATCTATGTTCCATTGTTCATCAATTTCTTTTCTTGCTGCACAAATACTTGGAGTATTGCCTAGGGCAGTTGCGTCCAGTTCATTCCATAATACCTTCATCTTTGTGAAAAACATCGATACAGATAACCCATCAATTTTTAGAGTTTATTCCAAAGTTGATATGCCGAATCAACATACATAAAACTAGATTTTATATCTTCCACTATTGAATTGGTTAATCACATCTTAACAAGATTATTAGATTTTTTCCATCTACCTTACAAAGTGGGATTAGTAGGTTCTTCAATTGTCCTATTCACAAAACTCATCTTGTCTTTGGCGGAAAAAGCCATGGTGATTCCACGTGCCCAAATTCCATAATTATCACCGTTCAAGAGAGGAGTGAAAAAAACAAGACTTGGATTATCCGAATGGTGAATCGCATAAGGATCATTAGACGCCACTTTTGATGTGGGTTTGATTGGAGTTTCCGAAAAAGAAGTTTCAGAATCATTTGATTTTTTGGTTGGAGAAGGAGGAGGAGTCATGATTTTAATTGATCAAAAAAAAAAGTGGAGAAACTTACTTGGATGATGGATCTTTTACTTGCTCTGTTATACCATTTCAAATAATAACAAACCTTTTGTTTGTCTTACCAACTTGGTTAGACTTAGAATTATATTCTCATATATAAAGAATTACATTACTTAGTTACAAGGATGTAAAATATAAAAGACAATAAAAGAATATAAAAGAGAATAAAACAATATATGAGATTTTATCTAAAATGTCCGAGACTTGCTAATGATAAATTATATTACAATTATCTTCAATTACTTTGTAATCTTGGCATGCATATCTTCTTATCTTCCAATCTTAATAGGTAACATCTTCAGTATCTTTGAATCTTTGTGTGCAAGTCTTGATGCTATATGTGGGATCACATACACATGATAATTATGTTTAGTAGTTCTAAACTCATCATAAGAGATTTTCTTGATGGCACAAGGCTGATAGTTCAACTCACCAAACTTTTTTAACGACTGCGCAATAATCTCGATTTTCAGACTCAACAAACTTATTTTATTTTTAGATTCAACTTTTGATCGATTTCTTCATCAGCATCCTCTTGTTACCTTCTCATGTATCATCAATATTTAAATAACTGAATATAGAGAACTTAATCGAACAATAAAATTATTCATAAATTAATAATAAAGAAGAAGAAACTTTTCTTTCCTGAATTAACGAAGTGTGAAGCAGCAACTGTTGGAGAAAATGAGTCTTAAACTAAATGTTTTTGGTCTTGGTGTGGTTTGATGTGAATGAATCTCTTTAGTTTAGTCCCACATTGGGTATTCTAGAGAAGGATGTCCACTATATAACTATTCTCATGTGGATAGTTAGACAAACAAGAGGGTGGAATGGGGTGGGCAAACAATACATGGGCTAACTTATGTATTGGGCCTGCAAATGTGAAAGACATCAACCATGATCTATTATTTTTACCAAAAATATCTTTACAAGAAATCCGAAACCCTAAAGGTTTCTTTTTATGTTTATCTTGGGAAAACTTGATTTACAAGAAATTCGAAACCCTAAAGGTTTCTTTTCTCCTATAAATACAAAAAGTTTTTCAGAGTTGAAATCGATCCCAGAAGCGGCTACTATCCTGTCTTCTTTTCACCATCTTCTCGCTTTGTTTTACGTTTTTGAGTTTTTATTTTCTTTCCTTCCCTATTGCTAAGCTCAAGAATGGGTAGTTTGTGTTGTGCTAATACAAGCTATATCGGGCAGTCTTATCCTGGACACATCTTCGCACGTTGGGGTTTAGCATTACTCTTCTCGAGTATACCCGCGAACTAATGTGTTAAGGACAACTTGTTGAACCTGTGATTCTGCCCTGGTAGTTGTCTGTGGTAGAGTTGTTTTCAATTCAGTTCTTTATATATTATTCAGATATATCTAACGCTTCTGTTCATTGTTGCAAGATTCCAACAATCTTAACACATTATCTTTTATCTCGTAACAATGGGAAAGAACGATGTTGAAAAACCACAGAAGTTCAACGGAAAGGATTTCAAGAGATGGCAATCCAAGATGCTTTTTTTCCTGAGTTTTCATGATTTAGACACAGTACTGGTTCCTTTTGATGACTTGATGAATACTGAAGATATTACTGAAGATGATAAAACGTTTTACAAGAGGCATAATTATCTGGCTAAAAATCATATTATGAACTGTTTGGAAGATGCGATGTATGATTTTTATAACGCTAAAGAAAATTTCAGTGCTTATGATTTGTGGACTGCGTTAGAAGCAAAGTACCAGGCAGAGGCTGCTGGTAGTAAGAAATTTCTGGTAGCGAAGTTTATGGATTTCAACATGATGAATGATAAGCATGTTGTTGATCAATTCCTTGAACTTCAACAAATCATAAACGAGATTCTTGCTGAAGGTATGGTCATTGATGAGACTTTTCAAGTATCTGCGTAATTGAGAAGTTACCATCTTCTTGGTCAGAGTACAAAAGAAAATTGAGGCATGCAACTGGTGAAGTCAATATGGTTGAATCGTGAAAGAAGATTCAAGGTGAAGAAATATTATGCACCAAAGACAAGAATGTTTCGTCTGCAAGAGATATGACAAATAAGGCTCATATGACTGAACACAAATATGAAAAAGGTGATAACAACAAACGTAACCCTAAGCATGGTCCTCACAACAAAGGTACGTTTCGTAAACCTGAATCTGGCATTACTTAGATTAAGGGTGCTTGCTATGTCTGTGGAAATCGTGGTCATATGGCAATTCACTGTAGACAACGTAAGGACCTTAATAAGAAGAATAATGCTAACTTGGTTGCTGAGAATAAGAACGAGTTTTCTGCTACGGTGTCTGAAGTTAATCTGGTGACAAATGTGAGGGACTGGTAGGTAGACTCTGGAGCTACCAAGCATGTATGTGGAAGCCGAGACTTGTTCACCTCCTATCATAAGGTAAGGGAAGGCGAGAAACTCTATATGGGTAACTCATCTTCAACAGAGGTTGCAGGAAAGGGAAAGGTCGGGATGAAACTTACATCTGGCAACACTCTCACATTGAATGAAGTTCTTAATGTTCCAGACATCTGCAAGAATCTTGTTTCCTGTTCTGTTTTAGATGATAAGGGTTTTAAAGTTGTAATTGAGTCTGGAAAAGTTGTAATATCTAAGGGCAAAGAGTTTGTGGGTAAGGGTTATAAGACTGAGGGTCTGTATAAGCTTAATGTAAAATCTGATGAAATAAATATGAATGATTCTTCTGCTTACATGTGTGTATCATTGAATGTTTGGCATGGTAGACTTGGTCATGTAAACTATAGATCAATGCATAAATTGGCTAACGTAGGATGCATACCTAAATTACTATTGAAAATGATCATAAGTGTAAGATTTGCGTAGAATCTAAGCATGCTAAGAAATCATTCAGTAAGAATATCCAGAGAAATTCTAAACCCTTAGAATTAATCCATTCTGACCTAGTCGATATGAAGTCAGTTCAAACTAGAGGTGGTAAGAAGTGGTTTGTCACTTTTATAGATGATTGTACAAGGTATTGTCATGTTTATTTGCCTAAAGGAAATGACGATGCCTTAGAAGCCTTTGAGATATATAAACTCGAAGTTGAAAACCAATTGAATGCTACTATTAAAACTGTTAGGTCTGACCGTGGTGGTGAGTATGAAATTCCTGTAAGAGATTTCTGTGAAGAACATGGCATAATACATGAGACAACAACCCCTTATTCACCTCAATCCAATGGTGTAGCTGAACGTAAGAACCGTACCCTTAAGGATATGATGAATGCCATGTTGATTAGTTCAGGATTACCTGCAAACTTGTGGGGGGAGGCCACCCTCTCAGCTTGTTATATCCTGAATAGAGTACCCTTTAAAGGATCAAATAAAACTCCATATGAGTTATGGAAAGGTAGACAACCATCTTATGCTTACTTCAAAGTGTGGGGATGTTTGGCAAAGGTGGTCATACCTCCTCCTAAGAGAACTAAGATATGACCCAAAACTATTGATTGTGTCTTTATAGGGTATCCTGAGCATACTAGTGCTTATAGGTTTATGGTTGTGAGTTCTGAAATTTCTGACATTGGGTTGCATACTATTTTGGAGTCCAGGGATGCAGAGTTATTTGAGAATGTTTTTCCTTTGAAACTTGGTTCTCGAAAGAGATGTTTAGATGAACCTCTAGATATGCCTTCAACCAGTCAGTCATTACCTTTAGAGGTAGATACACCATTAATTTGAACCTAGAAAAGGTAAAGGGGTTAGAACTGAGAAAACCTATCCTGGTTGCATTACATACCTAGCCGAGTCTGAGCCACAGACTTATAGAGAATCCATGACTTCTTCTGAAGCTCCATGGTGGAAAGAAGCCTCCATTAGTGAAATGGATTCCATCCAACAAAAAGGTACTTGGGAAATTGTAGATTTAACTCTAGGATGTAAGGCCATATGTTGTAAATGGATCTTCAAGAGAAAACGTAATATAGATGGAACTGTTGATAAATACAAGGCTAGGTTGGTAGCTAAAGGCTACAAACAGAAAGAAGTATATATTTCTTTGATACTTATTCACCTGTGACTAGAATTACTTCCATTATGATGTTAATGCTATAGCCTCTGTCCATAACCTAGAGATACATCAAATAGATGTAAAGACATCGTTTTTCAAATGGTGAATTAGATGAGGAAATTTACATGGAACAACCCGAGGGTTTTGTAGTGAAAGGTTGTGAAAAGAAAGTGTGTAAACTGATTAAATCTTTGTATGGTTTGAAACAAGCACCTAAACAATGACATGAAAAATTTGATCATGTAATGATTTCTAGTGGTTTTAGGATTAATGAATCTGACAAGTGTGTTTACACTAAACTTGTTAAGGATGCATGTGTAATTGTATGCTTGTATGTTGATGATATACTGATACTAGGTACAAACATGGATGTTATTAATTCCACAAAGAAATTGCTGAATGAGAACTTTGACATGAAAGACTTAGGCCCTGCTGATGTAATCTTAGGGATGAAGATTAAAAGGAATTTTAATGGCTATAGTTTGAGTCAATCTCATTATGTTGAAACTATACTTAAGAAATATAATCAGTTTAACTGTAAACCTGCTTGTACTCCGTATGATTCCTCTTGTAATCTCAAGAAGAATAAGGGTGAGGGAGTTAACCAACTTGTATACTCAAGAGTCATAGGAAGTCTGATGTATTTGATGAACTGTACGAGACCAGACATTGCTTATGCAAATAAGTGGTTTCCAAGTCCATGCCCAAGTCCTTATTACGTCATGGGTCGTAATTGTTATCTTATTAGGTTCAGAAGCGAGTAGGTTAAGCAGGTATACTTGTAATCCAGGGCAGATGCATTGGGATGCACTTATTAGAGTCCTGAGGTACTTAAAGTACACAATGTCCTTCTGTTTGAGTTAGGAAGTTTACCCTGCCGTCCTTGAAGGATTTTGTGATGCAAACTAGATAACAGACTCAGAGGAGTCTTAGTCTGCGAGTGGGTATGTATTCACTCTAGCAGGAGCGTCTGTTTCTTGGAAATCTTCCGAACAGACATGTATAGCTCCTTCCACTATGGAATCGGAGTTTATTGTGTTAGATAAAGCAGGAGAGGAAGCCGAATGGCTAAGATATTTTTTAGAAGACGTTCATCTTTGGCATAGGCCTGTGCCAGCTATATCTATACACTGTGACAGTACATCTGGATAGCTAGATCTAAGAACAGTGTTTATAACGGGAAGTCTATACATATTCGTATAAGACATAATTCTTTGAAACAACTTATCTCTACTGGCGTTATTACCGTTGACCATGTGAGGTCTAAGGAGAATATCGCAGATCCTTTGACGAAAGAATTGTCTAAAGAGATTGACATGTTCTCTTTGATCCTTTGAAACAACTTATATAGTGTCGCTTGCAGGACAACCAGGGGGCTTGTAAAAACCAATGGGACTCGCACCTTGTTATTGAGTCTAATTATATGCACACTTCTTCAAAAAATGTATGTTTGACATGTTCTCTTTGTCCTAGCTCTCCTTGGCTCCTCTTACTCGGTTACTCTTTTAGACTAAAGGCTAGAGGTGAGCATCTATGGTCGAATCCACAAATCCAACCTGGTCCACCCGTTTTTTTTTTTCGCGAGTAGGTGTCCAATCCGTACATTGGAGGTTTAGATGTAGGTGTAATTTGTGAAATCTAATGGATTTTGGATTCTGAGCTGGTGATGTTTTAAAAATCCGTTAAACACTGCATTCGTTATTATATAATAATAGTGTTTTCGAAACTTTCAGAAAATATGCTGGTAGTATCTATTTTGAGGATAAGGGTGTCTGTTTGCAAAAAAGGAAATCTAATAAATGTTGTCATTGAAGGATATTGTTTGTCGACAATCAACTACATTCAGGGAAAGGAAAACACAATAAGATGGCAATGTCAAGCAATTCAAGGTGAAGCGAAAATTCTGTCAAAACAACTATTGTCTCTTTTGAGATTTTAATTTGCTAAAGGAAAGCAAATGGAGCTGCGGACTTGTTAGGATAAAAAAAAAAGGAAGAAAATCAGCTATATCTATTTCTTGGGATGACATGCCTCCTACGTTTTTGGTTCCTAGAATAGCTTTTGATTATGTTGAAGCCTTTGATCTAAATGACTATTGATACACTTTTGCGGGCAGTGCTAATCTTACGGATTCAGTCATCTCCAACACATTAAGATCAAACAGAAATTAAACATGGAGCTCATCACTACTGAAACAAAAGGTGGTACGTTCAGAATTATAGTCTTGCAGAAGTACAGTGATTGCACATAACTAGCTAGATCATTTCATGATTCATTTCCAATAAAGTACAGAACATACATCATACCAGTGTAAGCATCTTTGAGAACTTCTCCTTCCAATTCAAACTCTTATTTATAATACTATGTTTTATGTTATTAAGAGAATATTGGGATGGTGTTTTCCAGGCAACAATATGTTTAGTAGCCGCCGCCGTGGCCACCACCACCACCACCACCATGACCAGCTCCTCCACCACCATAACCACCACCATGAGATCCACCACCTCCAACACCATAACCACCGCCGTGGGCTCCTCCTCCTCCAGCACCGTAACCACCACCGTGAGCTCCACCAGCTCCTCCACCACCTCCACCACCATAACCACCACCGTGAGCTCCACCAGCTCCTCCGCCACCTCCAGCACCATAACCACCACCG
>JAJJMC010005834.1:188330-283890 GCA_023531435.1 Papaver californicum
GTTTTGAGTTGGATGCCACATATTATCATGGTATTAGAATCAAGCCCATTTAAGAATAAGCCCAACGACTACGTATGTATTTGTCCATAATATAAAAGCCTCAAACTCGTTCCCTACCTTGGAAGGAGTTATCCGTACATGATGTAAAGGCTTCAAACTCCTCCCTACCATGAAAGGAGCTGCCTCTACAAAAGGGTCCACGTTGTAGAGCCCCAAACTCGCCCTGTACATGTGTTGGGGGCATGTTGCATAAACAAACCCATAGCCTACACATACAATATCATTTGAAGGTACCATTCCATTTATTTCCAATTGGTTTGGAGTTGGATGCATATATTTTATCAAAAACCACCCCAGTACGGCAGGTGTGTAGAACATAAAGAAAGATGTAATATCGTGGTAGGGAATGCCTGTGGGTGTGATAAGCAGGATTGTCGAAGGATTTGAAACCTCATGTATAAAAGCTTGATTAGTTTGAGCTAGAGCAAAGGGAATTTCGCATCCATACCAAAGGCATTGAAGATCACAAGTACATCTTGCGCCCCACTCTCCTATGGCACAAATGAAATCACCACTCACATTAGGAGCAAGAATTACAAACAGTTACTAAAAAAACAAAATAATCTTATGGCATCAAACATAATAACTACACGACACATAATAATGGAATGGGCATTGCAGAAATATATGAGTAGTTGATTTTCGAGCATCACAAAAATGACAATCAGGTGGAACCTCAACCAAAAAGATTTCCCGAGATTTTTTTTTAGATGCAATAAATAGTATTGACTTATTGATGCTCAAAAGGCGATGCAACATATCTATACCATAAGATTTGCTATGCATCGAAAAGTGTTGCATCACATTTATTCAGATTTTCTTAATCATAAGTTTTAAAGTGTGGTATTAGCGGTGTATCTAACTTTTTTTTTTGAACGAGTTGAGAGCTAGAAGATTTACTAGGTCTAGATATAATACCTTCATCCTTGGAAAGCATAGGTGGAGTACCAATCTTACCAGAGGTAGTCAAATGTGACTTACAAAGATTTGTAGAGAATTTTCAAATATATTGTTAGTCAATTGAGATTATGAGAGAGTCTCCCAATCTCTCTTGTTATTGGATAAAGAGTTTTTCTAAGTCTTTTAAATTCTCTAAGAACACCATGTCATTAGATTAATATTTGTTAAGAGTCACTCAAACACTCTTGTTATTAGATATAGACTTCAAAATCATTGATTTGTTACTTATTGGGATTTTAGGAGAATTTTTTGATGAAAATAGGCATGAGCGAAATCTCTCCCTTAAAGGTAATATTTTGAGAGACTTGAAAATTTGGGTAGAACAAATATAATCCAAAGGTCCTCATTCCTTATCCTTATCGAATGACCAAAATCCATCAACGAATATTTCTTAACTCCATCCTGACTTATCTTCTTCTTTTTCCTCATTCCCCAACCTTTATCTTCTTCTTCCTTCCCCCTCTATTTTCTTCCGCCATTCTCTGGAATTGCTTGATTTTATATGGAAAAATCAAAAAATCACATTCATCCCAAATAAAATGATTACATCGACAATTAATTTTAGGAATCATTAACCTATTTTTTACCAGAATCAAGTAGTAAACATCTACTCATAATACATCAATGGGATTATCCGTAAAAGAACAATCTTTCATAAAATCAAACTTAGAGACAACAACGAGAAGATGCTAATCAGTGGCGAGATAGCATAACACATAAAATGTGGGATGAGTGGAATAAAGAGAATGAAAACTAGGCAGAGGACAACAATGAGCTTTTAATTTTGACAAATGACACAAATTTTACTAGGTATTCATGGTACTTGTGTCAATTGTGTAACATGCATAATAAAAAAGTTGGTAGATATTTTGAATTTATGATTAGATATTTTACATCTTTTTATCTCTATAAATCACAAAGACTCTCTAAAAATCCACTAAATTTGTATCTACAAGTCGCAGAGACTCTTTACAACACTCTTCTAAAATCACTGAAAATCTATATCTTTCCATAGAGTCTCTGGAGTCACTAAAAATAAAAATCTATGAAAGTATATATAAATCTCATTTGATTACCCCCTTGTTAGACCTTTCTCGTAATCGCATGCCTGGTTTAATTCCAGAGTTCTTTGAGTCATTTGCTTCACTCAAATATCTGAATTTATATGGTATTATTTTTATTTTAGCTCGAACGGAGCTCATGAATGACCTATAAAATGCTCTTCGCTTTCTCTACAACCCTACCTACCTCCTTCACCACTAACCATCGTCTAGCCTACTTTCTTCCCTAACCATCTTTATCATACCTCCCCCACCAACAATGAAATTATCTTCCCCAATTCCTACTCCACCTCCAATATCATACAAAATATAATAGAGTTTATGATTTCATTAATTAATGATAGATACATTTACAGCATGTTTATATAGCACTCAGATTGGTTGAATGATCCTATAGAATAGGAGTTGTTGTTGTGGTTGTTGTGAAGAGTTCGGTTCCTATGGGAGACCGGAATATGGTTGCTAGACTAAGTCTAGTTTATCCTCTAACATGGCCCCTCAAGATGGACGGCGTTGAGAAGTCCAATCTTGGATGTAGCTGCAAAAACTTTGAGTTGGGAAAGTGGCTTGGTAAGGGTACGGCCAATTGGTTTGAGTACACCTGGCTGGAACTTGCGGGACTCATTGGCATTGAAGATGATGGAAAAAAGATGGTGCGGCTGCAGCAGGAGCATCAGTTGGTGGTGCTGCTGGTGAAGAAGATGGAGATGGTGTTGCTTCCGTTGGTGCTGATGCAGGAGATGATTTTGATGAGGAAGGAGTTGGCGACGTTGCTGATTGTGAAGTGCAGGATCTGTGGATGCAGTAGATGATGCTGATGCTGGATGTGGTGGAAGCAAAGGTTTGGAGAGAAGCAGAGAGCTCCTTCTGTTGTTGATTGTGGTGGATGTTATGTAGTTGTAGGTGATGGTGGTGGTGGTGTAGCAGTGAATCCTCTACTGCTGCTGTGTAGGTGTGCTGATGGTGGAACAGTGGTGGCTTATGGTTGCTGTACTGAGATGGATGTGGATTGTAGCCAAAGAAGAAGCTCCTGATGATGTTGGTATGCGAACATATAACTCCTGTGGAGTGTTGATAGAAAGATGGCGGCGTCGACTTGTTCTTCCGTGGAGTGCTAACAAAATAGTGCAAATGATCATAGTTTATTAAGAAGCGACGGGAAAAAAAAAAACCTAAGAAAAATAAAACTTATACCTCATGATAACAATAAAACCTAAGAAAAAAAAAGAAGTTTAGGCCATCAGATGATGGAGCCATAAGAAGAAAAACGAAAAGAAATTATAGCAGACGGAAGAAGTTTAGGATCGATAGCTCTGATACCATAATAGAGTTTATGATTTCATTAATTAATGATAGATACATTTACAGCATGTTTATATAGCACTCAGATTGGTTGAATGATCCTTTAGAATAGGAGTTGTTGTTGTGGTTGTTGTGAAGAGTCCGGTTCCTATGGGAGACCGGAATATGGTTGCTAGACTAAGTCTAGTTTATCCTCTAACAAAATAGACCAAAAAATCTTCACCCTAAAACTAAAAATAATAGATGGTTTGAAAAGAAACACCTCATCTCGGATTATTTTATCTGAAATTGGATCCAAAGTTGAGGCTTATGGAGCCGTTACAATGGATCTTGCTCTCAAAATGGAATCTTCCATGATTGAAGCCATCAAAGATGGAGAAAATGGCGATCTTCATTGGAAATTCTCTCATCATCTCGCATGGTTGACAATACAAAAATCTTCGAATGAAAAAGGTTTCTTCATTCGTCTTACTCTTTCTTGGCTTTACGGAAAAGGAACTCTAAGATCCTTATACATTCCTGCTGGTGAGTTTTGCTGAGGCTGGTCAGCAATGGCTCAACATTACACTCCCTTCTTCATCCGACCTCACCCTATTTAACTAATACAGAAAATCATAATCCAAACCCCACCCCTAAAATCCCACCACCTAAACAAAAAATACCACATCAAAGTTCTACTCCAATCTTACGACAAACACCAAATCTTGCTCCTCAACATCCCCCATCCATCCATAATACCTCACATCTCCCAACTTATCCTATCCCAATCTCAATAACATCTTCTTTACCATGTGAATTGGTCACAATCCCAAATCATATATCTAGAACAGAAATCCAAGACCCACCCCTCAATACCATGGATCTTTCCTAAAGCTATAAAATTCTCTTAAAGACCCTAAAGTCTCATTAAAAGTTTGGAAAAAGGGACTAGTGTATACTGCTGCTATTACAATCTATAGATGGAAGGAAATTGAATTGGATTCGGTAAACTCTCTACAAACCCAAGAACTTTTCGACTTAATGCCTATTGACAATCATAGAGCAATCATGTTTTTTGAAGATCCAAAAGTATGAGCATTCTTCTCCAAATCTTCTTCTGTTGCTGTGAACAACAACTTCCTTACATTTGCTCCCTGGAAACCATCCTCATTAATGCCACATAATCACAACAGAGAGTCATTTATTAGTATTGGGTTTTATGGTCTCCCCATACATTTATGGTCTTCTACAATCATTAATGCTCTCGCAAATAAATATGGAGAATTAGTTGAAGTTGATAAATCAACATTATATTTAACTGATATCTCGAAAGCCAGAGTTGAAATCAGAAACCTCAAGGGGATCAATGCAATTTTAAGATGGTTGAACTTGCGAACCGCGGTTGCGTTGCAGAAATTCTTGTTCACATTGAGGATGTGGTCCCACGTGACCTTTTCTGGAAATGGCTGATGATCTCGGTTGATCTTATTCAAGAAACAAGGGGCAAAAATGGAAGATTAAATAAAAGAGACAGAGAAAAAAAGTCAAAAATAAGATTATGCTCCAAGAGAGTCTTCTCATTTACCCATTCACTCTGCAGATTTTGTCCATACATCTTATGATCCACTAATGACTGTTCAGAAAAAAAATATTTAAGCCTAAGAAAAAAAAGAGGTTTAAGCGCCAGATGGGAGACAACTCTCCATTGGACTGGATCCCATATCTTCCATCTAACATATGCCTACAACAACCATCTGCTCTTCGTGGTCAATCACAATCAGCTTCTCAGGTGCTTAATGCTCATACTTTTGGATCTCAGGTATTTAATGCCCATATCCGCCACCTGAGAAGCATTAAATACCTGAACGCATTAAAGACCTTCTCCAACACCTATGACTCCCAGCCACCAACATCACACCTAAAAGGGGTGAACTTTGCATCTTCACCCCTTTTAGTAAAATCGGTCATCCATGCTCTTGTGGCCAGAGATGGTCCAATTGAAAAATCAAATTCTCTATTCACCCTTCCACCGAAAATTATTCAACCTTTTGAAAAAATTTCCTTATCCATCTTCGACCCATTGGAAGATATTTCTAGAAATTCTATCAGAATCTCCAATTGCTTCATATATCCCAAATTCCATTGCATCTGGTACTGATGACATTTTATCATATATCCCAAACTTTTTCTCTGTTACTCCTCAATCATTTTTTGATACCCCTTCTCATGTTTGTAACATTGCCTCATCCACTTTAGCTTCCACAGATATCAGTCCATCCCCTTTCTCGATCCTTTTTCCTCTAACCCCCTTTCTCTCCCCATCTCTCCTATATACCATGTCTCATCTTCCCCTTCCCTTTATATAATTCTCAATCAGTTATATCAAAAAAGCTTCAAAGAGAATAACGTAGACTCAACTTCAATGCTCATAGAATCTCCCTTGTAGAATCACTGTCAAGGTCTGCAAGGAAAAAAGGATTGAAAAGTTACAAATGAGTAGCATAATTATGTCAAACAAATACTAGAACTCCACAAGCCTTCAATTGTAATTCTTCAAGAATCAAAGATGCCACATTTACAAACATAGACATTGAGGACATTTGTGGATCTCGGTCAATGGATGGAGTTTCCAGCCATCCATAGGTGCTTCTGGTGGCATCATCATAATCTGGAACCTGAATATAATGGAAGTCGTATCATCGTTCGATGGTCAATACTCTTTTTCTATTGAATATAGAATCGTTGCTACTAACTTTCATTGTTTTATAACAGGAGTTTACGGTCCTAACAATGTTGATAAAAGAAAGTTCTTTTTGAGAGAATTACACTATATTAGAGGCCTTTGGGAAATCCCTTGGGTTGGTGGTGGCGACTTCAATGTAATTCTTCGAATAGACGAAAGAAATACTTCTAGAAGGATCACCCGCAGTATGAGGAAATTCTCTTAATCCATATCCACACATGCTCTTATTGATCCTCCGCTAAAAGGTTCCAAGTTCACCTGGTCGAACGGACAAGTAGCACCACTGCTATCGAGAATTGGCAAATTTTTATTCTCAACGTATTTTGTAGCGAAGTTTCCATTCATATCTCAACTGGCTAAAACAAGGACGACATCAGATCACATACCAATTGTTTTAGACCTAGCTGAACCTACATGGGGTCGTTCACCATTTAGGTTCGAGTTAATGTGGTTTCATCACCCATCTTTCTTACAAAATCTTAATGAATGGTGGTCTTCATTCAGCTTTTCTGGATCAGCTAGTACTATTTTCTGGAACAAGTTGCAAGCATTAAAACACAGAATCGAAATTTGGAACAAGTCTGAATTCGGTCTTCTAGATCCTGAGCTTCAAGCGTGTTTACGCACTATTGACACAATTGATGGTATTGAGGCTGATTTGGGTACTCTCCCACCAGAAAAATTCATTGAAAAATCTCAGGCCAGTCCAAAAAGAAATCTCTATGAAGCAAAAGTCTCGCAACGAATGGTTAAAAGCTGGTGATCGTAACACCCCTTTCACAAATCTGCCTCAGATAGAAGAAGAGCAAATAGGATGAAACAACTTTTCATTGACGGAGTACTTGTCAGTGAGAAAGAGCCAATTGTTGACCATATCACAAGCTTCTACTCCAACCTATTCACTGAAGAGTTCCCGATAAAGCCAATAATTAAAAATGTGCATCTGCCTCACCTATTTGAAGTCGATGCTAATAATCTGGAATCACCTATTACTGAAGATGAGGTCTTAATTGCTTCGAAAAACTTGGCGAATGATAAGGCCCCAGGCCCAGATGGGTTCCCCATAGTCTTCTTCCAAAAGTGTTGGTCATTCATCAAACATGACTTCTTGGATATGGTTCTCGAATTCTCAAATACAAGCTATATGGACAGGAGACATAATTAATTCCAGATTCATAACATTGATCCCTAAGAAGATGCATGTGGAGACGGTCAAAGATTACAGGCCCATTAGCCTCCTTACAAGTGCATACAAAGTCATCGCCAATGTCTTATCATCTCGTCTTCAACCACTAATGACGTAATTAGTTGATCCAAGTCAATCCGGCTTCATTTCAGAAAGACAAATAATCAACGACATTTTGATTGCAAATGAAATAGTGAAGTTTCGCCTCAACGATAAAGTCCCCGGACTGATTTGCAAAGTGGACCTTGAAAAAACATTCGATAGAGTGAGCTGGTCCTTTCTTGAGGATGTACTACGAAAAATGGGCTTGATAGAAAAATGGTTAAGCTGGATGAGATATTGCTATGTCTCCCCGACTTTCTCAATCCTCCTAAATGGTTCTCCTTTCGGATATTTCACGGCATCTCACGGGGTTCGACAAGGAGACTCGATCTCCCCTCTTCTTTTTCTTCTCGCCATGGAGGGTCTCTTGAGGATAATTGACAAGGATGCGGACAATGGCCTTTTCAATGGATTTTCGGTGAAACCGGGATCTCCCTCTATTTTGCATTTACATTATGCTGATGACTCGGTGTTCTTCATCAACCCTTCATGGGAGGAATTATACATGTTGAACCATCCAGTCAACAGAATCCTGAATACAGTCAGAACAACAACCCAGGTGTCTTTGCCACCTCATGATACCCATATATTTTGTATTAGGGTTTCTCTATCTCCTGTATTAGGGTGTCTTCTGTATTAGAGTTTCTTCTGTATTAGGGTTTCTCTATCTTTTGTATTAGGTTAACTCCTTACTATATAAGTTAACATATATATGTTTTCTATTCATTAAGAAAAACAAGAAAGCATCAATAAAATCTCTGCTTCAACTTGGTATCAGAGCAGAAAGATCCAAAATCACGCCACAATGGCTGCAAACACAACGATGCTTCAAAACCTTCACATCAATCATATTATCAACATCAAACTCACAGAAACAAATTATTTTCTGTGGAAAACACAATTCAAACCCATGTTGAAAGGCTATAACCTATCAGGTTATGTTGATGGAAGCTTTATAAAACCACCAAAACATATACCAAATCAAACTGAGGTAAACCCTGAGTTTATCAAATATGAAGAACAAGACAACATTCTCTTAGGATGGCTTCATTCATTCCTAACAGAGGGAGTTATGACTGGTGTTGTTGGTCTCAACACATTTCAAGAGGTATGGGAAGCTCTTGAAGAACGTTTTGCTCCACACAACCAAGCTCACCAGATGCATCTAAAGAGAGAATTACATAATCTGCGTAAAGGTAATCTTTCTATGCATGATTATTTATCCAAAGCAAAATTTTTGTTTAATTCTTTAGCCGCATCTGGAGTAACAATTACAAAAGAAGATAAAAAACATTCAATCATGAATGGGTTGAATCAAGCTTATGATGCAATAGTAACCTCTCTAAGTACTATTGACAATCTAAGCATGAAAACAATACTTGCACATCTCCTGACATATGATATGCGTCTGGAGGAACAACTGGCCACTCTACAAGGATCCATGGCTAATGTTGTCTCAAGTAGAACTGGTCGGAACCAGTCACGGCCTCCATAAAAAAGAAACTTCAACTCATATTGCCGAGCATCTATCAAAAATTCTTCTGGAAGGTATGAATCAGAAGTACCTTGTCAAATCTGCAAAATACCGGGTCACTCTGCAACAAGATGATATTTCAGGTACGAAGAGGACCGTGTGAATCAAAAACCAAACAAGCAAGGCTACATAGCTTTACCTGGGAGAGGCTTCAATGAAAACTGGGTTACAGATACAGGTGCTACTCATCATATTACTGCAGACATGAATAACCTTCGCATACAACATGAGTATGATGGAACTGAATCCGCTCATTGCACAATGGTAACGCTCGTCCCATCTCAAACATTGGTAAAGGTTTCTTCACTCATAACAATAGAGAGTTCTACCTTAATAGAGTGTTTCATGTCCCTTATATTAAAGCTAATTTATTATCAGTATCAAAATTCTGTGTTGATAATCATGTGTGCTTTATTTTTTATTCAACTCATTTTCTGGTACATGACCTGCACACCGGGAAAACTCTTCTGCAAGGAAAGAATAGGAATGGACTCTATGTGCTCGATGACATCCAACAATCAACACCAACAGCCTATGTTTCTACCTCAATATCCATTTGGCACCAGCGCCTAGGACATCCAATGTTGCGCACAGTGTCTCGAGTTATCAACAATTACTCTCTAACTATCACCAATAAAGCTTTTCAATTTTGTGAGTCATGTCATATTAGCAAAAGTTGCAAACTTCACTTCTCTATCAGTAATACAGTAGTAGACAAACCGTTGATTCTTCTTGTTTCTGATCTCTGGGTCTCTCCAACTTTATCTAGAAATGGTTTTAAATATTATCTTTTGTTAATGGATGCTTATTCTTATTATACTTGGGTTTATCCTTTAGTCCGAAAATCTGATGCATTGAGTGTCCTTGTTAAGTTCAAGTTACAAATAGAAAACCAACTTAACCAACTATAGAGGTATTTCAGTCAGACAATGGTGGTGAATACAGGAAATTCACTAATTTTTTGAATAGCAAAGGGGTCATTCATCGTTTCTCTTGTCCACACACATCGCCGCAGAATGGCATAGCTGAACGACGAATCCGACATATTACAGAATCCGGGCTTGCTCTGTTATTTCACGCATCCATGCCTACTTCTTACTGGTATGATGCTTTCACCACTGCTTGTTACCTAATCAATAGATGTCCAGCTACTCATAATCAAATTACAACACCTTTGGAACTATTGTTTCACAAGAAACCTGATTTTTCTTTCCTAAAGGTGTTTGGTTGCCTTTGTTTTCCGAGTATAAGGTCATATAACTCCAACAAATTGCAACCGAGATCTCTTCCATGTGTATTCATTGGTTATAGTAGTGCCCATAAAGGTTACCTGTGCTTCCACTTACCAACAAAACGACTATACATATCTCGCCATGTCATATTTGAAGAGAGTTCATTCCCTTTCGAAGCCAAGCAAAAGGTTCAACCTGTGCAATCCATACCAGAGGTAAGTTCTACTCCACAACCTTTCTCCTACTTTCGTGACTTTACACCGGCAAGATCCACTAGTTCCCAACAGCTTCCAAATAGCACAACAAATAACTCCGATTTACAGCACCATCAAGCTCCTGTTGCTACAGGACCATCAGAACCATTGCTACAGGACCATCCAGGTCCTACAGCACCTATTAGAGCGTCAACAGCTCCAAGAGCACCTGTAATTCAGTATCGCAGACGTTACAGAATAGCAACAACAACAGCAACACAGGAGCAACAGCAGCAGCAGCAACAACAACAACAACAACACAACAACAACAACAACAGCGCAACAACAACAACAACAGCAACAGAAACTGCAGCAGCAGCAGCAGCAACACAGTAGCAACAGTAGCGCTTTAACAACAACAACAGCAGCAACAACACAGCAGCAACAGCAACACAACAGCAACAACAGCGCAACAGCAACAGCAGCAAGTTCAGTTGCGCATACTTCACCACAACAACAAGCTACCGATTCTACTGATGCTGTCACGTCTGTTCCAGCTACAACGGTTCAGACCCATCCATATACAACGAGATCAAAAACGAGAAACTTAAAACCAACAAACAAGCTTTGTTTGAACATTACCAAGCATCCTCTTCAAACATCCGACTATATGGCACCTACATGTTATAGTAAGGCTCGTCAAATTCCTGCCTGGCGTCATTCCATGGATGATGAATATAATGCTCACATTCGTAATGGAACATGGTCTCTAGTCCCTTACAGATCTGGTATGAATATCGTTGGCTCCTAATGGGTTTTTCACGTCAAATAGAATTCTGATGGATCTATAGCCAAATACAAATCAAGGATGGTTGCGAAAGGATTTCATCAACAAGAACGTTTTGATTACGGCGAAACCTTCAGCCCAGTTGTCAAACCCTGCACTATCAGGTTAGTTCTTTACATTGTTGTTATGCACAACTGGTATATGAGACAATTAGATATGCAAAACGTCTTTTTGCATGGCAAACTTGAAGAAGAAGTATATATGCAGCAACCAGCAGGGCATGTAGATCAGAACTGCCTTAAACATGTTTGTCGGCTCCACAAAGCACTGTACGGACTCAAGCAAGCTCCCAGAGTATGGTTTGGATGTTTAAGTCAATATCTAATATCACAAGGATTTAAGGGAGCAATCTCTGACAGTTCCTTGTTTGTGCAACAACATAAGAACCGAATAACTTATGTCTTGATCTATGTAGATGATATTCTCATCACTGGCTCTGACTCTTCTCTTATCACCAAGTTAGTATCTAACCTTGGTAAGGCTTTTGTAGTCAAAGATATGTGGTCTCTTTCTTACTTCCTAGGTTTGGAAGTGGTGCGTCAAGGATCGTCCGTCATTCTCAGTCAACAGAAGTAAACGGCTGACCTGCTTCAACGAACGAAACTTGATGGATCTAAACCGATCACGACTCCATTAGCTACACAGTTAAAGCTCCAGAAGCAAGGCTCTACGAAATTTCATGACCCGTCTCTCCATCGCAGTGCAGTAGGAGCTTTGCAATATCTACATCTTACAAGGCCCGACATTTCTGTTGCAGTGAATAAAGCCTGTCAAGTACATGCAGGATCCGTATGTTGAACACTGGGAACTCCTCAAGCGCATTTTATGCTACTTGAAACACACTGTTAGCTATGGTTTATATATTAAACCGTCGTCAAGCTTCAACTTACAGGCTTATTCAGATGCGGATTGGGCAGGCAATCTGGATGATCGACGCTCTACGAGTGTCTACTGTATCTATTTTGGGGGCAATATTATTTCCTGGAGTGCTAGGAAACAGAAGACCGTCTCCAAGTCCAGTACAGAGGAGGAATATAGAGGGTTAGCTATAGAAACTTCAGAACTTATTTGGATTCAATCCTTACTAAAAGAGCTCTGCATATCTACGGGTCCACCTGTTCTATGGTGTGATAATCTGGGTACCACCTATTTAACGGCTAATCTTGTTTTTCATGCTCGAACTAAGCACATTGAGATTGACTATCACTTTGTACGTGAAAGGGTTGCTGCAAAGGATTTTCATGTTCAATTCATATCATCCAAGGATCAAATTGCTGATGTTTTCACTAAACGCCTGCCGTCTCAACGCTTTCAATATTTGTGAAGCAAGTTGAATGTTCGCCAGCTACCGTTCAACTTGAGGGGAAGTGTTGAACCATCCAGTCAACAGAATCCTGATTACAGTCAGAACAACAACCCAGGTGTCTTTGCCACCTCATAATACCCATATATTTTGTATTAGGGTTTCTCTATCTCCTGTATTAGGGTTTCTTCTGTATTAGAGTTTCTTCTGTATTAGGGTTTCTCTATCTCCTGTATTAGGTTAACTCCTTACTATATAAGTTAACCTATTATATATTTTCTATTCATTAAGAAAAACAAGAAAGCATCAATAAAATCTCTGCTTCAACTATACAATCTAATGAGCATACTCAACTGCATTGAAACTGTCTCTGGACTTCGAGTAAACCCTTCGAAAGCCAAGTTAATTCAAGTGGGTCAAGTTCCAGACTTAAATCAGTGGGATGCAAATATTGGATACGCAACTGAAGCAATTCCTTTCTCATACCTAGGGATGCCTCTTGGGGCTAAATCAAGAGCAAAATCACTTTGGGACCTGTTGTGGAAACATTTGACTAAAAGTTGGCCTCGTGGAAGAAAGGTTTTCTCACAAGGGCTGGAAGACTCACTCTAGTTAAATTTGTGCTCTCCAATCTTGTTGTATATTACTTCTCTGTTTTCCTTGCTCCAGTTTCAGTAATAAAGTCATTGGAGAAGATCATGCGAAACTTTATATGGGACAGTGGCGGAGCTAAGAGGATACATTTGGTGAACCGGGAGGAATTGTGCGAGCCTATTAAAGTAGGTGGGCTAGGAATAAAAAGTTTAGGAATGATGAACAAAGCTCTACTAGCAAAATGGGCTTGGAGATTTAGTGAAGAGTCGCACTCTCTATGGCATCGTATAATCCAAGACAAGTATGGCGCACCTCAATCCATATGGACTCCCCAAATTCCTTCTTCTCCATACGGCTATTCCGTGTGGAAGCATATCACCATTCAGGAACAACAGGTGACAACTTTATCCCTTATAACTATCCTGACATGTTTCCTGCCTTATATAAAATTGCTGGCCTGAAACATGGTTCCTTCAGAGATCATATATCATTAGATGATTCCAGCTGGTCTTTTCACTTTAAGAGACTCTTTAAAGAAGCTGAAGTAAATCAACTAGCATCCATGCTGGTAGCCATTGGTCACTCTCCACCTTTGCTATCGGATCAGCCTGACACTAGAACTTGGAAGCCTACACCAACAGGTATTTTTTCCGTCAAATCCTACTACACTTCCTAATAGAACCAATTCAATCCCCACTCATTCCTAATTTCCCATACAAGACAATCTGGAACCCTCGTGTCCCTCCAAAACTCAACCTATTTTTTTGGACTGCAACCCTTAACAAAATTACCACTTAAGGCTCTCTCCAACGAAATAACTTCAAACTAACCAGTCGATGCCCACTTTGTCTCTCTGATTGTGAACCCACTGAACATTTGCTCTTATATTGTCAATTTTCTAACAAGGTGTGGTCCCTTACTCTCCCTAGCCATTTTCCTTGGATCCTCCATTATCAATTCTGCAGTTGGCGCAAACCTGGTCAAGTAATGACATCACAGGGCCTGCTAAACTGATTTGGGACTTGGTTCCTGCCGCTGTTCTCTGGGGGATTTGGACCGAGCGTAATGCAAGAATTTTTCGTGAAAAATCTCAGTCATATTTTCAAGTAAGCGTCGATGTCAAAGCGTCTCTTCTTGGATGGAGCTCAGCCTTTAAAAGAAACTTTAACTTCAGGTTGGACTACAGTAATAGAATAGAGTGTGCATTGTAAATTGTGTGTGTGTGAATAGAGTGTGTATGTAGTGAGTGTGTGAATAGAGTGTGCATGGCAGATTGCTTCTGGTTCAAGTACTCTTATGTTTTTTTTTTCATCGCTTGTGTTATTCTGGGATAGAGTTGTGTGATGGTTTTGCTGCTTGTAGACAAGGCTTGGTTTCATTGTCTGGTTACCAGATTTTATTTGGTCCACATTTTCTAGTTCATTCATGAATACCACCACCACTACATGTTTTTCTTTTTGCCTGTCAGTGCTTCCTACTATGTCTCCAACATCAGCTGTGTCTGTGGCCTGATATGGTATTCTTATGCTCATATGTTGGTGCTGTTTATGTGGCCTGACATGGTATTCCAAATTTCAACTCTGCTTATTCCTTTTGGCTTGCACTCAACTACTGCACCTACCATCAATTGAAACAGTTGCGAAGAGCCCAGAGTTTGTGTCAACTTTGACATCAGTTGTGACATTCTTTCAGTGCTGACATTCTTGCTTTTCAGCTGAATGTTAACATCATCTACAACCAATACACCTTTCTTGAATGTTAACATACTTGTATAAGAAGATCTCTTGCTCTTTTTTAGTCTTCTTTGGTTTTTGGTTCAGACCAAGACCTGTTCAGAATTGTTGAACAATACTACGGGTTTGGAATATGCAGAATTGTTTAAGGTCCAGCACCGGTTATGATGCAACCTCAGATTAATCGACCACCACAGCTGAAAGCTCCACCTATGAATTTCCTACCAGTTATTTGTCCACCTGGATTCCCTGGACAACCACCACAACAAATGCAGAGTGGTCCTCCTCCTGGTCAGTTCAGTATGCATCCACCATAGTATGGACAGAGACCCATGGTTCCTCCTCCTGGTATGATGAGAGGACCACCACCACCTCATCCTGGAATGCAGGGACCTCCTAGACCTGGACAGTGCAAAATTGTGGAGCAGTTGTCTGCCTTGCAGTAGCTGCTGTCTCGTGAAAAGAAATGCATTGGCCCTTGCCATAGCTTCTTCTGATAACTCTGCTCCTGCTCCTGCTCCATAAATGAGTTTGATCCTCCTGGTTGGAGCCTGGTCATGGAGTGAAGCTGGTGCTTCCTTTGCTGATGCCAGTACACAACATTTCACATCATGTGGAATCTCAAGTATTTTCTTCAAACCTCCTTGAGCTTGAGGGAGGGTAAAAGCATGTGTGTAGTAAGTGTGTCAAATGTGTGTGTGTAAAGAGTGTGTGAGATAAGTGTGTGGTAAGTGTGTCTTGTACGCTCCTATCAGAAGCATAAATAGTGGTCTGTCCTGTAACAGAAAACTATCTTTCTTCTCATTCATTCAATTGAATCAAATCGTTAAGCAGAATCAATATAGACATTCTCATGAATGTTATCAGTAACAAGTCTCTAATTGTCTTCATCTATATGATGCAACCCACCAATCACCTGTCCTGACAACTCGCTGATTTCTTGGTTAAGAGTTGCACTGAATAGTTCATATCCTCATGGCTTTTCCTGTTCAAAAACTTTAAGCGAATTAAATCTGCACCAACTATGTATTTGTCAAACAACATATCATCCCACCAAGAAAGGCGGGAAGCTAACTGCGCTATTAGTTTTGGTGCATTAGTACAACCAGCAGGGAGAAGCTTCTGAACTTCCGCTATACCTTTGACATTTATATGCGATGCAGTGTGTTTGACGTGCACTACAGATATTAAAAAGTTCTGTGCTGTACATGATCGAAGTAGAATGGTTGTGTCATCTTCTCCAACACAAGGATTACCAACCGATTTCCCTGACAATTCGAATAAGATACCACCTCCAACCCTAACTGGAACCTCGTGTTTATCATCCCTGACCAACAGACTTTCATCTCGTAAGGGTTTACTAACGTACGTATATAACCACTGAGCATCGTGTAACCATGAATCTATGAAACAATGATGTGCAGCCACATGACACCACCATGATACACCCCTTGCAGATAGATAGAACTTTCCATAAACTCATATAAATACTCGATTTCTAAGTTGTTGTTTGAAACTAAATAGGAAGAGGTATAAATACCTTTGGTTGTTCCGTTTTTGAGTATCCACACAATAGAATTTAAAGTTCTTCTTCTTCTTCTTCTTCTCATCTTCAATTTCAGGCGAGATGGAGAAATCAGATCTTTGTCAAAGTAGAGGTGACAGCAGACTTCCACCATATGGTAAAGATGGTAGGTTTCGTACTCTTTCTATATAACATATGTGATGATGCTGATGATCATTTAAAAAAGAGATTAGGTGTTTCTACCAGAATTTAAGTAAAAGCGGTTATTGTTAATTGAAAATACTGACTAGATATCATGCTGCCTTGACATAATGAAATGATCTGTAGTCCAGGATTCTTTTGTTGATTAAGGGCCCTCCATTAGATTTATTTCATTGGTATCTCAAAGTTTAATTTTTGGAAACTACTTACAATCAACTGCACAATTTTTATTGCTCTCAGAAAAAAAAGCTGGCAATTATTTTGATGTTGTTCGGTTAATTAGCATGATCCATAACCTCGAAAAGATGTCGGAGAAAATAAGTTTTTAACTAAATCCTTTTTATCTTGGTGTGGTTTGATCTTAGGGTTTTATGAATGCACACTTATTTTCTTGAATAAATGAATCTCTTTAGTCTCACATTGGATATTTTAGAAAAGAATGTTTACTATATAATTATTCTTCCAAACCTATAAAACCGTTGCCTAAAGCCTCAATTCCCGCATCTCTCCTCTAGCTTTTGAAAATCGCTACCAAAAAATTATTAGACGGATAATGATTATCCGTTTTTTAAAAGTCAAAGACGGATTACAAATATCCGTTTTAGCTACAAACGAATTCATTTCCATTAGTACACCAATAGTGACGCTCAGATGTAAACCGTCCCTACTAATGTAACAGCCGGGATGGTTTGTGCCCACCGACCCAAATACTTATCACTAGGGACGGCTAGAATGAAGTTGTCCGAACTACTACATTTTAGAGACGGTTTTTGAGAAGTGGTCGTCCCTAGAAGCCTTCTATTTTATAGTTAACTCCCATAAGACGTTGGCCTTAATTAGACTGTTGAAGTTCAACCCAAATTTTCTCCATTACTAGGCCAAGAGAATAATATTGGCGAGACCCGAATATTGAGAAATTTCTAGGTACTTCAAGGTAAAACCATGCACACCTCATGTGTTTTTTTTTTTTGTTTTTTTTGCTTGACAAAGATTTATTGAAAAGCCAAACAGGCCAAAGAGCAAGCCTCCTAACAGAACAAAGAATACAAAGCTAGGAAACTGCAAGAAAGACCCAAAAAAACCACAAAGGAAAAATGGGAAATTAGGGAGAATTAGAAAACAAATCCCTCCAATTAGTGAGTGTATCTAGCTAGCCTATCCAGAAAATGGGAAACTTTTAACTTGATATCATTTAATTTACAATGTCTTCAACCTTTTTTTGTCACGTTCTAGCCAAATACTCCAGAAAATGGCCGGATACAATCTTTTCGATACCTCCTTACCACGAAAAGATAAATGAGAAGTTGACCGGTTCTTAGTAATATCGAGGTGCTTGAATTGTTGATAGTTCTGCTAGATTCTAATAAAAAATACCTCCAGACTTACACACCCCATGTATATTGATAAGCGTTTCTTTTGTCTCCCAATATTTAGCTAGGATGATTTGCACCCGCCTTAGCTAAGAACTGGAACTGTAATTTTCTTTCTTGTTCTGACAAGATAGTTTGGGACATGAATCCATCTCTGTTGTTGGTTGGACTCTCTAGAGAGTAAGAAATAGGCTTATATTTAAAGATAGTATAACTTCAAGAACTAATGATTTGGGTTTGGAGACTAAATCTGTAATTCTAGCATGGGCAGCTCTAGAATCCGGATGATAAATATAGCTCGGCAAGAGATGCAGGCCTGCATTTCAATGTTAATTTGGATCTCCAACTACTTTCAAAGCATATTCCCTTCTTAATCCAATTTCCTTCCTACGCAACCAAGAAAAACATAAGAAAAACATAAGAAAAACGAAGAAAAAAAATTTCATGTTTGGCCAGTAAGTGAAGTACTGCTCGTTCCACATTTAAACTATGTTGTTATAACACTAAGCAAAGCAACAACCGTCTCGCTTGGGCAGCGCTCGAAAGACCAGAAACATTCCCCACCTCAGATATCAGAAAGTGGCAACTGTATTACGAAGGTGACATTGTCAACTTTGTATGTGTATTATCATTAGCTCTTTGTTTAGCTTTTGTGCTTAAATGTCACTGAATTGACATAGATCAAGCACATTAAATTTCTACAAGTCTTCGGCGACCTTGGGAGACCATCACCTAATCCTTTCTAAAATTAACAACGGAAAGCAACATATTTCACCTGTGTATGACTGCGTTGCCAACGAAACGTTCGCATACATGGTTAGTCCAAATAATTAAGAAGTAAATCACACAGCCATATTTTTTTTACCATCCAGATTCCAGAGCTTTGTAGTGTATTTTCCAGTGAATTGGAAATCCATAATGAAAGAAGCTCATAGGAATAAGACAGAGAACAAATTAGGATCACAAACTGGTCTGAAAAGGCAAATCTTGTCCGGAGGCGGAGGACGTTGATCTCAATGATCTGTTCGGTAAACTGCAGTTCACAGCAACAAACTTGGAGCATATGAATTGAAAGGACTGCATAAAATTCCAATTTCAAGGTAACAATGGTTAATTTACAAAGCAGATTGAAAAATGTTGCGTACCCCTATGCAACATAGAGTGTTGCAACAAGAGTTTTTTTTTTTTTTTTGATCGAGAAAGAAGGAATTTATTAAAGAGGGGAGAAAGAATTACAAATAAAAGTTACAAGCAAAAAGGATAGCTAAAGTATGAAAAGAGATAACAATGGGATACAGTCCAATCAGAATGGATTGTAAGTGAAAGGAACAATAAAATTACAGCTATGCGTTATGAAAAATGTTATCCCAGGAGAAGATGCAGTATAAAAGCATGTGTGTAGTAAGTGTGTGAGATGAGTATGTGGTAAGTGTGTCTTGTACGCTTCTATCAGAAGCATAAATAGTGGTTTGTCCTGTAACAGAAAACTATCTTTCTTTTCATTCATTCAATTGAATCAAATCGTTAAGCAGAATCAATGTAGACATTCTCATGAATGTTATCATGGTATCAGAGCGCCAAAGTCTCACAGCGCTGATCCATGGGTAGGGTAAATCTAAATTCTTCATCGTCATCAATCAATTGTTGTTGTTCAAATTTTCAGAAATTCGATCACAAAAGTTAAAATTAGGTTTCCAATTTCTTTTGTTGCTTCTTCATTCTTTGTTTAATGGATTCAGATCTACAACAACAACAATTAGTGTTCTCAAATCTTAGGGTAAGCTTGATTCTGCTGATTCAAGTTGCTTCTGATGATGTTCTTCTCATGTTGTTAAGATTCACTTTCATTCTACTTCAATTTCTGTTCCTGATACTGTCTTGTTGATGAATTTGGTAACATTCTTACTGACCTTTGTGTTTCATTTTTCAATTTTGATCTTGTTTTGAGATCATATACATGTAAGACTGGTTTCAATTACACCAGCTTTGTTCATCAAATCGTGTAAGTCTGGTTCAATCACACCAGCTATGTATATTAATTCATGTAAGACTGGTTCAATTTTACCAGCTTTGATCTTCATCTTTTCAATTCCGATAAGCTTGGTTTCAATCACACCAGTAGGATTCAATGATACTTTGCTTTCATCTCTTAATTCTGGTTTTTTTATTCTTGATTTCAGTTATTTCAAAATTTCCTCTTCTTCGATTTGGCTGTTTCACTGCTCTCTTCAGATTCGGTTGTTTTCCAGTTCCTCTACAATCAATTTCTTGGTTATCTTTCAGATTCTTTTACATTTCTAATTGTTGCTTGATCTGATTTTGTTTAATTCATGTCTTTCTTGAGTTTATTGTTCACTTTCAATTCATGTGGTGATGTGAAAGTTTCACTAGTTAGTTGTTGTTGTTTCTTTAGTTGCTACTTGCGGTAAGTGGGGTATCATCTAGTTAAACTCTGCAAGGATTCTTATGGTGTGTTAGAATGTGATGTATGCACTAGTTCTGTTCATCCATTGTGGTTCAAGGAAGGAGTGTTTGTGCTGGTTTTCAATCTCTACTTTGGTCACACTGTGTTCTCTGGAGCTTTGGCTTGCTTATTTCAATTTCGACTCAGATTTCATGATTTTGTTCTCAATTTCACCTTCTCATGGTTAACTTGATAGTGTTGGTGAAGGTACTGTTTCTCTCATGATTTGCGGATTATAAGATGTAGTTGGTGAGTTTCTTCCTCACTTGTGAAACTCTATATCCTATTAGTGGATTCTGGCATTTTCCATTGAGTCTATGCTAATTCACTGTTGCTGGCACATATGATCGGTTGTTTGCTTCCTTGTTCTTGTTGTTTTCTTGAGTTCTAGCTTTCTTCCTTTCTTGATTTCTTGGAGTTCTTCTGTCTTGGTGATGCACACTGAGGAGGTTATAATGGATGCAGTTAGTGAGTTCATTCTTCACTTATAAAACTTTGTGTCATGTTCTCTTTGGCATGATAAGTTGGAACTGGTTTTCTTCTCTAACTGGTTTTGGCTAGAGCTTATTGCAGTTTCTTCTTCAACTCAGTTTCTTGGTACACTTATATGGATTTGCAAGATGGAGTTCTATGTATATAAATAATAATGCACAAAGAACACAATCTAGTTCTTTTTGTTGCATGTTTTTACTTTTGTTTGATCATCTCAGCTACACTATTAATGTATCTGGTATTGGATGATACTTCAGGTTACTCGCAGTGTAGGCGTACGATGCTATGGCTGCTGCTAGGGCGATTAGTTATAATATTTTCTTTGCAGATCTACTTTAGTTTTGGTTGTTGTTCACTGGTGTTATGCCTTATTGCAGTGAGTGGTTTCTTTCACTTGTCAAACTCTGCATTATAGAGATACTTAGCTTTGAAAGTTATTTACTCATTATCTACGTCTACAACCTTATCACTGCTCTTTCATGATTCCTTGCTTCTGTTATTGGTTCTCTGTTGTGCTGACACTTTATGACTGTATGGACGCAACCTATCTTCAGGTTCTCATTATGCTCATTTCATACTTGAAGTTATACTTATGAATGCAGTTCTACAAGTGATGCTGGTTGGACTTGCTACATGTTTAATTTTATATGCATGGTCTATCAGGCTCAGATTGTAACCAGTTAACAGAACAATGCTGCTGCACCAACATTTTATTACTGCTGCTCTATTGGTTTTTACAGACAGGTTTTCTCGTACTTTATTTCTTATGCATAAGTTTCTTCATTCTGATACATCTATTGCAAAGTTATACAACAATTGCAACTACATATCCTGCAACTGTTTCTCACCTGTCAATATTATTCCATTTGCCTGCTACTACTATCGTATATTTTACACCAACCTGATTCTATGTGTGCTGAATTGTATGTATGTGAATGTCATCTCAAGTTGTCTTTTTCAGCCCACTTGAGATTGAGGGAGAGTAATAGAATAAAGTGTGCATTGTAAATTGTGTGTGTGTGAATAGAGTGTGTATATAGCGAGTGTATGAAAAGTGTGATGTAAGCTTCTGTGAGAAGTAGGAGTATATATACTTGGTGTGTCCTGTAAACAAAAGATTAAGTTTCTATTCAATAAAATTCAATTCTCTCTGCAATGTAAATATCAGGGTTCTATCAGTTACTGCAATAGATAATTGGAGATGGCCAACAATATGAAAACTGAATGACTGCCAAACCATAACATTCAACTTAACAATATATGTATGCATTCACCTCAATCTTCAGGAATGTCAGAAATCCTAAGAAACCATTAGAGTAAAGAAAGACCTGTAAATCTTGGAGAAGAGAACCACAAGTGTGGTTTGTAAATTTGGATAAGAGAAGATCTTGTTCGCAGGAACCATTCTTCTTCAGAGGAAAAATAATCGACACTTTTGAACCCTAGATATCTTTCGCGAAGAAGAAGCAAAACGCATTTCTTTGGAAACTTTGAACCTAAAGCTAAAGTTCTAAATTACAAAAAACTTATTGTTATGATCGAGAAATATATTGATAGATTGATTAAGTTCTGTTGTTAAAGTTTGATAGAGAATAGAGATGGTGAGAGAGAAGTGATGGAAGAGGCAGACCGAGATAGACAATAAGGTTTACTTTTTCTTTTAGTGGAGAGAGAGACCGAATCGCAGCCTTTCATCTAAAATAATAATGTTATATCTAACCACACAATCAGCTAACTCTAACCACCTTTAGTAAAAGTTCATGGGAAGGGTTACCTTGTAATAATTCAGGACTAATTAAAAGATAGTTTATGTAGCCCAATTACCAAAACCACAGTTTTTTATAGCCAAGTTGGGCTTGATTGATAATATCATTCGTTTCATAAAAGGCCCATCAGTCCAAAAAAAACCATACTCTACTAGTGCATATGTTTTAATAGTATTTCTACAAGTAAAGAAAAAAAAGGGGGAAAGGACATTTATCCACTGCTGGACCATTTTAAGCGCGGCATTTGAATTGCCATACCACTTTAAACTCGGCATTTGAACAGTGAATTTCCTCGAATAAGCATCACGGTATAATAGTGTCTTAGCACTAATGATGCTTTCTCTAGTAAGCGACATAGGATCAGTGATGTTTCCTGTAGTAAGCAACACGACATGATAGTGTCTTAGCACTATAATGTGTTCTTGGGAAAGCAACATTGGGGTTGTGATGCTTCTTCTAGTAAGCATCTCGACAGCATAGTGCTTGACACTATAATACTTTTTCGGGTAAGCAACATCCATTAATGTTACAGGCCTTGGTAAAGGCCAAATTTAATGATGTCGTAGCATCATAATGCTTCCACTAATAAGTAACATAATAAAATATTGTATTTCTGAACAAAGGACAAGCCTAGCATCATAATGTCAAACTGATTTTTGTAAACAAGCCAAATAATGTATCCCTACCTTGATGCATCTTTGAGTAAGCTTCACAGCAGTCGGATGATATCCAATCTCGTCCGTCTTTTATCTCTAGACAAACCCGATTGTCCGATGCTTTTATTGGACGATCCTCCCGTCCTTTATCTTATCATAAGACAAACACCGATTCTTTTATATATATATCAAAAATTGGTATAAAAAACCAAGGTGAATAAAATTACCATGCATAAAACCCTCCCATATTATCTTTATAAAGAAAAACCATTTTCATTAAAAATGAGACAAAAACCCCATTTTACTTAATACTAATTAAATTTAGATTTTAATTATTTTCAATATACCCGAGATGCCCTTCCCTATATAACCTAGGTATTGTAATTTTGGGGCATTTTTCTTCTTTTTCTTCTTCTTCTTCTCCTCCTCCCCACCACGACCACCAACAACAACAATACCTCCTCCGCCACCATCACCAGCAGCAACAATACCTCCTCCGCCACAACAACACCTTTGTATCCTTCACCAACACCTCTCTTTTTCTTCTTCTCTTCCCCACCACCATCACCAACATCAACAATATCTCCTCCGCCACCATCACCAGCAGCAACAGTAACTCCTCCGCCACAACAACACTTTCGAATCCTTCATCAACAATACCTCCTCCTTCCCCATCACTTCCTCCTCGTTATTGTTTCTCCTCCACCACTACATGTCCAGAACCACCCACAACGCCTCTTTCTCCTCCTTTTATCCTCTACAAACATCACCAACACCTCCAGATCATCATAGTCGAAAATCATCAACCAAAAATAATGATACAACATCATTGTCGAAATTAGATTTTTTTGGTGGTGAAACGTCAGAAAACTATGAAACCTTTTTGGGTTTCATAGTTTGTTTTCATCTGTAATTTTATTTGAACCAAAAAAAATGATGGAACCTATTTTTTAGTTGAAAATCAGTGAAACCTTTTTTTTTACAGAAAAATGTAATTGATGTTATGAAACCTTATTCGGTTTCACTGTTTTTTTATATGCTGAGACATTTTTTCTACAGAAAAATGTAATTTAAACAGATGAAACCTTTTTTGGTTTCATAGTTTTTTTTCATCTGTAATTTTATTTGAACCAAGAAAAATGATGGAACCTATTTTTTAGTTGAAAATCAGTGAAACCTTTTTTTTTTACAAAAAAATGTAATTGATATGTATGAAACCTTATTCGGTTTCATTGTTTTTTTATATGCCGAGACATTTTTTCTTCAGAAAAATGTAATTGAAATGGATGAAACTTTATTCGGTTTCATTATTTTTTTCATCTGGAATAAGATGAAATAAAATAAACGATGAAACCTTTTTTGGTTTCATAGTCTTTTCATCTGGAATAAGATGAAATAAAATAAACGATGAAACCCTTTTTGGTTTCATAGTATTCTGTATTGAATTTTTTTTTTTTGTTACAACACCTTGTTGTTTGTTTATTTGCTACTAATAAGAACGATATCTCTTCTCTACATTCTAGTGTTCTGTATTGAATGTTTTTTTTTTTGTTACAACACCTTGTTGTTTGTTTTACTTGCTACTAATAAGAATGATAGCTCTAAGTGTCAGTGTTAAATAATGAAAAGCAGAGGAATAGTTTTGATTAAAGAATCATCAAGATCATATGTAGATAAATAATGAAGAGCAGAGTCTGATGGAGGTGAAAAAGATGATTCTATATCATATCCAGTTGAAGGATTATAAGATCTCCGGCGATGACGATATAATCGCAAACGGATTCTCCATTTACGAAGAAGATGAATAATTGGAGGAAATGACGTGAGATTAAACGGAAATAAGTAACGATTACAAAAGTTGTGATTACAACAACAACCATAGCGATTAGTGGTGGACTAAAATATACTGGAATCTTTAAGGAAGGAGACTGATGGAATAAGATAGCTGGTGTAGGTCCCCATTTGAATTCATCATCGTTTTCCGGTGGTGGTTTTACTGGTACAGTCATCTTCTATCTTCTTCTTCGCTGGATTTTGTTTGATTAATTTCATCATCGTTTGCCGGTGGTGGTTTTACAGGTACAGTCATCTTCTATCTTCTTCTTCGCTGGATTTTGTTTGATTAATTTCTTCTTGGTCAGTCTTATGTGATACGACTAGTGGGAGAAAAGAAAGTACTGTTTCTCTCTCTAGAATCAACAATTTCATTGATTACTACTCTGTTTTGTCTGCGTTTATTCGCGGGAAATATGTTGGAGTAAAACATTAGCTGAGAGGATAATTTTTATTCGCGGGAAGGAGGGCGTGCACGGGCGTGTATTGTTATTGGATTTGGGCTGAATTATAAATGAGGGTAATATGGACAGTTGGTTTATAATGAATTTTTTGTGTCAAATTTATTTTATTGGGTTTATTATAGATGGATAGTGATAACTTTGGACTTATAACCCACGACCTATATATATATATATATATATATATCTTTGATCTGATGAAAAAACAAAAGTTAAAAGTCAGATGATTACATATATAAAATCATCTCCTAATTATGCAAAATTTGGCTAGTATCAGTGACAGTATGCCATTAAGAATGACGAAGTCATAAGGCATGAGTGTATCCCTACAATCTAGACATATCAGGACTGGTTGTTGCGGATTTCTGCATATTGCATATGCCAACAAAATAAACTAACATTATTTTTTTTTGAAACTGGACAAGCATAGAATATTAATTTCACTGGTACATATTATCTTCCATAAGAATTAACTTTAGAATTTGGCGGATCAATCAATTAAGTATTTAAGTTGGCTGAGCAGGTCCTTTTCTAGCTATTAAATTTGAATTGGATTGATGGTGTCATTTCAATAACCAAGCTTAATGTACATGTCCGTTTCATAGATGTCCATCAATTATTGCCTCTCCTTCATCTCTGTTTTCATCATTATTATAACTACCGAAAATCTGATGGTGATTGGGACCATCATAAAATCAATAGTATACTAAAATGTATATTGAAGAATTTACATATTAACAAAATTCGTCTGTTAACAATTGGGAGAAAAATTAAACATATAAAAGAATGTAAAAATGGTTAATAAATTGACACATCATGTAACGTGGTTCGGCTATTATGCCTATATCCACGGGAAAAACATGTTATCTTATTTAAAAGTATATTCTTTATACATATATCAATATAAAGAAATGAAGTGATAAGAGATAATAAAGTTCTTAACCTAATGATAGCTTTTATCCACTTCTTGATTTTCTTTCGTAGTTTTTCCTCTTATTTCTGTTATGTCCTCTCTTTCTAGTTGAGGATGGGTATTTATAGCCAAATATCATGGGTCCCTCTTCTTTACTTATTATTATCCTTTTTTGATCTTATCTTGACTTTGGGCGCAGCTTATTTCTTTTGTAATGCTTCTTAGCTTGCTAGTGCGCAGCTTCCCTTTAGATTGTGTGATTGCTGGTTCCTTGTCTTTATTGTGTGAGTAATGACATGTGGAATCTAACGTGTCATGTATGTCTTACACGTGTTGAGGTTATCAGCATTATTTTGACAAGTGTTAATGCTGACTGTTTTTTATTTGTAGTTGTAGCCATGTGTTTTGCCAGGTATCATTGTATTTTGGTACGTGTCTTGACAATCTTTCATGTGGTAGTCTTGATCTTATCCTCATATATACTTTGTTTATGGTTGACGTGGTGCATGGTTATGCTTTCAGGATTGCTATGCAAGTGACTTATAAGGTGCAGATGATTGTTGAGCGCAAGTGATATTTGGGCGGAGATAATAGTTGGGCGCAAGTGATGGTAGGACGCAGATGCTTGTAGAGCGCAGATGCTTGTAGAGCGCAGATGTTTGTAGAGCGCAGATGCTTGTAGAGCGCAGATGTTTGTAGAGCACAGATGTTTGCCTTGGCTATTATTGATGTCTTTTTTTCTCGTATTTTGTATTCTTTCCACGTGTCTTTCATGTGTTAAGTTTCTCTATCTTCAATGCTTCTGAAGTATAACGAATGTATTATAGCTGTCTTCTCTTATTATTAATTATGTTCTTGTACTCTTCGGTGTACCATAATACGATGTTTTTTTCTTAAGATGTATCCATGTGGATTTGATGAATTTATGCCCTTTCAATTTGTCCCCTTTTTGTCTTTTGAATTTGTTTCCCACGTTCCTAGAATTTGAAAAGACAAAAAGTAATGATGACCTTCGGGTTTTGCGCCCCTAATAAATTTGAGTTTTATACTCTTTATACGTTTCCAAAAAGACACGTCATTTGGATTTGCGCCTTTTGAGTGCCTTTTTGCGGTCGTGTCAGTTCACAGTTTTTTTATTTAAGTGTAAATCTTGTTTTTTCTTTATTACTTTTTGTTTTTCCAAATTTTTATGATTTTCTATCTGCACTTTTGATCTTCTTCTGTCTTCTTCTTCTTAAATTCTTTATTCCTTAAACTTTTCTGAGATTCCTTGTTTGATCAAGGTTTTTACTTCCCAGGTTCAAATCTTTGCAGATTCAAACATCTTAACTTCATCTCTTTTACTGGTAATGACTGTTTGACTTCTTTTGTAGTACAATTTTTTCGTGCATGTTGATTCTTCTTTCACTGTTTCATTTTTTTAATTATTGTAACCTTGTTTTTTCTTGGTTTGCATATTAATCATGTCTGGAAAAGGTATAAGCCATGCCCCCAAGAGTACTTCTCATCAAGATGATGACCATCATAGTGAGAAGAAAGCTTCTCGATATCCTGTTAGTAGAGATAAACTTGTTCATAGCAGAGGAATTCGCAGTCTTGCTCCGCTTCCTTTTAAGTCTTCTGTTAGAAGTGATCGTATCCATGAACTTCTTAGTATTAGGAATATGGATATTGATGAGTTCAAAAGAAGATATGGTCTTCAGGACTTCAAAGTTTCCCTCTATAACTCGCCTGAGGGAGATAAGATTTCTATGAATATGATTATGAACTTTGATTATTCTCCCACCAGACTATTGATAGATGCTGGTGCGATAAACGCTGGGTTAAGGCTTCCTTTGTATGATAGTCAATATCCCTTTCAGTTTGAAGTTTTGGCTAGTCGAGGTCATTCCAGAGGCAGCTCTGTGCGCTCTGTTACGCAATATAATGGGAATTGGTGGAGGATGTTAGACGAATGTAGTATGCGTAGCGCTGGGGAGACCAACTTCACTTGCTACACTCCTAATCCTTCGGACCACGTCCATTATACAGTCGAAAACTTCCACTTGACATATGTTGATTCTTTCGCCAACAAAAATTATATGAACTGGACTGTTGGTCTTAGCCGCAGGGGAGGTGATGGATTTCGTCTATTGTCTGAGATCGATAATAAGAGAATAAACCTCATTCCAGGAACAGAGGAATCCTTGACAGAGAAGTTTCGCAGGGATCATGACTACCAATGGTACTTGACTCTGTTGGTGATTGAAGGGCCTTGGATTTATGGTCGAGCCACAGAAAATACTGTGCGCAGTCTTTAGGAGCGCTTTCCTTCTTATTGTACATGGGAGTTAAACTTTGATGGATTCACTTTCTCTTTTTGTGATGTGGTAAGTATTGTTCTTTCAACTTTTCTTAATTTAATTGTTGCGCTATTTTTTCTTATTTTTATCTTTTCGCAGCCCCCAGAAGAGAAAGAAAATTTAAAGTCTGATGTGGGTTCCAATCGCAAAGATACTCCTTCATCTGACAAGGTATCTTTTTGTCTTTTATTGGTTGAATGTTTAATGTTCCATCTTGCGTTTTTGCTGATTTATTTGAAAATGCTAACAGGGTCAGAAAAGAATGAAGATTCTTCTTCACGCTCCTGCTAGAAATGTGGCTAAGACTGCTCCTTCCAGTCAGCCTATTTAAGGATAGAAGCAAGCAAAGAGCAGAGCGCAGCTCAAATGGTTTCTCATTCCGCAGCCTATGCAGATGCAGTTGGAGCTCCTCAAGAGGAAATTTCCGAGCTCTCCTTAAATGCCAATATCAATCTCTCTTATTTCCTATCTCACTCTCCATTATTTCAAATGGATGATATTGCTCTCTCTGAGTTTGAAGATGATTTGGCTGACAAGGAAAAAGCTGCTCCTTCTGCTGAGTTAAGCGGGGCCATGATTTCATATGTTCCTCCCAGGCTAGGGTCGGTTATCGAGACTGGTGCTTTGTCTGCTTCTTCTGAGGAGGATACAATGGCCGGCGTAGCTGATCCTGCTCCAGTTAGGTTTGTTGATACTGTAGATTCTACTCTTCAAGAAAAAGCAGTGGAGGTTACTGAGGGTGTAGAAGGAATGACTTCTCCTTCTGAAGAAGTTAGATATGCTGCTTCTGTTGCTAGTATAGAGAGGGCATCTCGTGAAAAAAAAGGAAAAGGAGTTTGTGAGGCTCATAAGCTCGTTGAAAAGGAAGAATAATCCTTTCGTTGGTTTATGGAGAAAGATCTTCTTCTGATTCCTAACTATGCCCAGCCAAAGCCTGTTGATTCTGCTTCTGTTGCTAAGCTACGACAAGACATGCGTTCTGCTCCTTTCGACACGGTGATGGATGCATGGTCAAGGGACAACACTGATAAAGCTTGCCCTTTTGATGTCGAAGTGCCTTCCACCCTCGCTGAAATCCTTACTGTAGCAGATGGAGGTGTATATGCTCGTCCGCAGCAAGCTCTTATGCAGGTATATTTTTATTTGTTTTCTTATATTATTTTTTTTATTCTTTTATTACTTATACTGATTTTATTTTTAATTTTGCAGCATGCTTATAACGAGAGTTGCTCGTTGTTAGCATACAAGTTCTTTCAGGCCCGATCATTAATGATGGAGGAAAAATTCAGGAGCACTAAAGAAGAACTTGTTAAGGTTATGGCGGAGGCCATTGCTCTTCGTCTTCAACTGTCGGAGGATAGTGCTGCTGGATTAAAGCAGGAGAATGAAGCGCTCCGTCAGCAACTGTCTACTCTTCAAAATCAAGGTTAGAATACTTCATTTCTTATATGATTTTCTTTTACTTTTATGCATGTTTCGGAACCTCTCTATGGGATCAGAAGGGGATTCAAACACCATTATTAGGCTGCGGACTAGGGTCACATCTTTGCATGGGCATGTGATGACGGTTAATGAAGATAAAGTAAAGGTCAAGGAAAATTTCAATAAATTGCTGGATGAGAGGAATGAACTCTGCGTTGCGTACAAAAATCTTCAATTGAAGCATGTGTCTCTGAACGCAGACTTTGCTAACAAAAAGGAGGAATTTAATGTTGTTATTTTAATGTTGTTAATGTGTCTCTGATCGCGTTTCCGAAGCCATGTTGAAGGTTGAGAAATTAGAGGAAGAAAATCGCAGGCTTTGTATTGAGCGCAAGGGTATACTTGTCGAATTTTCTGAATCTGGGTCACAGTATGTCTCCAATCATTCAAACTTCGTAGCGCAGCTTATCAAAGAAAGAGATAACGCGGTCGCAGATTCTCATGCTAGAGGAAAGGCTCTGTCAAAAGCTCACACTCAAGTTCGCAGCCTCTCAGATAAAGTTATTCATCGAGATTGCGACATTCAGCGTTTTCAAAGAGAAATTGATAATCATTTGAAGAAGATTAATTTGTTGCAAGATAGATTATTAGCAGATAAAATTAAGATTTCTCAATATAAACAAGATCTTCAGTAATCCAAGTCTGACTATGCTAAACTTCTGAGCGAATTTGAGTTCCTTGATCTTTCTAATGACAAAAATGTCCTGGATTTGCAAAAGTTTGAGTCTCTTGCTATAGGTAGCTTATTTTATATCAAAGAATCACTCCTACTTTATTTTTGCATAATTTGACAGTTTTCTATTTACTTTGTAGGTTTTGAAGATAAATTTAAGAAAGCAGCAGCCAAGGCTATGGAGTCTGAGAAAGAGCTGAAGAAAACCAAGCTTCTGTTTGTTGGAATTAAAAAGGATCTTTCTACAACTAATGACAAGCTGAAGGAATTGAATGAGCAGTTTGGGGAAGCTACAACTAAGTTGATGGATTCGCAAGATCAAATTTCTCTCCTTATTTCCAAAGCGCAAGAAGCAGATATTAACTGGCAAACAGCCATTAAAGCCTTATTTGATGATGTGGTTGTGTTGGAGGAAAAACTTGCGCATTGGAAGAATCAGGCTTCCTTAGCTGAGAGTCGGGCTTCAACAGCCGAAAGTAGGATAAAAGCATATGAAGATGCACTTAAAGCTTCACAAAAGAAGATGGAGTATATGAAGAATTAGACGCGTAGAGGCATTGCTCTGGAAATCAATAATACCCTTGATAGGGTTGAAAAAGATGGTTGGTCAAAACCCTATGCGCGCAAGGAGGTTCCTGAGCATGCTCCCAATTCTTCTCCTACTTTGACTTCCAATCCTGCTTCTCATGCTGATCCAGCTCCTAATTCTGATCCCGCTTCTTAAAATTTCTCTTTGTATACGGCTATTGTTGCAATTCACACATTTTTGTATGCTGTTATGAAAAATCAATAAAAATAATTATTTTCTAATATTCTCCATATGTTGTTGACATTTTACTTTTGTTTCTGCAATAAAATCATGAAACAAATTGGTTAATGAGTGTGTAGTAGGAGACCACAAGGATTTAATGTACCTTGGGTTCTATTGAGGGTTGACTCATATAACAATTTCTCTCTGACCAGGAGGAAACTATGAGGACCCTGGGCATCCCCTGAGTAGGGTGATGCCTGATACAATAATTAATGTCATGTAGGGCATCTCTTGCTGGCGAATGTACCCAATAGTCAACACTCAAGACATTTACATGGGTCTGCTCTGAGAGATTGCATTCAGTTGCTTTACCCTGTATGAGCGCAAATTATTGTATTATTGCATTGAATATTAGGGATAGTATAAGATATCGCGCATTCCAAGGATGTTGTAGAAGCTTTCCATCCATATTTTGAAAATGATAGGATCCTTTTCCTGCTATATCCTGTATGATATAAGGTCCTTCCCAAATAGGTGCAAACTTCCCTGCTGTTTTCTTTTGATATTCTGGAATTTGTCGCAAAACATACTGTCCCTCAACAAAATTGTGCAGCTTTACTTTTTTACTATATTCACTTGCTAGCCTTCTTTGGTAATTTTCTATCTTTTGTAATGCTACTTCTCTTCTTTCTTCTAGGTCATCCAACTTTTCTAGCATTAAATCTTCATTTAAATTCCTTTCCCATGCTTCTGTTTTGGTTGTTGGTAAAATTATTTCTGTTGGAATGACCGCTTCTGCCCCATAAGTAAGTAAGAATGGTGACTCTCCAGTTGCGACCTTCTTGTGGTGCGATATGCCCATAGAGTGTTACGTAGTTGTTCACACCATCGCTTGTGATGTCCTTCCAGAGTCTTTTTGAGGTTAAGGGCAATTGTTTTGTTGGTAGCTTCAGCTTTTCCATTGCTCTGAGGTTATAGTGGTGTTGACTTTATTTTTTGGATGTTGAAGGCTTCAAATAACATGTCAATATTTTTCCCTTGCATCTGTTGTCCATTGTCCGATACTATTTCTACTGGGATTCCAAATCTGCAAATTATGTCCTCAAACAAGAATTTGAACACATCCGAGTCTCTAATATATGCAAGCGCCCTGGCTTCTACCCATTTGGTAAAATAATCCGTTGCTACAATTATATATTTCTTTTTCCGCGTTCCTTCAGGTAAAGGACCAATGATATCTGCTCCCCATTTTGCAAATGGCCATGGACTAAGCACTGAATTGAGCTCTGTTGCGAGTGCTCGGATTTTCTTTGCAAAGTGTTGATATTCTTCACATCTTTTGACCATATCTTCAGCGTCCTTTTGTATTGTGATCCAATAATATCCTTGCGCTTTTGCCTTGTGAGCCAATGATCGTCTTCCACTGTGATTGCCAGCGTCTCCACAATGTATATCTATTAAAATTTGATGACCTTCTTGTTGCGACAAACACCGAAGTAAGGGTCCCAAGAAGGACTTTCAATACAAAATACCGTTCCTTATCTGATAATTAACAGATTTTGATTGTATTTTTCTTGCTTCCTTGGTGTCCGTAGGTAATATTCTTTCTTGCAAGTATTGTTGCAGCGCAATCCTCCAATCTTCTTCTACAAGTTTTTTTTTTTTGTTTTTGGGGAATATATTCATTATCTTTTGTTGCTGGATCTTCAAGGTCTTCATTTATTTCATCTTCCATGTTCTCAACTGTCCAAATTTCTATTCATAGTTCATAAATTCGCCCAATTTTGATTGCAGATGTATTTGGATCTTTAGTCATTGAACAAATGAATGCCAATGCATCGGCATGACGACTCTTGTCTCTGGACAAGTGGCGAAAAATAATGCCTGGAACTTGAGATGCTAATTTTTGTACAAGACTTCTGTACTCAATCAATTATTTATCAATTGCTTGATATTTCAGCTCAACTTGACGAATGATTAACTGCGAGTCACTTGTCAATCGTACATTGGTTACTCCCAGTTTAATGATAAGTTATATCTCAATTGCTTGATATTTTAGCACATGAACTACAGCCTCATACTCTACTATATTGTTGGTGTGCTCGCCAAGTTATAAACGAAATGCATGTATCAACCGATCTCCCTTATGTGTTGTTATTACAATTCCAATTCCTGCCCCTTCTTTGTTTCGAGATCCATCAACAAAAACTTCCCATCTCTGAGAATTGACAGGATTCAAAATATCATGAGAATCATCTTCTTCAATTCCTAGTAAACCTTGGATTTCGTAGTCGTCACCAGATGGTAAATCTGCAAGAAAATCTTCCAAAACTTGAGACTTTTGAGCAGTTTGTATCTCAAAAAGAATATGAAACTGTTCAAGTTGTGCATTCCACTTTGCGATTCTTCCAACTTTTCCTGCGGTTTTTAACACTGATTCCAGTGGTGCCTTGCTTGGTACTCGCACGTAATGAGTTAAAAAATATGTTCCCAACTTCTGCGTAGCGAACACCAGTGCTAATATTAACTGCTCAATCTTTGTGTAATTCCTTTCTGCAAGGTTGAAAGTCTTGCTGATGTAGTAGATTAGTTTTTCCACCTTTTCATTTGTTCTCACCAGCACTGCGCTCACAGCATCTTCTGTTGCGGCTATATACAGAGCCAAAATTTCTTCACGCTGTGGTTTTTGTAATGCAGGCAGAGTCGCAAGATAGATTTTGATATTCTGAAAAGCTTGCTCATAATTTTTATTCCATTCAAACTTGCTTCTCTTCTTTAACGTGTCAAAAAATGGTTTACACTTATCTGATGACCTTGCGATAAACCTACTTAATGCTATTAAGCGTCTATTTAGTTTCTGCACTTCTTTAATATTTCTTGGGGCTGGCATATTTACAATAGCCTATATTTTTGCTGGATCGACTTCAATACCTTTTTTTGTGACCAAATAGCCCAAAAAAAATTCCTGATGTTACTCCAAAATCGCATTTTTCTGGATTGACCTTCATTTTGTATGTGCTCAAGGCTTGGAAAATCTCCCTCAAGTCTTGTAAATGATCCTTTGCCACTTTTATTTTTACTAGCATGTCATCTACATAAACTTCTAACGTCCGTCCTATCCATGGTTTGAAGATTGCATCGACTAATCGTTGGTAGGTTGCTCCTGCGTTTCTTAATCCAAACGCCATTCTCGTATAAAAATACAATTAAACCTCGTGGGGTAAAGAACGCAGTATGCTCTTGATCTTCTTCAGCTAGCGCAATATGGTTATATCCTGATTGTCCATCCATGAACGAAAGGGCTACATGTCCTTCAACAGCATCTACTAATTGATCAATACTTGGGAGTGGATAGCTGTCTTTTGGACATGCTTTATTTAAGTTGGTGAAATCTATGCAAATTCTCACCACTCCATTCTTCTTTGGGACTATAACCATATTTGATATCCAAGTTGGATAGCGCACTTCTCGTATGAATCCTGCGTCCATTGGCTTTTTTAATTCTTTTTCCCTGGATCGTGGTATTCTGGTGCTACCTTGCGCATTCGTTGCCGAAATGGTATGGTGCCTGGATGTATACGCAGTTCATGGTGAACAATGTTTGGGTCAATTCCCGGCATATCTCCTATTTTCCATGCAAACACATCTGCATATTCTTCAAGTAATTTGATTACATTTTGCTCCCTCTCTGAATTCATCAAGGTTCCAATTTTAATTATTTTTGGAAACTCCTGCGTTTCAACATTAATGTTTTTGGTTTCCTCTACAGCCTTAAAAGTGGGTTTGGGGATTCCTAAGAATGTAGGATCCCCTTTTGGATGATATAGTGAGGTTTCATGCTTTTTCCATGTTCCTATCTTACTTGCTTTTTCTTTAGAATCTCTTTCTTCATTCCTTAGCTTGTTGGCTGCGACTTCGGCCAAATATTGGTTTATTGCACCTTCCTCTGCTTGTACTTTTCTTTCTTTCTTCTTGGCTTTCACTTGCTGAGCTCTTTCTTGATTTATGTGCGTTTCCGTGAGGGCGCACGTTCTCTCCATGCTCTGACCTCCTTTTATTTCCATTTCACCCAGTGGTGTTGGAAATCGCAAGTACTGATGATATGTTGACGCTACTCCTTTCAGCTGATGAACCCATTGTCTTCCGATGATTGCATTGTATGGTAATGGTGTTTCTACTATACTGAATTTTGTTGCAACAGTCAAGGGTCCAGCCATAATTTCAAGTGTGAATTCTCCTCTTGGTTTTGATGCTACACCATTAAATCCATAAATGGTGTAGGCTGAAGGTTCCAATTGGTCTTCTTTTAATCCCATTTATAGAAAAATGTGTCATAAAACAACAAATTAAGACAACTCCCTTCATCTATCAAAATATTTGTAATATTCCAACTAGATACTGGCAGAGTGAGAACCAGTGGGTCATTGTGAGTTTCTACTTCTTGATCTACCTCTTCTGCTGAAAATGTCAGTGGAGAAGCCATCCACTCTTCCCATGTTTCGGCGACTCTTCCTGCAACTTTGAATGTTTCATGGTTGATTACTCTCTTGTGGAGTCTCCTGTCAATTGTTGTATTCATGGACGTTTGATGTGTCTCTGTGAATGTGATTGTGTTGATGGTGGGATTATTCCCTGGAATTTTTATTGTCTTTCCAGTACTTGTCCTTGGAGGTGGGTTTGGTAGGCAGAGAAATTCATTGAGTTTCCATACGTCGATCATTTTTTGTATTTTATAATTCAAATTCTTGCATCCAAATGTAGAATGTCCATAAAAACAATGGTATTCACAATACGCCTTTGAATTTTAAGAATAAATTGGTTGTTTTCCTTTTGTCATTGGCCATTCAAAATCCTGTCTATTCTTTATTGCATTTAGAACCTGTGGATATGAAGTATTCAACTTTGTGAAAACTCGATCTTCAAATTGTTGGTTAAACCTCTTTTCATGATCAAACCTTCCACGTTTAAACTGATTGTGGAGATGCTCATTTGTTGCTCTCTTCTCAAGATTAGCAGATGGATCTGCATGAATGGCTCTATTTGTTATTCTATGCTGATGACTGGTTGCTCTTGGAATTTTCCTTTGAATATCTTCAAACCTTGCATGTTTCTCAATGATATCCATCAAAGCTCCTTCAGTTTTTGGATTTGTTGTGTGTCTTTCTGCGAAAAGTTGGCATGTTCGATTGGAAATTCCCCATTTATAGCTGACATTTCCAATTGCTTGACAAATGGTTTGCCATCTTTCAGTGTCTTCTCGAATGGGTTCCTCTATGGATGATGCTAACCCAAATAATGTATCCATGTCTGCATTTGCTGGCTTGTTGAACATGTATGTTTCCAAAAAATGACGGGTTAGTTGTGCATATGATCGTATTGATCCTTCTGGTAGATTGTCTTACCATAGCAACGCTGTTCCTTTTAAACTTGATGGAAAATATCGGCACATGATTACGTCATCCTGCTCCCATCTGGTCATGTTTCGACTGTAATATTTCAAATGTGCAGCAGGGTCTCTTGTCCCATCATAACAATCGAATACCGGAAGATTGCACTTTTGAGGAATTGGAGCAAAGGCTAATTATGGAGCCAATGGTATCCGTTGTGCTTCTCTCAAGACTTCTTCCATCCGTCCTCCCTCCTGCTTGTTCTTCATTGTTCTCAATTCTACTTTTAACGCTTCCAGATCCTCTACATATTTGCTCCAATTGTTGCGCGATGGCATGATATCATCGAAATCCATCCCGCACATTCCGTAATGCTGATTATACTTATTTTGCTTGAATTGTTCATTTGTATGAATTGGTGGTTCAACTATCATCACTCTGTGATCCTGATTAACCTTTGCTTTTCCTTTAGCTGATTTCTTTGTACGTTTTTCCTGACTTTGTAAACTTGTGGATGTTCCTTCATTTGCTCTATTCTTAAAATCCTGATTCTCTTGTACTAATAGAGCTATTGTTTCTTCATTTTCCTTTTGTATTTTTCGCATCTCATTGAACTCTTCTAAAATTATGTTGATGGGATTTTCCTGACCTTGTGGTACCTCTTCATTCATCTGATGTGTAGTTTGTTCATTTCCACTGTTATTGAATTCTTCCCTTTGGGGTCTTTGTTCTTGTGTTTCTTCATTGATTTGGGTTTGATTTCTTTCCCCCTGTGCTTGTGATGGAGTGTTATTTGCAACATCCATTCCTTCATTTCTATTGTAAAATGCTTGATTCTCTTGCCTAGATGTTTTTGGATCTCTCATAATTTCTTCCTCTGATTGTGTAACCATAGTTGTTGTTACTTGATTGTTTGGGGTCTCCATTGCTTCTGACTTGTTGTTAAGGCTATGAACGATTCTTTTTCTTTCTTTGCGACTGCTAATGATACTAATGATAGGTAATTTATTTAATTTAGTATTCATATATAAATTATATGATAAAATTTTACTTTATAAATACCATGATTTCATGTAAAATTTAATTTAATCATCAGGCAATTTTCTTAGAGCAAAATTAGTTTGTACTTTTCTACAAATTTTTTGAATTGATTCCCAATCAAATGGCTATATTTTGAAATAAAATTAAAGTTGTTAGAAAATCATTTTAAGCTAAATTCCTGCTAAGAGTTTAAAATGCTATATTGACTAATTTTTTCATAAAAAATTATGAATACGTATATTTTGAAAAAATCAAATCAATGAAAAATAAGCTCATAACAGTGGGAAGATTTTCTATAGAAACAAAAAATTTACCCAGGTAGAATAAATTCTTTACTACCTTTCCTGTTTCTAGCGCCAAACTGTAACTACCGAAAATATGATGGTGATTGGGACCATCATAAAATCAATAATATACTAAAATATATATTCAAGAATTTACATATTAACCAAATTCGTCTGTTAACAATTGGGAGATAAATTAAACATATAAAAGAATGTAAAAATGATTAATAAATTGACACATCATGTAACGTGGTTCGGCTATTATGCCTACATCCACGGGAAAAACATGTTATCTTATTTATAAGTATATTCTTTATACATATATCAATATAAAAAAATGAAGTGATAAGAGATAATAAAGTTCTTAACCTAATGATAGCTTTTATCCACTTCTTGATTTTCTTTCGTAGTTTTTCCTCTTATTTCTGTTGTGTCCTCTATTTCTAGTGGGGGATGGGTATTTATAGCTAAATATTATGGGTCCCTCTTCTTTACTTATTATTATCCTTTTTTGATCTTATCTTGACTTTGGGCGCAGCTTATTTCTTTTGTAATGCTTCTTTGCTTGCTAGTGCGCAGCTTCCCTTTAGATTGTGTGATTGCTGGTTCCTTGTCTTTATTGTGTGAGTAATGACATGTGGAATCTAACGTGTCATGTATGTCTTACACGTGTTGAGGTTATCAGCATTATTTTGACAAGTGTTAATGCTGACCGTTTTTTATTTGTAGTTGTAGCCATGTGTTTTGCCAGGTATCATTGTATTTTGGTACGTGTCTTGACAATCTTTCATGTGGTAGTCTTGATCTTATCCTCATATATACTTTGTTTATGGTTGACGTGGTGCATGGTTATGCTTTCAGGATTGCTATGCAAGTGACTTATAAGGTGCAGATGATTGTTGAGTGCAAGTGATATTTGGGCAGAGATAATTGTTGGGCGCAAGTGATGGTAAGACGCAGACGATTGTAGAGCACAAATGCTTCTAGAGCGCAGATGCTTGTAGAGCGCAGATGTTTTCCTTGGCTATTATTGATGTCTTTTTTTCTCGTATTTTGTGTTCTTTCCACGTGTCTTTCATGTATTAAGCTTCTCTATCTTCAATGCTTCTGAAGTATAACGAATGTATTATAGATGTCTTCTCTTATTATTAATTATGTTCTTGTACTCTTCGATGTACCATAATACGATGTTTTTCTCCTAAGATGTATCCATGTGAATTTGATGAATTTATGCCCTTACAACTATAACATGAAATCTTATTCCGATCATGTCAAAGAAAAATCACTGTCTACGAAAAGTAGAGAAAGTGCCACTAGCAGCAGGTGTGAACATAATATTGTGAAAGCTATAACTTGACCATATCCAATCATGCTACAGATCTTTATATACATGCTTACCATATATTGTTTCTCATACTCTCTACAAGTGTGTAGAAAACCTTTCTCTCATAAATATTGTGACAACCATTTTCATGATCGCGAACAACCAAAACTTAAATTGGTTAGATTTGATGTTTTTGATGTGCAAATGATAAAGTAAATCAAATTGAAATGAAGTTTTGAAATGATACAGAGAAACAAGATTAAGATGAAAATGCAATCCAATGCAAAAGTAAAATCAACACAAGAATTAACGTGGTTCGGCAAATATTTGCCTACGTCCACGGGTAATGGAAGTTGAAGTTCTTATTGATTTTCTGGGTTACAGTTGATTTACCAATTCTCTTCCTTACAGAAGAAGAATCAGCCAAAAGATCCCCTCTCTCACGCACCAAAAATGGTATTTAAAGGGGTAAAAAAGATGACATGTACCAAAATACCCCTTTGACACATGTCAATAAAGTCCTCCACATGTCAATGGAGTGCGCCACGTGTCGATGAAGATTCATCACAGTTCTCCATGTGTCAAAGAAGATACACCATATTTCGCCATGTGTCGATGGAGTCCGCCATGTGTCCATATTAATCTTATCTTCAAATGGCCTCAATCCAATTTTGATGCGGGAAAATAATGATGCGGGCAAGCTTGGATGGTGTGGGCATGGTTTTGTGCAGCGGGATTGGCTTGTGTTGCGGGATTAACTTACTTCTAGCACTGGGGGCTTGAGATGGTCGTTGCGGATCAAGTGTTGCAGGACTTATGTCATTTGAATGACTTAAGCGGGAATTGCTACATTTGAAATGATCATTTTGTATGTGGTGCAGACACAAAGTGTTTTGAACGCAACCTCACTTGTAGTTGCGGTCAAATTGTTGTGGGCTTGCGTTGTTGTCGAATTGGGCTTGAGCTTAAGGTTGCGGGCTTGCGGACCATGGAAACTTGTGCGGGAAAGTGGTCTTCAGCGGGAATTATAGCATTTAGATGTTACTTCTCCACTTTCTGACACATTGATTGGTTGGTTTGTGATAGACACATTTTAGTGTCTAATTTGCACCTTAGTTTCTATTAAGTTAGTATTCGATTTTGCGCTTATTACGTGTTTTTATGCTTTTGTAGGTACATTAGAAGAATAAAGATTTGTGGGAAAATTGGCTCAAAAGTGATAAAGGCACCCAGGGACAAGTGTTATTGGCACCCTAGAATCGGCCGAGTCAACCCAGCTAGTCAACTCAGCCGAGCCGGATCGGGACTCATCGAAAGTTCCTGGACAGTCTTGTACACTCAAAATCCACGAGATTTTCGAGTTGTTTTGCGATTCCAAGTACCCCACAAGCTAGAAGAGATTGATGCAAGACTAAACACGTGAAACAATAGAGGATTACGCTGGAGAATTTGCCCCAAAATCCGAGTTTTGGCAGGAAAATAGATGGGTTCCTGTTTTGATTGGGAATCGAAAATCTTGGGATTTCACCGAGTTCTACTAGGTTTAGAACTCTCCCTAGGGTTTGTAGACCCTATATATATGAAGAGAAGGGCTTAGAATCACTCACGCAGACCTAGAGATCAATTCAAACAATTTTCGGCCACTTCCGTCACCGCCGACTACCTGCTGCTGCTGCTCCGGTGCCGTGTTCTTCATCCACCATCACCGAAGAAGACGACCTTGCAACATTTGTATTCGTTGCTTATTCAGTGTTACATCTTGCTCTTGTTGCCTTATTTTTTAAATACTCTTGTTGCTAAAAGCTATTTGCAACGGCTGAACCATCTCCTGTTACACTTATAATCGATATTGTTCAGCCGTTACACCATTATTCAACCTTGTAATCAACTTTTTGAGCAATGAAAAGATCTTTTGAGCAAGTTTTCTTCACCATGAGCTAAGTATATTTACTGGGATGATGTAGGAGGTTTTTCTCTCAATTTTATGTGGTAAGTCTATTTTTAATTAATTATTTATAATTCTTTACTTGTTAAAATTGCATAGTTTCGAAATAGAAAAACGGTTTTCTTTCAGCAGTTGTGCTTTTACTTGATGGATCATGCTGGGTTGAAAACCATTGATGTTCCATGCTTGTGATTTACCTCTGCTTGTTGGCATAAAAACCTATTTTGGCAATATTTGAGCTTAATTTATTTAAAAGAATTGCATGATTAATCACATAAATTGTTGGAAATAACTGATTCCTGATTCCTGGTTTTCTCCATATTTTCCATATATCATCTCTAGTTTATTTTTCTTTACATTATTCCTGGATTTTATTTAATTAGATTAAGTCAATTAGTTTCTAAAATCATTACCTTCACAAGTCTAGTAACGAACTCTTTTTACCATTATTCTAAAACACATTAATTTTTGGCGCCGCCGACGCGGACTTGTTTTTAGGTTTAGGGTTTTAGATTTATTTTTAGTTTTTTATTTTTATTTTTATTTTTATTATTTTACTTTGTTCTATTTTACGTTTCTTTTGGTATTTCTCTTTTTGCTACAGGTTGAATTTTGAATCGAAAGGGAGTAAGCCAAAGTTTTGGAATTAAACCTAAAGACTTGGAGTTAAAGGGAAAAGCTTAAAGAACGAAAAAGAAGATCGAAGATTTTATTTTATTTTTCTTAATTAGATTTTTAGTTTATTTTAAGTAGTTTTAATTAGTTTAGAAAATTGTATTAGGATTTTTATTATTTCTGTAATTTTTCTTTTATTTTCGGATACTTTTTGGACTTTCTTTTGGACATTTTTGGATATTTTATTATTTTTAAACCCTACGGAAGGGTAGTTTTAAATATCAAACTGTGTGCAGGGAAGGACGACAATTACGATATTGTCTCGGCCCCTCGGGTTCGCACACTATTGAAAAGGATATTAGTGGCCCGAGTCGACTTCAACGGTTCATCGCCCGTCTGGTACGGGAGGTAAACTTCGACCAACCCACGAATCTCCTGTCAGTGGGTTTTCTGGACGCCTTTGTATGCATATATGCTGAGGACTGAATACGGACTTTAATTTTTGCATAGTAAAGGGCAAGGCCTGGCCATATAAGATAAGGTTTTGGATTTCATCACCGTCTCCTTCTTGCCCGCCTTAGGAAAACGAAACCTACGCGAACCTAAGCCTAAAATCTTGACTAGAAAGAGACCTATAGGGTATCGAGCTTATTGGAAAATCGTTCAAAAGGACTGTACTGGTTACTTTATTAGCCTAACTCGAAGTTCAGGAAGATTATTTTAATTTGATTAGAGCCGCCTTGTAACCCAGGGAAAAGTGCCAAAGAGACAGGGTTATCAAAGCTCCTTAGAGCTTATCCTGTTTCTCTTCGACTTAATCTAATTCGGATCGCTCTAAGAGGTTTGCTAAAATTGTAACTAGTTTCCTTTCGAAAGAATAGAAGCTGGTCTAGAAACAATCTAAGTGGATCCATCATGCTTTTTGTTTGCTAGATTCAATAGGTTTGATTTGGTTGAGTCATCCTTGCTTGTGATTGTTAGAATTTCCTTCCGTTTAGGATTTATTTTTAGTTTTTATTTAGTGTATGCCAAGACCGCTCTTCAAGCGGACTTGGAGAAGAGACGCTTTAGGTCGCTTAATTAGTGACAAGCCTAGTAGTTCTGTCTCTGGAAACGAGAACCTCGAAGACTCTTCTTTTCAGAACCTTGTCTTTGACTTTGAAAACTTGACTTTCTGTGAAGAAGTTACTTCTAGTTCTTTGATAACGCCAACAATGGCAACTTTAAAAGCTTTGTTGAACCCGACTAGGAGTTCTCGTCCATCATGTATCAAGTTAGCTGCTACTGGAGCAAACTATGAGTTGAAACCTGGGACCATACAGATGCTCCCAATCTTCTTAGGGAAAGAAAATAAAAACCCCTATTTCCATGTTAGGGATTTTGAGGAAATATGTAGTACCCTCAGGATTAAGGACCTAGATGATGAATCATTAAAACTTAGATTGTTTCCTTTTTCCCTAAGAGATAAAGCCAAATCTTGGCTATATAGTTTGACTTCTGAGTCAATTGAAACCTATGAACAACTTATGTCTGTCTTTCTCCAGAAGTTTTTCCCTAGGCACAAAACATCATCCATTAGACAGCAGATTTGTACATTTGCTCAATTAGAGGGAGAATCTTTATATAGGTATTTAGAAAGGTTCAATGACTTACTATCCCAATGTCCTCATCATGGTTTAGAAAAAGTAAGGCTTGTTCAAATCCTTTACGAGGGTTTAGATTATCCGACAACAACCATGGTTGAGTCTTTATGCACAGGTGGGTTTGAAAATAAAACTTTCGATGGTGCGATGACATTTTTGAATGAAATCGCCAAAAAAATCCAACAGTGGGAAAACAGTAGGGAGCCCTAGAAAATAATTCTTCTAAGTAGAGGGAATAATAATAGGATAGAAGGATCTTTTTCGGATGCCAAAATAGCGGCTATATCTAAAAGGTTAGAAGCTTTAGAACTGAGTCAATCTAGTAGTATTGAGCCCAAACCATTTTGGGAAGGACAGACTGTTGAAGAGCAAGCCCATGCTCTTTATAACAACACTAGGTTTGATAATCGTCAGAAGTTCGACCCTTATTCAGAAACCTATAACCCTGGTTGGAGAAACCATCCTAACCTTTCTTGGTCCAAGAGCCAGAGTCAAGGTCAGTCTAGTAATTCTAAGGTTTTCCCAGGTTATGGTTATGCTGGACCAACACAATTTCAGAGTCCGCTAGATAAGACAATAATGAGTTTAGATGAGTCTGTTGCCTCATTGACTCAGAATACTAAAGATTTCCAGCAGTCTATCAACCAGAGTTTACGAGATAATCAAAAGATTGTTCAGGCTAATAGTCAGGCTATTTCTAATTTAGAAACCCAGGTTGGTCAGATCGCTGAGTCTTTAAGAGAAAGAGAAAAAGGTAGGTTCCCTAGTCAACCCCAACCCAATCCTAGAGGAGTTAATGAAATATCTTCCGGTGAGGAATCATCAAGTCACGTGAATGCAATTAGCATCCTTAGGAATGGTAAGGTGTTATACAACAAGGTAACTAGGCCTGATAGTGAACACACTGTAGTTCACCCTGATCCAATAGCTAAGGAGACTGATAAAGTCTCTGAAGAGCCTGTGGTAGTTCCTCATAAGCCAGATTTTGTGCCCAGAGCCCCATTCCCACAACTATTAGCACCAACAAAGAAGGAATCCAACTTTAATGACATATTGGAGGTTTTTAAGCAAGTCACGATCAACCTTCCATTATTAGATGCAATTAGGCAGATTCCTCCTTATGCCAAGTTCCTTAAGGACATGTGCACGCGAAAGCGAAAGCTTAGTGTGCAAAAAAAATCCTTTTTAGCTAGTCATTTAAGTTCAATTATCCAGAACAATACAACTCTTAAGTACAAAGACCCAGGTTCCCCAACTATTTCGTGCACAATTGGTAATTACCATGTTGAGAGGGCCTTACTTGACTTAGGAGCCAATGTGAACTTACTACCGTACCATGTGTTCCTTCAGCTAGGACTTGGTGATTTGAAACCTACTCAGATGACACTGCAGTTAGCTGATAGGTCTGTGAAAATTCCTCGTGGTGTCATAGAGGATGTTCTTATTGAGGTCGATAAGTTTATTTATCCAGTAGATTTTGTTGTCCTTGATACCCAACCTGTCCCTGACCCAGAGAATCAGATACCTGTGATATTAGTTCGCCCGTTTTTAGCAACATCCCATCATTAACTGTCGAAATGGTGTTATGAACTTATCATTTGGTAATATGACTATTGAGCTAAATATTTTCAATATTAGTAAGAAACCACCTGAGTTAGATGACCCGTGCATTGAAGAGGTGAACATGATAGGAACACTAGTTCAGGAGTCATTACCGAACACTTTGTTCGAAGATCCGTTAGAGAAATGCCTAGCCCACTTTGGGTTTGATTTTGATGATGATAGTGTAATCAATGAGGTGAACGCTTTGTTAGATTCAGCCCCTTTGTTAGACACTAGTAATGGATGGAAACCTAAGTTTGAACAACCACCAGTTTCTAAATCTACCCTAATTCCCTCTTTAGAAGAGCCTCCTAAGTTGGACCTTAAACAACTACCAGATACTCTGAAATATGTGTATTTAGGCCCATCTGAGACTTTGCCTGTGATAGTAGCATCCGACTTAGATAGTAACCAGGAAAGTAGGCTAGTGACTGTGCTTCAAGATAATAAGAAAGCTTTAGGGTGGACTGATAGACACATTTTAGTGTCTAATTTGCACCTTAATTTCTAGTGAGTTAGTATTCGATTTTGTGTCTATTACGTGTTTTATTGCTTTTGTAGGGACATTAGAAGAATAAAGATTTGTGGAAAAATTGGCTCAAAAAGTGTTCAAAGCACCCGGGAAAATGGATCAAGGCACCCACACTTTGGATTGGGGCACCCTTGGATCGGGATGGGCTGGATCGGACCAACTCAGCGGGTCAACTCGGCCCAGTCAACTCGGTCAAAGTCAGTTGACCGAGTCAAACCCAGTTGACCAGGTCAAAGCTTCATCGGCAAAACAGGACTCAAATCAAATCGCAATTTTGATGGGATTTCAGCAAATTGATAAGTACCCAATCTAATTGAAGGTTCGTATAATCGATTAGAAGCTCTAGAAGCCGAAGATAAGGGCTGGAGAATCATGAATTTGGACGGGAAAAGGAACATGTTTCGGTTTTGGATAACTATTGATTTCTCGTCAAATCACCGAGTTCTAATGGGATTAGAACATCCTAGAAGACTCACAGGGCCTATATAAAGAGTTTACAATCCTCAGAATCAAGGTACGAAGCTCCAGAACCACTTTTGCTATTTTCCGATCAAGTTCCGACATCGGCCGGTCACTGCTGCTGCTCCCGGTGATCGGTGTTCTTCACCATCGCCGCTGAAGAAGAAGACAGTGCAACAGTTTTAACTGTTGCTGTTTCAAATCTGTCTGTCACCATTTCTTCTCTCTTTTGTTGCTTGAAACTGTGCTGTAACAGTTGAACCCTGTTCCTGTGACGTTTATACCCGTTGCTGTTTGGCTGTTGCACTATTATTTCACCTTGTAATCAATATTTTGAGCAATGAAATCAACTTTTGAGCAATCTTTTTCCACCATGAGCTAAGTCTATTTACTGGGATGATGGATAAGGTAATTTTCTCAATTTTATGTGATTTAATTATTTTCTAATAATTATTTATAATTCTTTTATCATTAAAATTGCATAGTTTTGAATAGTAAAAACGGTTTTCTTTCAACAGTTGTGCTTTTGCTTGATGGATTATGCTTAGTTAATTAATTTTTATAATCCATGCTTGTGATTTACCTCTGTTTGTTAGCATAACAAAACCAATTTTGGCAATTATTTGGGCTTCAATAAATTTAAAAAGAATTATCTGATTAATCACATAGGTTGTTAGAATTACCTGATTCCTGATTCCTGGTATTGTTAAAATTATTCAAAAATCATCTTTAGGTTATTTAGTCTTTTTCTTACTCCTGGAATTTTCTAGAGTTAGTTAAATCATTATTTTCTAAAATCATCACCTTCACAAGTTCGAGAATCGAATCTTTTTACCACTATATAAAATTACATCATGGACCATAGCAGACATTAAGGGAATAAGTCCTACTGTTTGTATGCATCAGATTCATTTAGAGGATGATACAAAACCGTCTAGGGAGATGCAACGTCGACTTAACCCCAATATGAAAGAAGTAGTTCGAACTGAAGTGCTTAAGTTGTTAGATGCGGGTATTATTTACCCAATTTCAGACAGTAAGTGGGTCAGCCCCGTTCAGGTTGTCCCCAAGAAATCAGGTATCATTGTAGTTCAGAATGATAACAATGAATTAATCCCAACCCGAGTGACCACGGGGTGGCGTATTTGTATTGACTATAGGAAATTGAACAATGTCACAAGGAAGGATCACTTTCCCCTTCCTTTCATCGACCAAATGCTAGAGAGATTAGCTGGACATAGCCACTATTGCTTGCTAGATGGTTTTTCTGGTTATAATCAGATTGTTATTGCCCCAGAAGACCAAGAGAAAACTACTTTTACCTTTCCCTTTGGTACCTTGCATATAGACGCATGCCTTTCGGGTTGTGTAATGCACCCGCTACTTTTCAGCGTTGTATGATGAGCATATTTTCTGACATGGTAGAACAGTTTTTAGAGGTCTTTATGGATGATTTTTCGGTGTTTGGGTCATCTTTCGATGAATGCTTGCACCATTTGACATTAGTGTTGACTAGGTGTAAGGAAAAGAATTTAGTGCTTAATTGGGAAAAATGCCATTTCATGGTTAGATCAGGAATTGTTTTAGGGCATATCGTATCTTCTAAGGGTATAGAGGTAGACAAAGCCAAAGTTGACCTTATTAAGACTTTACAGGTTCCCAAAACAGTACGAGATGTTAGGTCATTCTTAGGGCATGCAGGTTTTTATCGTCGATTCATTAAGGATTTTAGCTTGATTTCTAGACCTCTTTGCAATTTGCTTGCAAAAGATGTTAAGTTTGTCTTCGATGATGCTTGTTTAGAGGATTTTGAGAAGCTTAAGACTTTACTCACTACTGCTCCCATAGTCCAGGCACCTAACTGGAACCTACCCTTTGAGATAATGTGTGATGCTTCAGACTATGCTATTGGTGTTGTGTTAGGTCAGCGAGAGAACAAATTACTTCATGTAATTTACTATGCTAGCAAAACCTTGAATGATGCCCAAATGAACTACACCACCAAAGAGAAGGAACTTTTAGCCATTGTTTTTGCCTTAGACAAGTTTAGATCCTATCTCTTAGGTTCTAAGGTTATAGTCTTTACCGATCATCTTGCTTTGAAATACCTTCTATCTAAGAAGGATACTAAACCTAGATTGATTAGATGGATCCTTTTGTTACAAGAATTCTCACTAGAAATTAGAGACAAAAAGGGTGCCGAAAATGTAGTAGTAGACCACTTGTCTAGACTTGTTTTGGATTCCCCAGATGATTCTCCTCCTGTGAGGGATAGCTTTCCTGATGAACAACTATTTGTTGTTTCCCAATCACCTTGGTTTGCAAATATAGTGAACTATCTTGTTACTGGTCGAATGCCTCAACACTGGGGTAAACAAGATCGTTCTAGGTTTTTAGCTGAGGTGAAACATTTCTTTTGGGACGATCCTTACTTGTTTAAGTATTGTCCAAACCAGATTATTAGGAGATGTATACCTGAAAGTGACCAGTCAAGTACTATTTCCTTTTGTCATGATCACGCTTGTGGGGGTCACTTTAGTGCTAAGAAGACTGCTGCTAAGATATTGCAGTGTGGATTCTACTGGCCTTCGTTGTTTAAAGATTCCCACAGTTACTGTGTTGCTTGTGAGCGATGCCAGAAGTTAGGAACTATTTCTCGTAGAAATATGATGCATTTTAGTTATTGAGGTCTTTGATATGTAGGGCATTGATTTTATGGGTCCTTTTCCTAATTCTTTTGGTTATTTTTACATCCTTGTCGCCGTAGACTATGAGTCTAAGTGGGTAGAGGCGGTTTCGTGACGGAGGGTCACACTTTTGGTTATTTTTACATCCTTGAACGATAACATATTTGCACGTTTTGGTACACCGCGAGCTATAATTAGTGACGGAGGGTCACACTTTTGTAATCGACCGTTTAAGCTTTTAATGAAGAAATATGGTATTACCCACAAAGTACCTACCCCATATCACCCGCAGACTAGTGGTCAAGTAGAGGTTTCCAATAGGGAAATAAAACGTATTCTAGAGAAAACAGTTAATCCTAATAGGAAAGACTGGTCATTGAGGCTAACTGATGCCTTATGGGCTTACCGTACCGCGTTTAAGACCCCTATTGGAATGTCACCCTATCGTCTAGTTTTTGGTCAGGCATGTCACCTGCCTGTCGAGTTAGAACATAGAGCGTATTGGGCTGTAAAGCAGTTTAATTTTTCACTTGACAGAGCAGGAGCTCACAGGAAGCTCCATCTCAATGAGTTGGGAGAGATTCGGAAAGATGCATATGATAGTGCTAGGGAGTATAAGAAAAAAATGAAACTTGTGCATGATGGAAATATTTTAAGAAAGTCATTTTCTCAAGGTCAAAAAGTTCTTCTGTATGATACTCGGTTGCATCTTTTCCCCGGGAAGTTACGGTCTCGGTGGACCGGTCCATTTGTTGTTCGCACTATTTTTCCTCATGGTGCTATTGAGATTGAGACTCAAGATGGTAGAAATCCTTTCGAGGTTAACGGTCAGAGATTGAAACCATTTTTAGAGCCTTTTCCTACAGGTGATGTTGAGGAGGTTCCTCTGGAGGACCCTGCTTACTCTGATTGACCGTCAGGGTTGTTCTTGTATATTTGTAGATTTTTTTTTAGGATTTTAGGTTTTTATTTTATTTACCTTGGATAGATTGCTACGCTTCAGGTACTATCTTTCTGACTTACCTCATTATTCCTCTCTTTACTTATCTATTGGTACTGCTCTTTATTTCGAAACATTGAGGACACTGTTTGATTTAAGTTTGGGGGTAAGGAAGAAACTTTTTAGTACAATAATAAAGCTCTAGAATTTAGAAGCTTGTGAACACTTCAGGGTGACACTAACCATTCTAGGTAGATAGAAACTTAGCTCTTTTTCTATAGGAATTGGTGTGCCCAGTTAAAATGGTTTATTCATAAAAGCACAGAGTTCAGGTGTTAGAAATAACATGATAGTTTTCACCACATCTGGAGTCTATCTCGACCATATCACTTTCTGTTTTTATTTTTGTAATTTTGTGTTTCTCTAAGTGATTTGGTGGGGCCCAGTATCAAGTTGTTATCGCCGCTAGGATGAAATAGAGTGTTTGAGATCAGCCCGATTCTTGTTTCAACAAAAAAAAAAAAAAAAATGTTGACACTTTTATAGCAATATGTGTGTGTTCTCCCTGTTTCCGTCGCCTAAGCAAGCGTGGAACGCAGGATCCATGGGAACTATCATGTAAGATGCTAATAAGAATCATGCGCTTGGATTCAATTTGATCCAAATATGTTGTCAATATATTTATCGTTTTATTTTCAATAAATCGATCGCTGGGACCCTTGTATATACCAGTTGAATCGATATTAGTATTAGGTTTAAGACCATGTATCTCAAACCATTAGGATTCATCCTGGCACTGACCTTCAGACAGATATGGGAAACACCGTTCACCTTAGTCAACATGTGCAACCTTCATATTTATATGTCCATCTTCTAAATCTTTTCATGTGATTAATTGGGATAGATTCTGAGTCTTGTGGTTGGACCCTTGTATCTGAGTAGAGCTCTGCTGTCTTATGAATTTTAGTATGCTTGAGTAAACACTCGTGTACAGCAATTGGACTCATATAGGGTAATGATTCCCATAGCCGAATAATTGAGTAAGCCAACTAAATAGCTTGTTTAGTGTCTATCCTTAATCGTTCACGAGTTGCTAAGATCTAGAGTAAAGGTTTTGTGGGTATACCTCTTGTAAACCCTCACGAGACAAAACTCGTCCACTAGGGACACCTAGGGGTTTAACGGCTTACTGCATATGCTAAATGTAGTCGCGATTCCTGTGAAAGTGAGTTATGATTTTTACTTTATTTTAGAGTAGTTTGCTCGAGGACTAGCAAAATAGTAAGTTTGGGGGTATTTGATAGACATATTTTAGTGTCTAATTTGCACCTTAGTTATTAAGTTAGTATTCGATTTTGCGCTTATTACGTGTTTTTATGCTTTTGTAGGTACATTAGAAGAATAAAGATTTATGGGAAAATTGGCTCAAAAAGTTATAAAGGCACCCAGGGACAAGTGTTATTGGCACCCAGAATCGGCCGAGTCAACCCAGCGAGTCAACTCAGCCGAGCCGGATCGGGACTCATCGAAAGTTCCTGGACAGTCCTATACACTCAAAATCCACGAGATTTTCGAGTTGTTTTGCGATTCCAAGTACCCCACAAGCTAGAAGAGATTGATACAAGACTAAACACGTGAAACAATAGAGGATTACGCTGGAGAATTTGCCCCAAAATCCGAGTTTTGGCCGGAAAAATAGATGGGTTCCTGTTTTGATTGGGAATCGAAAATCTTGGGATTTCACCGAGTTCTACTAGGTTTAGAACTCTCCCTAGGGTTTGTAGACCCTATATATATGAAGAGAAGGGCTTAGAATCACTCACGCAGCCCTAGAGATCAATTCAGACAATTTCCGGCCACTTCCGTCACCGCCGACTACCTGCTTAAAGCTATTTGCAACGGCTGAACCATCTCCTGTTACACTTATAATCGCTACTGTTCTGCCGTTACACCATTATACAACCTTGTAATCAACTTTTTGAGCAATGAAAAGATCTTTTGAGCAAGTTTTCTTCATCATGAGCTAAGTATATTTACTGGGATGATGGAGGAGGTTTTTCTCTCAATTTTATGTGGTAAGTCTATTTTTAATTAATTATTTATAATTCTTTACTTGTTAAAATTGCATAGTTTCGAAATAGAAAAACGGTTTTCTTTCAGCAGTTGTGCTTTTACTTGATGGATCATGCTGGGTTGAAGACCATTGATGTTCCATGCTTGTGATTTACCTATGCTTGTTGGCATAAAAACCTATTTTGGCAATATTTGAGCTTAATTTATTTAAAAGAATTGCATGATTAATCACATAAATTGTTGGAATTAACTGATTCCTGATTCCTGGTTTTCTCCATATTTTCCATATATCATCTCTAGTTTATTTTGCTTTAATTTATTCCTGGATTTTATTTAATTAGATTAAGTCAATTAGTTTCTAAAATCATTACCTTCACAAGTCTAGTAACGAACTCTTTTTACCACTATTCAAAAACACATCAGTTTGAACTTGATTTTGTAGCGGGAAAATGGTTTAATTCACCTTTTGAAGTTTACTTCATCGATAGTTAACAATTCTAATGTGGGTTGCCAACTTAGCTGCGGACCTGGGCTGCGTACTGGAAGTGTTGTGGTCATGAAATGCTTCTTTGTGGTCATGAAATGCTTCTTTTCTGCGGGAAGTGATGAGTTCGCATAAAGCTCCAACTACACAACTGAATTGTAAGTATCAAAGTAGATTGGGTCGACATGGGCTTATACAGAAGGTCAAAATGGGTCTTTGGCTATGGACGAGAATGGGCTTCAGAATTTATGGGCTTCCATATGATGGTACTCACAATTTCCCCCCTTTTCTTGAGATTTGTCCGAAGAAACAATTCTTACGAAAACGTTTGCGCCTGGATTGTATGTTGTCGTCTTGCAGTTACTTTTGGTCTGGCATTGCCATGATAAGAGAATGAACCTGATCCAATGAAAAATAGAATTTTGCTGCAAAAATATATGTATTATTGAAACTTGTATGAATGTATAAGCCTCTCAGGAACTCAAATTTAATGTATAAGTTGAAATGGGTGGCATTTAGGTTGTCATTGGGCGTAGATTCTTAGCATTTGCGCCAATGCCTGTGTGAGCCTGTCATTCCAATAAAAGGGGTGGATGGCATTTAGCCTGTCACCATTGATAATTGTGAATAAGAGCCTTTTTCATGACTTACACAAACAAAATGGTTAAAGCGAGAAAATTTTAAATCTAGGAGATACGGGGTACTTATCTCTTTTATGTGGTTACAAAGCCTCTTCTCAGCAAAATGAAATGCGCTACATTGTGGTTACATAGCCTCTTCTCAACAAAAATAAAATGCGCTACGCTGCGGTTACATAACCTCTTCTCAACAAAAATGAAATGCGCTACGCTGCGGTTACATAACCTCTTTTGTTGTACTGTTGTATATGTCATCACTCATGTTTTCATTGATGTTGCGGAACATACGGGAGCATGCATCTCACTTCATTTGTGGCAAGTGACTTGTGAACTCAAGTCACTTGGTGATGTTTATGAAGGTAACAAACATTTCAAGATCTTGAATCCGATTGTAATCGATGACTTGTGATTGTTACTCAGTCTTCAGTCAAGTTAGAAATGCGTGAACATTCTTGGTCTTCTTCAAATTGTATGTGGGACTGGGGTGTCCTTTTGTGTTCGAATTGTGCTTCTTCTTTGAGCTGGAATTTCTTCATTCAAGTTGCCAATGCATGAACATAGTGTCACCTGCTTTTTTTGATTTAATTATAGGGGTTTCTTGTCCAAAGCTTTTATTGTCCATCTGGCATGAGTTCCTTATGTTTCTGAGATCCTTCTGAAGCTTGTTGTTGCATTTTGAGAGTTCAACTCTTGTAGTGTACAATCTAATGCAGTTCACCCCAAACCCAATGTTGTATCTTTAGTTGCTGATAACCCTTTTGTAGCTTTCTCTGCTGTGTATCCTAATACTTGTGAACCTTTCTGAATGGTGGTATCTTTTTCTGCAACACTTTTATCAGCAACATATATTGAAGTTGTTCCTAACCCATGAAGAACACATTCTTTTACGTCATGTAATGTTGCAGAACCAAATTGTTTATCCTTTTTATACCTCTCTTCTACAACTCTAACGGCTTCCATTGAATTTTGTTGTGCTTATTGCATGTACTGTCCAACTTCCTCTTAATATTCCAGTTTTTCTAATTCACTTAGCGACCCAGATGAACTTCCTTACCTTTGGAGATTATTAAGCAAATGACTATGAATTGGTTTGCGTCTATGAATATTCTTTAGAAGGTGCTTCTGACTTCTTATAAACTCCTCATTTGCAAATTCGCACTCAGCTCCAGTACTTGGAGAATCATTTCCCACTTGATTGACATTGATTAAAATACCAATCTTTGCAAAAGCTTGCATTACCTGAAGATGACTAGTTTCAATCTTGTCCAGCAATGGATTTAATAGAACTGATGAAAACCATTGCCTGAGGCGGTCTCTCCATTGCTCAATTTGAGGATAGATGCCCAAATGATCAAAATCTTCAATCGACTCCTCCATTGTCATTGGTGGGGGAAGATCACCCTCTCCTTTCTTTGGTGGAGTACTGAACTTCTGAGATCCAGGGGACATTCTAACAGGCCTTAGTGGTGTACTCCTCTTAATTCCTGATGCATTAGATCACCCTCTCCTTTCTTTGGAGCATTACGGATGGCTAACCCTAACTTTGGATCCTTCCATAATAAATCTCCTATATTTCTGGTTTCTGATGACTGCAAAGTAACATACATTCTTTGTGGACAGATATGGGTCAAACATTGGTTTTAACATTCCTTAAAATTAGTTGAATTAGTAACCGTAGCAGGAGTGATGGAGTCTTGATGAGTAAGTTAATGGCAGTGGTGATGATGTTTCCAAAGCACTTTTAACTGATTTCTGCAATTCATGACAAAAGAATTCATCTAAGTCTGTTACGAAGTCATAGAAGACTGGATTCGTATAAGCAAGTTTTTTTTCTTCTTTCACTTCTAGCTCATATTTCTTTTGTTTCTTTGGTTTACTTATTTGTTTACCATCCTTGGATTAATTAAAATCAGAATCTAAACAAGACCAATTTTTCCTCTTCTTTTTCTCCATTGCTGGATTGTGTCTTTCTTGATTATTAAACACTTGATCATCCACCTTCTAAACCTTGCAATGAAGAATTTCTCGTTCAAGCATTTCTTCAAGCATCTTTCATGCAATTTTGTGGGTGATTTCAACATGTAATTGTCTGTAATTTCAATCAAATGTATACTCCTTCCATGCATAATTCACTACAATCCATTCATTTAATCACACTCGTTCATATCATGGCAACATCAATAACTTTTTGTTTACATCCTCAAACTCATTTGAATTCATCAACAAGACTTTCTTCCATGTTAAATTCGTTCCCCATATTCCTAACATTAGCACCAACACATCTCAATTGATCTCTTGTTGCAAATCTTTGTAAGACATTAAATGAGTGTATTAAAGTGAAGTTTCATTCCAGCACTGTTGTAAATAACAACCAGCCAGACCCGAGTTCTTGAAAGGTAAAAATCAAAAAATAAGATGAGGGTGTTTGTTAATCTTTATCGTAACAACAAATAATCAAAGAGTAGCTAAATCAAATTAATGGGAAAAATTTCCAAATCGAATTGAAATTTTGATATTTAATGTTTTCAAAATCAAATAAATGGGTTTGTAAAACATAATTTGGTAACAGTTAATCTGCAATTGAACTTGGTTTTGAATCAAAGTTTTTTAGAGAAAAATCTTTTTTCAAGCTTTTGCAATTGTAAATCAAAATTCATTAAAGGGGTTTGTAGAAGAAACTTTTGTAACTGTAAATCAGATTTTTTCGAAGATGAAACTTTAGTTCCTTTACATAAAATCATATTTTTCGAAAAAGTTTCTTTCGCCACTGTAAAAGAAGATTTTTTCATTATAAATCAGATTTAAAAAGGTAGGATAAATCTTTTACAGATCCCTGTTTCTAGCGCCAAATTGTGACAACTATTTTCATGATCGTCAACAACCAAAACTTAAATTGGTTAGATTTGACATTTTTGATGGTGCAAATGATATCGTAAATCAAATTGAAATGATGTTTTGAAATGATATAGAGAAAAAAAAATTAAGATGAAAACGAAATCCAATGCAAAAGTAAAATCAACACAAGAATTAACGTAGTTCGGTAAAGATTTGCCTACGTCCACGGGTAATGGAAGTTGAAGTTCTTATTGATTTTCTGGGTTACAGGTGATTTACCAATTCTCCTCCTTACAGAAGAAGAATAAGCCAAAAGATCCCCTCTCTCACACACCAAAAATGGTATTTAAAGCTGTAAAAAAATGACATTTACCAAAAATGCCCCTTTATCACATGTCAGTAAAGTCCGCCATGTGTCGATGAAGATTCATCACAGTTCGCCATGTGTCGAAGAAGATACACCACATTTCGCCATGTGTCGATGGAGTCCTCCGCGTGTCCATATTGATCTTATCTTCAAATGACCTTAATCCAGTTTTGATGCGGGCAAATGATGGTGTGGGCAAGGGATGGTACGGGCATGGGCTTGTGCAGCGAGATTGGCTTGCTTCTAGCATTGCGGGCTTGAGATGGTCGTTGCGGATCAAAGTGTTACGGGATTTATGTCATTTGAATGACTTGAGCAGGAATTACTACATTTGAATTGATCACTTTGTATGTGGTGCAGACACAAAGTGTTTTGAACACAACCTCACTTGTAGCTGCAGTTCAATTACTGTGGGCTTCCGTTGTTGTCGAATCGGGCTTGAGATTAAGGTTGCGGGCTTACGGACCATGAAGATTTGTGCGGGAAAGTGGTCTTCAACGGGAATTATAGCATTTAAATATTACTTCACCACTTGCAGACACATTGATTGGTTGGTTTGAACTTGATTTTGTGGCGGAAAATGGTTTAATTCACCTCTTGAAGTTTACTTCATCAATAGTTAACAATTCTAATGCCAACTTAGCTGCGGACCTGTGCTGCATACTGGAAGTGCTGTGGTCATGAAATGCTTCTTTTCTACGGGAAGTGATGAGTTTGCATAAAGCTCCAACTACATAACTGAATTGTAAGTATCAAAGTAGATTGGGTCGACATGAACTTATACAGCAGGTTAAAATGGGTCTTTGGCTGTGGATAAGAATGAGCTTCAAAATTTATGGGCTTCAAAATAATACCACTCACGAATATCATTCATTCGCATAGATAAAAATATTTTTGGTATCATTCATATTTACCACCACGCAATGGATGACTAAATTTTCCGTAAATCTGCAGTAATTGTGGATGGTTTGATGGTTTAATGGTTTAATGGTAAATAAATTGGACAATCGGGGAAGTGTTTAGACGTTCAAATATACTGTTGATTACTTATATTTCTGTAGATGGTGGACCGTTGGTTGAAGTTACATGATAATGATTGACCGACCATTTTTAGTCTTTAATAATAGAGACACTCCCACATTAATGTTATCACGTGATAAGCATACTCCTAACTTCTACCAGCATCATATTTACATACACGCTGTAATTAAATAGTAGCAACTGAAAAAGAGTTTGACACGCTTGTAGAGAATTTACAGCAGCGAATCATAAAAAAGTTAAAATTACTGATCCCAAATATTACCCAGAATTTTGTAATCATAATGTTTTCATTTTGGTTATGCTGTTGAATCAGTGATTATACCTCTTGATCGTACACTGTTACAAATTATTTACGGAGAAACAAATTAAAATACAGATAGCTTCAACAAACAAACAAAAAAAACCGACTAAAAAACAACACAAAAAACCGCCCATTAACTTAAGTGGGACACCCAAATGTGAGATGATGATTTTTTTTTCTTTTTTTTGTAAGTCAAAAGGATGAATCCTTTCGGTTATTTTTTACTGGGTTTGTTAAGAATGGCTCATTCACGAGCGCTTCTAGCCGGACCATCCCTCCCTTTATAAAAAAATATTATTTTATTTAAGAAAATGGGTGGTTTTTAAAATATCAATATGGGTAGTTTTTTTACAGAAAATTCACGACTAAAATTAATTATAGCTTGCCTTTTAATGATGCTTAACTGAACAAAAGAGTTACCACAAATTAATTATAATTTTTTAAAAGAATATTCTTTTATTTAAGATATGATTCTTTGAAATATATGCAGTAAGAGCGTCCACAGTCATGAGTTGAGCAAATATCAAAACCAAAGAGCAAATATCAAATTTTTTTAGTTATAGTTCATATGAAACGCAACGGTAAAAAAGTAGAATTTGGTCAAGCATAAGAACAGTTGACGCTTGACGTTGGGCGCATATGTATAAAAACGTTTGTTGGTTAAACGCTTGGTTTGGGCGGACGTTGTATCAACGCTCAAAGAGAGACGTAGACCTGCATGAACGCTTGATGATAGACATTGCACAAGAGTACATCCAAATGACATGCGCTCTCGAAGTTAAAGGCATGATGGGGCGGACGTTAAACTCCATGCCCTTTAACAGGCGTAATGATAAATAGACGCCTGAATCAGATATTTCTAATTCAACTGGCATATTGCGTTAATTCTAGTAGTTTAAATCTTACTTCATTTTATGCTAGCTGCTTGAAATCTTCAGTTTTATAATTTTATTAGTTCTAGTTGCTTCAAATTTGTTACCTGTTTCTTTCCATAGGCTTGCAAATTAAAATGGTAATGTTATGTTTTTGTATATACATCAAATTTTATTATCATCTGACACTCCACTTAATTGTTTTTTTAATTACTGGTAATTAAAATGGTAATGTTATGTTTATGTATTTCAGCAGCATGATCTAAATAGGGCGCTCATAAACACCACTGCCCCATACCCACACACAAATGCACGTTTGGTCAAACTTCCAAGATAGACGTACGCTACATTTACGCTTCATGACAAGCGTACACATAAGTGAACGTCCAGTGGGGCGTGCTCTTACCTGAATGCCCATTTTAGGAGTTATTTTTGTTTACGCCTGATCATAAGACGTTATCCATGTCAATGCCTGGAACGAGACGTATCGATACCTTCACGCTTGATAATAGACGTACGCTACGTGAACGCTCCATCAAATTTAGGTTTGGTTTGGATTTCAGACCAGATTTGGTCACAAACCATAAAAAACTCGATTATATTTTGGTATAGTTTGTTCCACTATAATTGATTTAAAGACTATATTTTGGTATAGTCCATGTTATACTCGCATGACCATGGACACTCTAAAGTCCTTCGTATCTTGACCGTCCAAATTTTTTTTCTTCTTCTTCTTTATTTTCTCACCTTTCTTCCATTTGTTCTAAATTCGGATTCCTCGAGAGAAATATAAAATTATGAAAACCTCTAGTGCTCGCCAAGATATGTATCCCTTTTAAGGAATAACACAATTAGTAGTCCTTTCAACTTTGGGAATTGAGAAAATTGGATCTTGTAAAATTGCAGGTGGCTCACACTGACTCTGATGGAAGGTATGGAAAGACCCACATTTTGTCTTTTAACAATCAGTGGGTATATCCTTACAGCTGAGAGAGCCCGCCCAATAATAGACCTTTACAAAATTTCCAAACAAATATCTTCTCACAAAATAACCAAGTACAAGTAGAGTGCAAAAACAAAAGAAACAAAAGCTGGCAGGCATATGAAGTTAGTAAAAAGATACTATGATGAAGGCAATCAAACAAGATAGTTTACTGTTCCCCGCAATTTGGGTCAGCCATACATATACTTACAGAGAAAACAATGGAGCAGCAGATGCGCTTGCATTGCATCTAAGCCATCTTTTACCTGTCCTACCAAAGGTTTAAAATTAAATAACACACCCTAAACCAATGGACCGGCCTTATTAGGGGGGAGCCAAATAAAAGTAAGTAGAAGCAAAAGTTAATTAATTCCAAATCTTTAAGGGCAAAAAATCACTATAAACTCATAAAAAATGACAGTCAACACAGCAACATTACAACAACTTCATATTAACCACGTGGTTAATATCAAGTTCTATAATATTACTTGGCTGCCATATTTTATGAGTGTGCATGGTTTTGGATTTTTTTGCATGATATCAACTTACAATTCAATTTTACGAATAGATGTTTTTTACAACGTTTCATTAATGAGAGACTCTTAAATATAGAGTTTACAATGATCAATGACCTATTCTTAAGTTTGAACATTTGCAATAACAGATTCCCAAAATACGGAGGAGATAAAATAGCGTAGGACTATTTTAGTTAGAGTAAGACACTAACTCCCTGCAGTCTGCAGACAGAGTCTTTTGGTTGTTATCCTTGACAATATCTTCCCAAGAAATTCGATATATAACCTATTTTCTTATTTTAGGGCAACTAGATTGTGCCCGATCGATTGTCTTCCTTAGCACTATTTTCAACTAAACAAAAACAAAAATGAGTGAATAAAATCGATCGAGAGTGTGTCCGGATTGTCTTCCATGGATGGCACCATTATTGTTTCCTGTTTAATTGTCAAATTGGTGAAGGAGGAGGACTAGCCAATGATTGCATTGACTGACGGTTGTCAAAATACGCATTTATTTATCATACTCCAAATCACAAAGTCATAACTATCTCGGACTTTGTCCTGATTAAATTGTTGACAGCATGCAGTAGCAATGAATATTTTGCTTACTTTTCTGTCTTTTGTTTTCAAGATTTTTTCATGTTGTTGTCTATTATCAAGTGTCGGTTGTTCTTTGTTCAAAATTAGCATGAAGATGTTTTTTATAAAATTGTCGTTACACTCTTGTCTTTTGATGTAATTTGAACCAAAAAAAAAAAGAACTGCCTTAGAAATCGTATTTTCGAGTTTAGTATGATAAGTTTGTGCATGTTTAGGACAATCACAATGATAAGTAAACAAATGTACATTTTAAAATGTGCAAATAGCCAAAATGTAATAATGATACGAGCCAAATATGGAATTCTAGAAAATAACTTATTCTCTTTGTCTGTTTTAAGCTTGATTTTGTCTTATAATCTCTTAAATATGGATCAGGAAAATATCTAAAATAATTATCAAATAAATTTGATTTTATTACATAATCTCTTAAAATTAAGAGGAGGAGTAAGAATTTCTTTCAAAACCACAACTTTTTATGGATCCAAAAAAGCCGTCCATTGGCTTCCGTTTATGCTCGTGTACTCCAAGTCTTGGTACAAAAACATCTGTCTGTTAATTTAAGAACAAGATAAGCATTATTATTGGTACTGTTAATAGCATTACTTAACCGAAAGTCAAAATCAAAGTCAAAAGTCAAAGAAGCTGACTTAAAATAGTACTAACAGCTTTGACTTTCTTACATCTTCAAGCAGCGGGATATTCAAAACACAGTGTGGTGGTATTTATGAGTGAGTTTGAAATAAAAACCATAATAAAATTAAGAAGTTAATGATGAATTACTGTACTGAATTGGTAAATTTTTTTATTTTTTTTAGAAAATGGGGTCATCCCAAAATTAGTTTCCTGTGTCAGAATATTTTTACAGCGTATGAATGAGGAGAATACAGGGAGGAAGAATTATAAGCGTACGAATTGAGTTTTATCTTTATCCTCTTCCTCCAATCCCATCCATCATTAACCCCTTTTTCTTTCTGGAACTGGGAGAAGAGTAGAGCACCTAATATTTTGTGTCAAAAACAAAAAGGTTTCTCATTTCTGTCACTCCAACCGTCAGTAACTCAATTCAATACTCTTCTTTCTTTCACATTCATTCTAGTTCTAGCTGCCCCCTTTATCTTTTTCTTCTCGGCAAAAGAAGAAGATTCTTCCCTGCCCAGGTATTCTTTTCTTTGTTTTCAGAGATCCTTTAATCTCTTTTATTTTATTTATTTAATTAATTAATTTCATTCAAAATCAATCTATAAATAAATAAAATTTGAGAAATTTTTTGATTACAATTCACTCATCATTGTAGTAGTGTTTTTTTTGGAGAAAAATAGTGCTTTTTGAAGCTTAGTTGCAGTATACATACAGCAAGGAATTCAATTTACTTAGTTTTTTTTTTTCTTCTTCTTCTTCTTTTTTTTTTTTGCAGAAATTCTCTTCTTTTTTTTCCTCTTCAGTTTCTGTTTATAGTAATTTTTAGTTGGTAGAGGAGGAATTTGTGAGTTCTGAGGGTATTTTTTGATTCATGTTTTTAGGAATTTGTGAATTTTGATACTTTTGGGGGGGGATCTGTAAAAAAAATGGAGGAGGAGAAACAATTAGATTTCAATGCACCTTTTTTATCAGTCAGGAGATTTTCATCTTCATCTTCTTCACAGAAAAACAAGAATGAGAATAATAAGAAATCATCATCTTCTATTCATCCTCCTTATCCATATTACAAACCAGAGTTGAAATCAGGGCCAATTAGAAATGCTGGTGCTGTTCCATTCATGTGGGAACAGACACCAGGTACACCCAAGGATCGTGAAACTACTAATACTACAAATCCCACCCTATTTGTATCACCGGAGGAGCGACGGTTACGGGTTGTTGCTCCTAAGCTCCCACTTGGTAGGGTGTTGGAAATTATTAAACGGCGTGAACCACCGGAGAAGAAAGAATTCAGAGAACAACCCAAGAATGAAGTGGTTAAGGTGCAGTCTCAAATTAACAAACTTGTTTCTTCTAATCGCCGGAATAAACTGCCTAGTAGTTATCCGGATGATAGTAATGCTAGTAAATTGGGAAGTATGAAAGATGGTGGGTTGACAGAGAATAAGGGGACTTCTGATTCAGAGGGAGATGGAGATAATGATGCATTCATAGATGCACAGGATACTTTGTCGAGAAGTGAATCGTTTTTCTTTAACTGTAGTATAAGTGGTGTTAGCGGATTAGATGGTCCGGATGCTAAACCACAGTCTGGAACATTTTCGACTGATCCCAAAACAAGGGATTTTATGATGGGTCGTTTCTTGCCTGCTGCCAAAGCAATGGCTTCTGATAAACCTCAGTATGCTCCTAGGAGGCAAGCTGTTGTAGCACGTGAACCGCCTCCGAGACAATCGCCAAGAGTGCTGAATGAGGAGAATACAAGTAATCTACTTCAGATTACACCTTATGCTGAACCAAAATTCGTCGAGGATATAAGTGAGGACGAAAGCGAAGATGATGAGGATGATTACAGCGAGGCAGGGGATTCATTGTCAAAAGGCTGTGGCTTATTTCCTCGGCTTTGTTTAAGGAGTTCCGCATGTCTATTAAATCCAATCCCTGGGATGAAAGTTCGGAGCCATACACCATTACCTGCTTCTCGTCAGGTTAGCGCATGGACCAGATCTAAAAAATCTCGGTTGCACAGCCAAAGTAACGATGAGGTAACATTATAAATCTCCTCAGTATTCATTTGCATATATGTTATACCAATGCATATTCTTATCAATGCGTATTTTTGATGTTTATATTTACACAGAAAAAATTGGGAACTGCCTATAAACAAAAATTAATTACCGGCCTTCAACAAATTGATGATGAAAATAAGCTTAGACATGAATCCAATGAGCTTGTGTGCTGGAGTGGTTCCCAAACAACTGAAGGGTCATATAAGAATGGAGTTTCAGGGGATGGTGGAATATCACCTTACCGAAATGAAGTGACACAGTCTCCCTTTAGGGAAGGAGCTGGTTTTCTTGGATTTCCTAAACAAGATGTGAATTCGAAGGATACACGTTTTGATCCTTATATGAAAGGCAGTCCAAATGAAGTAGTATCCCATCGAGGGTCAGGCCTTTTGTTAGAAGCTCCAAATTCTAATTCGAGTTCTTCAGATTTCAAGGACAATGATTCTCAAATTGTGGTAAGAAGTCATGGGATGGAAGAGACATCTCTAGCAGAATTGTTCCTTAAAGATAACAACGACGAGTTAAATATTTCAACGAAAGAAAGTCTTTCAGAACCGAAATCGTCAGACTTTGTTAGTAGTGAACTTAACTTTTCCACTGATATATCGAATCACGAAGATAATGTGGAGGTACTAAAGAATGGTGATAATGCTGATGAGGAAGCTAGGTTTTTGGTATGTTCAAATGTACCTACGATTGGAAGCCTAGAGTTTGACAAGCCAGAGACGTTAAGTACAGAAAATGAAGGAAATCTTAGTCTCGTTTGTTTTCTGGCTCCTCTGCCACCTCCCTTGCCGAAGTCACCTTCAGAATCTTGGCTCTTGCGGACACTGCCTTCGGTTTCCTCAAGGAATGCTGCTCAATTCTCTAGAAAACAGGCGCTTAAGAGATTCTCCAATGATCCCAAGTGGGAAACCATTGTTAAAACTACGAATGTGAACAGTAGCAACCTGCGATTTTCTGAGGTAATCCTGTCATCCTTACAACATTTACGTACTGTAATAGAATTAGATAGCTGTGGTGAATGACTAAAATGAGCTAAAACCTTATAACCTGCGATTTTCTGAGGTAATCCTGTCATCCTTACAACATTTACGTACTGTAATAGAATTAGATAGCTGTGGTGAATGACTAAAATGAGCTAAAACCTTATTTTCCATTTTGCTAGGGACTCAAAAAACCAGTAATGCAGTAATTGGAAACCTAAATGGTAGTACGAAAGGTCTGTCTCATGTAGCCCCTAAGCTCAGTCACATACTTTGAACTCGCAACTGGCAGTTTGATGTTACCAAAGGTAATGTTTCCTCTTTGTTCCTTGTCGCCGTTAACTATAATTCGATTACTTTAGCGAGTCTAAAACTTAATTTTTTCTTCATTTCAATTCTTATTGCAGAATCGATTCATTCCCATTCTCATTCTTTCATTTTGGGCACCAAGAATTTCAATTCGAAGTCGTGAGGTGACCTTGTAAGTCCAAATACTGTTTATCTCTCTGCTACATTCCAATAGATACTAACCTCAGGCAACCAAAAATATAGTTTTGAGTATACTTACCAAATTCGAAATCATCTCTGTTTGGTGCTTCTGTTTTTCCTTAGTTTCTATCATATTTGTAAATGAATCAGCGGCAACCATTAAATCCTTCGTAAAAAGTATATACGGCTGCCACCAATAAATGTACATGTTTATCTCTTCAGTACTCTTGAATAACATAAAATAAATAAATTAGTGCAGACAAATAAACCATGTCTTGCAGATGTTTATTTCGTGTTGTGTTTGCGTTTGTTCATAGGATTTAGGATGCCTGTGTCCGAGTTATAACTTTGAGTTCCAACATTTAACCAATCATTTCCGAAACCTCCCTGCTATAGGTTCTGTTTTGATCATTCTAATTATAATCCCACAACAAATGCCGTGTTTCTGAATCCTCCTAAAACACTCCAAAAATAATATGACAACAACACGGTCGAAACTGAGTCAGATTTTCATTAGTTTTCGGCTAGAAAACAAACAAGTAAAACATCTGAAACCATTTGTGGACAAGCATAAAAACAAACCATGAGAAGAAAATGTAACTTTTCATCACATGTTCCAGACAGATCATGTTCATGGTGGGTAACGATAAGTGGGGACCAAATAGTGACTTGCAGTTACTAGGTAAGGAGTAGCATTTAACGAAAGATGTGATTATTCTGAGTAGTTAGATCCAAACACTCTAAAGACTTACCTGCCTTTATGAATTAGACATGGACTTGGTTGGAGGATATGTGGTGCTCCCTCTTTCACGAAACATGTACCTCCAGTTACCACACAAAGCAATCTTTTCTTATCTACTACACCGTATATATAACGTGATCGGTGTTAGAAACTTGTATGTTTGGGAAAAGAATCTACTATCTTTGTGCTAACCATTAATCTTAATCGCCATGGTTTGATAACTAGTACAATTTTTGTGAAATTTTGCAGAATAGAGTGTAGTTTTCTTGGCTTTAAAATCGGACGTTAAAATATGCAAAAATTACCAGTTTTAGCTCAATTTACTGCCAGAAAGTAAACTTGTCTTGATCAAGGGATAACTTATTTCTTATTTGTTGGGGCTCTTAAGGCGAGAGTACTTGCAAGATCTCACTCCAATGCTGTCAAAATAACAAGCATGGTCAGATCCAAAGTACTCAGCCTCTCACTGAAGCCTTATTGTTATTACTGTTACTGCAATTGTTCCTCTGTAAACACCAAAGATTACTAGTACTACTGTTACTATCTTTATGTTGCTGTTGTTGTCGTTGTTGTTCATTAGTCTCTTGACTAGTAGGAAATAGAGAGAGACAGAGCGCTGTGTTTATTTGCTCGTTTGTTCTAGTTGTCATAGTACTCTCTAGTTTGCTGCTGCTGCTGTTGCCGTTATTGAAGAAATCATCACCATTTGGCAGATACTGACTTAAACTCAACTGCAAATTTGGCGTACTTTCTTGCTCTCTCTTATCTCCTATGCAGCTTGAACTCATGCTTTCAATGTTCTCCGCCATTTCATCTCTTCGTTCATTTGTTGTCGCCTTTGTCAACTGCATCACAACCCAAAAAAAGTGTCAAATCCCATTACAATGTATCCGGCTATGGCCTTTCGCTAGAAATAGTACGCTTTACTAGCCATTCTATGTTCTCAGGAGACCTGGTGGATAAAAAACTGTGCTGTCATGCAACCATCACTAATAAAACTTGAATTTTTTTAGAGGGGAAACACATGAGAGACTGCAAGCTAAAATGATTACCTTATCAAGCCCAAACTGTGGATGTTGAAAGCAACCAGAACTGATTCTGTGATCGTTTAAGTCGGGTCGTAATCGATTTCCAGCAGTGTTGTTGATTTTCAAACTCAAGGAACTCATGGTATTCATAGAAGTCATCATTTGTCTTGGAGGCCATTTCTTTTCCTCGAGAAACTGACTAGGCCTAATCGGCCCATTTCCTGATATTGCATTCCTTAGCTCGAATAAGTGCGACGATTTCTTCATGCCATGACTGGCTTGTACCATTCCTATACCTTTGCCTGTTGCTTGTACTGGAATTGGCTTTACTCCAATACCGTTTTGACCGAATCCCCATTCTTGATGCCTGTTAAGAGACAGTGAATACGGTCACGGCGAATTGATAAAGCACGAATAAGAATTAAAAGGTTCTTAGTTTGTTGCTTACGATTTCGCTATTACTAATTACCTTGAATAGCAGCTATCTCTGGGATAAAATTGTTGTTGTTGGGCAAGGGGATAGAGTGAATGATTTGGCAAAGTATGGTCACGATCATGCATATTCTGGGCTTGAACAAAGTTCTTGTAGTTATCTATTCTGAAGGGTTGCTGTTGTTGGGGGCCTGTTCTATGGTGGTAGTACATTTGATCATGGCCTCCTTGCATAGGCATATTCGCTTGAGATAAAACTGCACAAAAAACATACTCAAATTAATTGTTCGTTACTTGAGCAAGAAGCGTTGTAATTCGATCGGTACAAACTAAATTGTTTAGTTAGCAATGTAATTTTTTTATTTTTTATTTGCAAACCTTTTGTATAAGTGGAGATTAGCTACCTATAAACCCAAATAGCTAGGCAAATTAGAATGAAACAAAATCCTCCCATCCGGACCTCTTGGTACAACCACTAATATAAACATGTTTGGATACTAGAAGTAGAAGTTAAACTAATAAGTCGGAAGTAAAACTGTTTTGTTTTATAAAAGTTATTTTATTTTTATTTTTAGAAATTGTTCTGAAATAAGATATCTAAATTAATTTTTGATTTTTTGACTTCTAAAAGTTAAAAATTAACTTTTAAATATAACTTTTAACAGGTTGTTTGGACGACAGAAACAAAAAAAAATCTCATAAGTCAAAAATCAAAACAATTTACTTCACAAAATATAAATTTATTTTACTTTTAAAATTATTCTGAAATTGTAACTAATTCTAATTTTTTTACTTTTAAAAATCATAAAATAATCTAAACATGCTGCGTAAATGTCTAAGTCGTGACCAACTCAACTTATGTATGGACACTTCCAAATTAGCAATGTAAATGACTGCTACATATTTGTCACTTTAAATATACTTGCTTGGAAAATTATGATATAGACAGATAAAATTCGATCTTATGAAGTAGCTAACAGCAATATACGTACATGAGCAGAAATATATATATATATATTGGGGGTTAATTTGTATATACCTTGGCCACACTCATCAAGCTTTTTACTCCGATACATCTGATTTGACATTTAAAAATGATGGTTCAAGGATCAGAGACATGATGCTATAATCAAAACAAAAATAAATAAACTTAAATTCAGTATTTGATTATTCACTTCATTAATCATCATGGAGTAGATCTTCTTATATAGATATACCTGCAAATGGCTTTTAACATGAGCGATGCTAAGTCCCTTGATGTTCATCAACTGAAGAACTAATTTTGGAGTTGCTTCTGTTGATAACAAATTCATAATTAAGATTATTAGAAAACAAAACAAAACAATGGGTTTTACACCACAGTTAGTACTAATTAACCGTGGCGTATTTGTAACAGATATTTGGTCGTGGCCTAAAGCCTTTGTAATTTTTGTTTTTCAGTTTCAAACAGTGAATGGGTGAATTTGAAATGATGAAAATGGCATGCTTACTCTCTTGGCCTCCAACTCTTTCAACACAATGAATAAAAGAATGATGAAGGTCAGAAGTCCAACGAAGCCGAGGCATTTTAGATCGAACATACTGTCGAACTGTCGTTGTTGTTCTATCACTGCAGCTACCTGTTTCCACAGCGTTATTATTAGCTTCACTGTTATTGTTACTACTACTTAACGAATTTTCTCTCGTCAGGGAATCGCCGTTTTTATCTTCTTCTTCTTGGTCGATGGTATTAACCATTTGATCATTCATATCGGTACTCATAGCATCTTCATTCAAATCAAAGCATGGCGACAATGACTGCTTTTTACCGCGATAAGGAGCAGATGTTGTTACTGATGAGACTTGAAGTAGTACTTGATTATCACTCCAGCTACTACTGTATTGATTATCATCATCACATATTTGTTCTTCTCTATGTTGATCAGTAACCATTTTGATCTTTTTCAAATAGCTCTTGCTCTATCGAAGACTACCGGCCACTTTCATATATAAATATCATCAAATTTTACTGAGAAACAAAGAAAGAGAGAGAGAGAGTTTTTCAGTGTTACATACAGTGAAGAGAGATCCTATGTAAGTGGCAGCTAAGACAAATTCATAATATATAAATTATGTAGAGAAATAATGTTACTTTCTTGTGTGTAGAGAAGAAAACAAACATGTCCATGAATTTTGTGCTCATGAATTTGCTAATAATATATACATTCTCCCTCTCTCTCTATATCTGTCTAGACTAGATATCAACACATTCTTGGACACTATGGTTAATCTTCCTAGCTTGTAATTAGTTGTACGCTATATATATACCACTTACTAGAGAGTGGAGATAGAGATAGAATGTTGTTTTGAATGAAAATCTTTGCAAAAAGAAAAAAAAAGGTTATATGTATTTTCGTACCCAGGTTCTGACGATCACATTAGTTTAGTACCTAGTTCTTTAAAATTTAATGGTTGATACATGGACCGGGTACAAACCCTTCAGTAATGGGGAAGATATAAACTAGTTATAGGTATATAAGAAACTGAACTAAATCAAGAAGCTAAGCAGGGTTCTATATTTTTAATCAAGCTACTTGGTTTTCTTATATATAGTCTGCAAAATCCATGCATGATATATGCAAACAAGATATCTAGGAGCAATAAAAGGGGGCAATAGTAGTAGTGTTCGATAATAACAAACCCCCATTCTATGTCTTGTCAGAATAATATCAAATCTCTATGCAACATTTTACAAAAAAAATATGTAATCAAGATATCAGAATATAGAGATTTTTTTAGGACCAGATTTTAAAGTGTTTTAACTAGCTAGATTTGCAAAGGAAAGATTCATACAATGTAGTACAATCAAAGAAGGGAAAAAAAAACTTTGTGAAAGTTTTTATCAACCTAAATAAAAATGATCATATGTTGGAAAATGAATAACCTTTGAATTAACTTCTACAGAAAATCCATGTAGTAGAGAGACTGATCATGATCATAAACAATACCACAATTTTAAAAGGTAAACTTATACTCTCATATATACATATGCTTACGAATTCTCGATCGAGTTTCTGATTAAAATTCCTTCACTTACATTTTACAAAGATTTAAGACCAGCGTCGACAGTATATATATATATATATATAACTACTTTCTGGGTCAAGCAACAAGTGATCGAGAATGCCTCTCAAAAATCTATAATTAATGAACCGGTTTCATTATTGATATAGAGTTGTTTGATGATCTAACTGACACACCTCTTAATGCTATTTCGTTCGAGGTCATTTCAAGTATATACATATGACGTCTCTCTTTCTCTCAAAGGTTCCGAGAAACCATGAACATCATGATCATGAAAATGGTTCAAATGAAATATATATATATATATATGTATGATACATAGAGAAAATAATATACGTTTGGATGATTATATATGATGCTTTCCTAATTAAAATCATGCAATCATTTATGAGAAACTAGGGTAGATGATGATTTTGTGTGCTGAGTATATAAGATCATAAATACATATACCATGATAATTAATGAAGCGAATCTAACTTATACTATTAAGGTATCATCAATAAATTTGAAAAGGTAGCAATTAAGATCAAGCAACAATAAATAACAACAACATTAATTCAGACATATATTATCCCAAACACCCACCTAATTCAATATGGTAGTATTAAAATTGCACAATTCATTCATTCCTCCTTGATCTTCTTCCAACAAGTTTCTGGTTTTTGATCAATCTTCCTTCCTCTGGGAGACACTCAACTTATGAAATAATCGTGTAAGACTAGCTAGATCATCAATAACTCATCTTTGTCACAAACATGATGACATTCATTAAGAGAAAGATGAAGCTAGAGAGAGAGAGAGTGTTGGGTATGACCATGGAATTTAAGCTTCATATACACATCATATATCATTTTATGTCAATATAATCTTAATTTTATTCTTTTTCATCTAAATTTTTCTTTCTTCCTATAATTGCAGTCAAGAGTTAGGAATTTTTATGGACCCTACCTCACCAAAAAAACGTACTTGAGATAGAAGAAGAGTAATTGTTACGTGTGGGTCAAAAGTTAATGTGCTATGGTCAACGAGAGTCAACATCAATATGTTACCTAAATTAATGCTGAATTAACAAAAGAGGGATTTAAATCAAAAAAACTTAATGGTGGAGGACAACGGTCGGGTATATCTATATATATTCGATCAACTTGTTTTTTGTTTAATGATAATCTTTATTATTTGTGTATGATTATAATTAGTTAAGTAAATAGTATAAGTTTAATATTATTAGATTCATATATATATATATACACTACTATAGATGAGATGGGATGAGATGAGATGAGACGAGAAATATGCTGTTTGCACTGTTCTGCGATCATGTGACTGACTACTTGTCTCTGCTCTCAAGATATTTCTATCTATTTTTTCTATCTGTTTTTTTTTCTATCTTAACGACAGGTTGTCTAGCTAGCTATCACTCTACCTGTGATTCTATTTTGCTCCCATCTACAAATATATATATTCCGTGGTTATCCCAATTGAACGACGTCTGTTAAGAGAGACTCAAGTCATGCATATACTGCCATGCATATATATAATTAATTAACCACTAATTAATCTATAATAATTTTTGGTATATAGTATTGGTAATCTCAGCGTGTTTACAGGGTGAAAGCCTAGCTAGACCATCTTCTTGTGTCAGTCCTTTATGCCCACTTGCTCTTATTGTAATCCTCCTCCTCATTTTCAATGAAAATTACACATATAGAGCGCCTAGTTAGTCTCTTAATTCTGATTCACAAATGGACCAAGTACGTACAAGGAGCATTATGCAGTTGATCATACATGGAAACCTTGATCCCAATGGATGAATGATTGATTAGTGAGTGGGAAGTGAATCTGTAGTATAAATTTGCTTTGATACTAAGGAGGGGCTGTCCTGGATTTCGATGGTTTTGAGTACTTTTTAGCTAGAGCTTTTACGACTAGCATAGTATAGCTAGTATACATTTTTTTCAACAAACAGAGGATGGTGAAAATTACGGTTTGGTCAAATTGTACATGTTAGTCGTCCATCGGTTTTAAAATGGTTCGGAATTATATGCCTCTAAAAGCGTCCACGGTCATGAGTAGAATAATTTGGTTATAGTCAATGTGAAACGCAACGGTGGAATACTATAATTTGGTCAGGTATAAGCAGAACTGACGCTTGACCTTGGGCGCATGTGTAAAAAGACGTCTGTTGGATGGGCGTATACGTAATGAAACACTTAGTTTGGGCGGACGCTTGATAAACACTCAGTGGGAGGCGCAGGCCTGAACAACGTTTGATGATAGACGTTAGAATAAGAGTACGCCCAAGTGACAGGTATGCGTGTAGAGAAACACATGGTGAGGCGTACTCTTATGCATACGCCTATCATCAAATGTTACCTTAACCATACGCATGTGCTAGATTTCACTCGTGCAGGTGGTGCGTGTGACGATGCGGTGGGCGTTACCTTAACCAAACGCCTGTGATACCAAGCGTCTATCTATCCTTACGCCTAGCAGAAGAAGAGCTTGTCCACCCTTACGCGTGGAAGAAGAAGCGTTTATCCATCCTACGCCTGGAAAATAAGCGTTTATCTATCCTTACGTGTGTCATCAGGCGCGTATATCATCCATCCTTTTCAACAGGCGGAGGGTTCTATGATTTCTTCTCTTCTCCTCTTTTCAATGACGATTTCAGCTGAACCCTCTTCTCCTCTTCTCAACATTTTTTCAACTTAAACCCTAACAGCAAAGAAACAAAGCTTATCAAGATTAGGTTTATCTCAAGACAAGGTATGAAATTCAAATTACTTTACATGAATTTTAATGGACTTTCATAGGTTTAAATTATGATTTATTATAGTGTTTTATTAATTAAATATGTAGATATATGTTTAAAGATTAAAGATATGATTATGAAACTTTCAAATTAGGTTTTGCAAATTGTAATTTTGAATTGGGTTTAATTCTAGGGTTTTGGAAGTTGTAAATTGGGTTTTAAAAATTGATGAGAATTAATTGATTTTAATTTAGAATTGATTAATTTGAGTTGGGTTGTGGTTAATTTTAAGCTCTTGATTAATTGATTTGATATGAATGTTTATGGAATTTGGGAAATATGAATGTTTATGTTCCTTTCTAATGAATTTGTATGGAATTGTAGAATTAAGGAATTATGATGAATTTTTGTTGAGCTGATAATTTGATTAATGGACTATTTTGTGAATCATGAAATTTGTATTTTGGATGATTTATGAATGTTTGTACATTTGATTATCTAATTAGAGGATTACTCTTTTAACAATGCAATTTATATTTATTTTGACCATATGAATGTTTGTAGAGTTGATTATTTGTTTAGAGGATTACTTTTTTAATGATGAAATTTGTATTTTTGTGGATTTATGGATGAATGTAGAGTCGATTATTTGTGCATTGTGACGATTACTCTTAATTTTGAAACTTGTATGTACTCCGTTTGCACAGATGTTGAACAATGTTACGGGAGATTCGTTGGTCGAAAAAAGAGAAACAAGAAAGCTAAAACTGTTGAGGATCCAGAAGTAGACCCTACTATTGAAGTTATGGCTACTGCTGCAGATATGGTGGTCTTTGTTCCCGGGTTAGCGAACTACAATGTCGTGGAAGATGCTCAGAGTCACGCTTCGACAAATATTACATATTCAACTGATTCAAAATTCAAGTATTTACATCGTGGTTCCCTCAAATCGATCGTTCAGACCTATGCAGTTATTATAAAACACAGTCCTAGGGTTAAACACATTATTAAAAAGGCAGGATGTGACCGTTTATTGGCCATGGATATAGTAGATTCCTCACATGAATTGATTTACTATCTTGTTGAGCGTTTTTGGGATACAACGAACACATTTCACTTCTCCTTTGGTGACATGGGGTTCACACCGCTTGATTGGGTCATGTTGACAGGATTGAGTATTGGTGTTGGGAATGATATTCCGTATGACCCAGCCAAAGACCAATTTGATTATGTCCGTGAGCATATTTTTCCAGAAATAAAAGATAGTTTTAAAATAATTATTTCTTAAAAACAGTTTAGTGGACGATGTACTATTCAAAATAATTATTTACGGGACCAAAATTGAACGAGTACTTACCTTTGTTTCTGGGCCTCATCCAGTATGGTGTTCACGTTCCACTCCGCCTCTTTTGCAGAGTAAAGCACCACGTCTTTACTTCTTCCCTGAAATCGTTTCTGAATGGAGTTCCAAGTGCGCTCTGGCATTGTAGGTATGGCTTCTTTCATCCCAACTAAGATGCGAGACCAAAATTTGTCTTCTGATTGATCGGATCCAACAATAAAATCTTGATATATTGATAAATGAATTCTACACATCTTTACATCTTCAAATGTTTAAAAATTTGGACCTCGTGGTTTTGGTGCCATAATTCTAACTGGTTTGAAAGACAAATATATGAAACTAGTGAAATTATTCTCGTACACAAATAAAATGGGTTAGTAGTAGATGAAATGCTCAACCAATTCATATATATAGGTATACCAAAATATATTCGTTACAACAAATTCAAACGGTAGAAAATCTCAACGGTAAATATTACAGAGGCGCTCATATACTCCAACGCCCCACACAGGCGTACTTTTCGCTAACGCCCACACACAAGCGGACTTTTGGTTGACGCCCAGACACAAGTGGAATTTCGACTAACTTCCACGACAGACGGACGATCCATCAACGCCTCAAGACAAGCGTACGAGTAAGTAAACGTTCAGTGGGGCGTGCTCTTACATGAACGCCTACTACAGGCGTGATCTTGAGGTGCGTTGGATCATGAGACGTACTCCACGGCAACGCCTGTTATGAGACGCACTGCTAACTTCACGCTTAATGAGAAGTGTACTGCTAAGTTAACGTTCCACCAAATTTAGGTTTGGTACGGATTTCGGATCAGATTTGATCCCAAATAATAAAAATACTGGACTATAACCAAATATACTCGCCCTACTATAATTGGTTTTAGACCGATCAAAAACTAAATTTAAATTTGATCCGTCTTTTAATTGCGTAACCGTGGACGCTCTAAGCATCTTCTCTCCCACTTAACTAGGTACTTTTTTGATGCATAAAATCAACTAGTATGTTTTTTTTGATGCATGAAGCTTAATAATACTTTTGTGGAGCAAGATAATTAACTAGTACCTTCGTTGGCGTGTGAAAACGTCGAACCAACCTCTTTTTAATTGACGTTGTGTAATGTTATGTATGCGAATCAAATAACATCTAAAACTTAATTTTAACCAAAAAACTTAGTAAGTACTAAGAAAAAGAAAATATCTACCTACGAGTAAGAGGTTTTTCTTTGGTCTCCTGTATTGAAACAATCAATTCAGAATTTCACGTTTCAAGAGCTTTTCTTATTATTCTTTTTTCCTTTATGATGTACTTGATTAATTAAACAATGATTTGAGATAGATGCCAAAGTTTAGAAACTCCCATTACCCAAAAAAACAAAAGAAAACACCTTCTTGTAAATGGTGCATACTTATACTGATTAGTTTGTTAATTGAGTCATCACCACGAGAGAGAGTAGATTAAAAAGTTATCTTCTGGTATGAGAAGTCTGTCCATTTTACTGTTCTTGTTTTCTTAATTAGGGTGCCGGGAGGCGAGAAGCGCGCCAAGCACGTGTGCGAAGATTCTAAATCCGTATATGTATTCTGTATCATGCATGTCAACATCCATCTGAAAAAAAAAAAAGCATGGCAACAGTCAAACGAAAGGAAACAAAGAAGAACTTTCATCTAGCATTCTAGCCACAGTTTGCTAGTAGAAGCAGAAGATCACGACATTTTATATTTCGAATTCGATTCGCAATCACGACGTTTTATATTCTGAATTTAATTCACAAGTACAAATGGGTGGCATAACTATTGATTTCAGAAAGACAATGAAATCCTATAACATTGAATTCAAAGTTTGTATGACCTTGAAACCAAGAACACGGTTAAGCATAATTTCTAATTCTGCTGGTGAACAGAAATTAATGAGAGAAAGGAAAGACTAATGTTTTTGATTGTTCAACAAATTCTCCCACCGACTTGTCTTGGATTTTGCTGACATTGGACATCCTCCTCCAGTAGTCGTTAGTAGTGATCAACTTGTAAGGAGTCTTAACACGATAATAGTCAATTGTTCTAGGACACTTGTACAGGAAGCCAAATCCAGCATTCACTAATTTGTTTTTGCTAAATCAACAGATTTTATTAACCAAAAAGGACTAATCAATTACAAAAGACAGTTCAGAATAAAGAACTGAACCGAAAAGCTTTCTACAGCCCAAAACAAAGTATTTGAGAATTTGTAGATCATAAATCTCATTCCACATGTTACCTTTCATTCTAAGACCACAATCCATTGTAAGCAAACAAATCTGCATTTTCACTCCTAATCCAGTATTCACTAGAAAACTGTGTAATATAACAACAATGCAAAATAAACTTGAGCCAGCAAAACTGTACTTTATGAATCATTCAATATTACTTACAGTATCAAAACTGGGAAGTTGCAGCATGGCTTGTAACTTAGTGGGCAGAAGCGGAATTCTCTATAACAAACACTTTTATGCATAATGCGCAGAGTTGTGGCTAGAGTGTAGTAGTGTACAATATGCGAAGAGTTGTGGCTAGAGTTTGTATCACCTTTCACTTCTACTTGAATTTTAGGTCCGCCTTTAGAGCCAGCTTCGCCTGTGGGACATTAAATTAAAAATGAAGGTATAAGAAAACATTTATACTATCACATTCATAAATATTAAAATAAACCCATACCCATACAAATTTTACTTGGAAGAAGTACTGCATCAACTGCTCTAATCAATGTATAACCGTGTTCAGAAAATATATTATTGTGTTAAGGGGTTTACTATGGCCACATAGTAAACTCTGGCTAGAAACATAGTAAACTCTGGCAAGTTTTCCGAGTATCGGAAGTATGCCGGAAACAATTTGGACATATCTATACGTGTTTCGGTTACAGCCGCAGGCACTTTACTATTTTCCCTCTTAAAAACTCGTAAGCTAAGCTACCAACATCTACTCCTACTACATTCTCTTTATCCCTCCACCTGTTACCCCTAAGTCGATTTCCTCAGTTTGTTTGTTTTTCTAATGTTTCCGCCGCCATCAGTTTCTTCCCTGTATTTAAAGATCGAAAGACTAAAAGAAGTTCATACTCTTGAGGCTGTTAGAGTTTAGGGCAATTTCACAAAATTTCAAGACATTCCCCAAATCTAAGTAAATACCATTTACACATCTATTAAGCTAACTAAAACGGATACAGTGTAATTGCAAAAAAAAAAAAAAAAAAAAAAAAATTGAAGCATGCGTAATTGCAATTGGGTACATATTGGGTACACTGGAGGCATTCTTACTTTCCATAATAGAAACCCAAAAAAAAAAAAAAAAATTGTTCATACCAAAGAGAATTCCATTAAATTCTTCAAAAATCCAAAACACCTAATTTCAAAAACCCATTTCATATAACATGCATATACATTTATAGAAACCAAAAAAAAAAAAAGAAAAAAGAAAAAAAAGGAAGAAAAAAATCGAATCACCTGTTTAGCAATGACATCAGGATCAAAGGTTTCAACGAACTTAGTAAACTCTTGCCAGAAATGTAAACTTTTGATCAAAGGGTGAAATTAAACAGTGGAGAACTGGAATAAAATTGAAGAATAAGAAGTGGGAATCGAAAATTAAACAATGGGATTTCAATCAAGAGCAAAAAAAAAAGTTAAACTTGAGCGAGATCGAAGAAGAAAAGAATAGGAGTGGGTCGCGCTGATCTAGCCTAATTTAGTGCACAGAGAAAAAGAAAAACGATTGGAAAAATAAAAGGGATTAAACTTGAGGTTAGCGGGAGTCGAACAATCCACCATGTCGCTGTCTTAGCAATCTATCCTATGTATCTTTCCATTATCATGATGGCACAGACCAAACATTTAAAAAACGGAGAAATATTTTAGTCAGTTTACTGTAAACCGGTAAAATAGTGCTTTCACATTATTATAGTGAGATTAATTAAGACAATATAAGTTTTTTCTTGCTAGATCATTTGAAAATACCCAACACAAAATTCCGTTTGCCTTACAAATGGAATTTGTGGTTTCTCTAAATTCATTAATTAAGACAATATAAAAAAGAAAAAATTCTATATTATTTATAAATACCCAACATAAAATTCCGTTTATCTTAAGTTAACCCTTATGGGTTAAAGTGGTAGGATGATAGTGTTGTTTTTCTATAGCATAAGCGTTACCAAAAGTTTGGTTCTCTTTCACTCTCCAGAAAGAAGAGAACGTAAAGAAAGGTCCTCGCTAAAAAAAAATTTAAAAACGAGGATTGAATTCTCGTTTTTTACCTTCTTCCCTCCTACATCATAAGATTTATGCCTTTCCTTTTGCTTATGTGGTGCGACTGTATAAGCGGTGATGGAAATCATCCACTTGAAATAACCTTACAAACGAAATTTGTAGCTTATTTTGATCCCATTATGTTTGTTTTGCTCCAAAAAAAGACTAAGAAATTGGACCACAGTTTTTTAATAGTTTTTGGTTTGATACAAGTGTCTGTTAACTGGCAAAGCAATTCCATTCAAAATAAAAATGAAAAGCGTTGATGTTTACTTCTCCTCCATAAGGATTGGACCGCATGTTTTCTATCCGTGGTTTAAAGTGTTGATCGGTAAATTGTCTGTTAATTGGCACAACGATTTCATTTAGAAATGCTTCAAAATAAAAAAAAAAATCATTTAAAATAAAAATGAGAAATGTTAATATTTACTTCTCCTCCATAAGGGCCATGCACATAAATAAGGAATTTCATCTACCCTTTTCCTTAGTATCCAAGTATTTACTTTCCAAAGCATGATTCTAGAGATCTTGGACTGGTTTTGTCCTCATTGCACAAAATAAAAAGTTTGGGAAAGACCTACCCACCCACTACATGAGGAATCAAAATTTGTAGAGTAGTTGAAGCTAAAAGACACACTAAATAACTGGCTCGATCTGTGTGGTATTAATTTCTCATCCTTGTGCATGTGTGTTCGCATGTATATAAATGTCATGATTCGAAGATCAAAGAGTAGGACAAATATTCGAAGCATTAAAATAACAATATGGAGATAGAAGATGATGAATTCTCTATATTATGATTATGTATTGGTGTGCCAAGAATTTTATCAGTAATATAAAAACAATCTCAGTAATTGTGTCTTTTTTGGTTTGCATGGGGAGTTGACATTTTTGCAATATAGAATTTCTTTGGTTGGCAAAGAAAGAATCTTATTATTATGACAAATTGATTGGATTAATGGATATCAGTACGTAGACTCATGATCCATTGGATTTTAGAGTTATATATATATATATTGTCGCCATGCATCGACCGACGTACGCCTCTTATTGCTATCCCAATTCCCTAGCTGATTATTTCAGTTTTAGATCAATATTTAATGGCTATGAGAGAATATAATCATACCTTAAGATAGTTTATTTAGTTATGAAATGTACAGCTATTTAATGCATTACAAAAATCTTCTTTCTTGTGAAAAGAATTGCTATACAAAAATTAGACAGAATAACAGGATCCATGAAATACTGTAATGGATTCTCTGGCTGCATTATATAGTATGTAAGTGTCTTTGAATGAATAATGATAGATCGGTTAGGGTTCATTTTCTATCAAAAAAATAAAACAAGATAAGGGTGAATTATTTATTTTATTGAGGTGGGATTTTTTGAAATCATTAACAAGGTAAAATCAATTTAAAGGCTAAGTTCTTTCTTTTTTCCCTATGGTAAGCTACTCTTTGAGATTTCCTCGGCGAAGAAAGATTTACCATTTATCGTTTATTATCAACGTTGAAAATTTATAGTAATATCAAATGATACAATGCCAATTGGTATAAAATTAAATATTGATCACGGGAAATATCTAGACTTACAATTCAAAACCAATTCACAATAAATGAAATGGCCCTTCCATTATATTATTTGTATAGACTAGAGTTATAGGTAATGTGAGACTATTAACCCCAACAACTCATAGTTAAACTTTAATTAAGAAGATTTCTTAATTGTTATTCCCTCCGCCCAGTTCAATTGAAGGTTTTGGTATTTTTATGCAGATTAAAAAAAAGGAAAAGAACTAAATTTTTTTGTAAATATACCTTTTATTATTAATTTTTAAAATATTTAAATTTTATAGTTTTTTGTTCTTTTTTTTATATCAAACTAGCCAATTTATACATATCAAAAGATTGATTACATGGTGGCTTTCAAGAGCAAGTACATCAAATAACAACATACTCAAAAACCAATTACAAAGAAAGATACAATAAGCAAGTAAATCGAGAAGAGAGAGATCGAGATACAGCAGAAATCGTACCAAATTCTTCTTTGGAAAGAATAGAGAAGGAATGGTATGAGGATTTAAATCCAACCATTTTGGATGTTATTCTTCTTGAATAGATATGTTCTTGTGAAATAAGAGTAATTTTCCCAATAACTTGTCATCTTGTAGAGAGTAATTAACAGAAACCCTTATCAATCTCCACTGTACTTGAACCCAAATCAGTCAACTACGAACAGAACTTCATCGATAGAAAGAATCCCACAAAATGAAAGACTAGAATCCCACGAAAAGGGAAAGCGAGAATCGCAAAAAACGAAGAACTAAACCTAATTAAGAACAAAAAACACACCAAAATAAAATAAATAACAACCTAGATCTAATAAAAACGACTATAATCACTAAAAACCTAATTAAAAATAAAGAAACTAGAAGTCCTTGCTCGGATCTAGCCTAAAAATGGACTAGATCTGAGCAAGAAGTTGAAGATGATTAGGGTTTTTTTTTTCTTCTGGAAAAGAGGAGAGAGAGAAACTTCACCTTTTATCCTATTTCTAACACTACAAAATGAAAACTTTCATCTATTTTGGGACTAAAAATAAACCATAAACCTTCAACTAAACTTGGACGGAGGGAATGTTATTTTTGTAAGCAGGCTTGAATCTTAAATCATATTTTGAATCGAACCCTGAACCCTACTGTAGATGGTGGATTTTCGACAAAGGGTAAAATAGTATTTTACATTCCGCAAGACAATTGAAATATAAAACTCTTGCTACGAGCATCTTACACTGATCTCGTAGCTTTCAACATTGTATATGAATATACGCAATATTAATGTTGTACGACTCAGTATTTTCCCCTTTAATGACTGAAAAGCTTATACATATATTGCACACTAGTATAGAGCAATATTGTCCATTTATAATGATTATAAAACTCCTATAGATGTATTGCACACTAGTATAGAGAAATATTGTCCTCAGAATATCACTGGTACTTATTGCAATACTACCAGATATTCTATAAATCATACATATTAAATTTCAAGATCCTAGCTAGATATATTGCACACTAGTATATAGCAACTTGAGTCTTCTCTAGTGTTATATTCTCCGGTTGAATTCCTAGAATTGCTTTATGTCAATATTCATTGAATAATATTGGTCTACACAATATCCATACAAGCCTGTATGAAAAAGCTCACAGCATGTTGCACAAAGGTATATTGGTCAACAACTAGTTTCTGACGTATCATCATAGTTACCTTGGAAAAACGTACCAATGGGTCGAGAACGAGGAAAACATTCTAAACAACATATGTTCCTATATGCGTCTACTACGACATACTAAAAAGACGTCCCATTCCGAGCAACGGTCTAAGATATATGACATAAACCCTAGACAAACCACAAGTTGAAAACTGTTAGAATTTTGTTTAAAAAATCCTGGAAGGTTGTTGTTTGCTCCGTTTGAAAGTTAAAACGAGCTCTAAACCTAAATCCTTCCACGATAGGAGATAGCTAACAATTTAAATATTGCGAATTGGAGTAGATCATCAAAAACGAACATCGTATAAGAATCTACAGCGTTTTTACTAATGAGCGCTATATCTGAATTTTTCGGGTGTCTGAAATTCTAGGGCATATGGGCTAACACCCACGAGTGTAAATAACAATAATGTTCTTCGAAGCACACAGCTTTAAAGAACACATAGATTTAAAGATCATATATGACTAAGAGCAAATAGGTTGAAAGAATAAAGAATAACTCGAAAACATAAAAAAGTCATGGGACTGGCGCCAACCGGCCGGCAGGCCGGCCATCCTTGGTCTGTCCCATTGTTGTATTTTTTTTAGTTTTATTACTTTTATTTTAGGGTTTTCTCTTCCAATTAAAACTCCTTTGCTCCTTCTATCAAAAAAATCCAAATAGCTGCAAACACTAAATAGCTTCGCACAACAATGTAGAATGGTCCCGCAACCATCTAATATATTAAAATGTCATTATTTTAATATTTTAAAATTTTTGGTCTTCACTTTCACACCAATATTATTACCAAACATATATCAAAATATTGCAAACAACTATATGATACGCGAAGCATGGTGTCGCAACTACAAAATTTGTGTTCTATCAAATTTGCGTTTTGCTAAACTCGTGCTACATCAATTTTGGTCGGTCCTATGTCGTCGGGCCCTCTATCACACTTTGATTAGTCCTGCTACCAATAATAGTATGAATTTCTCTACTTTGTTAGTCGAACCATTTGACAGTAAGACGAAATAAAATATTTTACAATTATTAACACTACTATTCATATGAGCCTAGCGCTCACACAAGACAAGAGCTCAAATGAGAGTAGCGCTCATAGGAGATTGGTATTCACATGATATTGACACTTACACAAATTCAGAGTCATATAAGTATCATTGTTGCCTCAGCTGACACAATGATACGCCACAACTATCAATGCCAATATCAATCAGACTCTTAAACACTAACATCACTATTTGTCTTAACAACATATTAGACTCATCAATATGCTAAGACTAACAATCTAGCTAGGTCAACAACTGACCAATAATACACGTCTATAAAATAGACTCAACCATGCACGAGACATCAATTATGTCACATGAGGGGGTACTCAATAGGGTTTGGGTCGAGAGGCCTACAACACGTGCATTATAGCAATACACCCACAGTGAGAAAGTATAAAAGTAGTGTCGGCAGTTGAAGGAACAAATGGAATAATGATCATAAAATTGTCAAGTCCCACTAGCATTATGGAACTGGTTTTCACCACGATTTCCACTTCTCTGCAACTGTCGCCACTTACGAGATCAATGTATTATCTTTCACTACTATAAATAGGTTCTTCAACCTATCGACAAACGACAAAAATTTTGTCTCATAAGAATAAGAAGGACGATCACAGAGCCATCATCTTAGAGATTCTCAGAAACTTAAACTTCTGATTTTCATCTTCACAAAAGTTCCATTTATCTCAGTACCTTCTCTGCTTCCCTCCCTACAGATCAACCCTTCTCCTTCCTTTGTGACCGAAACGAAATTGGGACAATCATTCCTTGATTTAGGCCAATTTCGTATTGATTGATCTCTCGAATCTTAAAAGTACTTCTACAGTACAAATGTTTAAGGTTTAAACGATTTTCTCTTACTAGAATTAACATGCTCCATTATTTTCCTCTTTTACCCTTTAATCGTTTTTACCCACAAATACCTACGTATATAAAAAATCGTTTTTGTCCGATTAATGGAATCTTATTTGAACTTGTATTTAAAACAGGTATTTTCAAACCCGCTTCAACTCTTATTTTTCTTCTAAATCTTGTGTTCTACACCTTCTTACATTATGCAGATTAAAAAATGCCAATACGAATTTAGTTTGGACGATCTAGCTCTGCATAAATACAAATTTAAAAAGATACAACCACACTTTTATACGGTCAAACCCCTGTGATTTTTGCAGTCTAGCCAGTGTTGGATCAACTTTTTTACCACAGTTAATGCAGCAAACTCGATCTTGGACCCTCAAATGTTATACAATGTGTCTGCTCACCTAGAGGTGTAAAATGTGTCGACCCAACACAGCCCATTCTACATGCCTAACGAGCTGTGTAGTATTATGCTTTGCCAGATATTAAGACGTAATGTGCTTTGTCGTGCTAGAGGGCGTGTTGTGATGTGTTACGACAGAAAAATAATTATGTTGTCTGACATAATTATTTGATGTTTTCCAAAAAAGATACTTTTTAGATATTTTGTTATCATATGTATTGTTATAGAATATGTCAACACAGCAAAAATAAAATGTCAAAAATTTGTTAATATAAAGACTCTTTTATAAAATAAATATAAAATATGATATATCGTACGAGGCTGTGTAGTGATTTATGCTTGTTATGGTGTTCATAGCGCGTTGTACTTTGTGCTTATCCACGCCACGAGTTGCGTTGTGCCAATTAATCTTACCCAGCCTGATATACAAAGTTGTCATGTTGTGCCGTTCTACACTAGGTTACATCTTTTGTCATGTTTTGCTCAAATTTTAAGTGTTGTGTTGTATTTTAGTCGTACCGGCACGACCCAATTTATACCTCTAAACCCGCCTACTGAGAACGAACAACATGGCTTGCCTACTGCTAGGCTAAATGTGATTGTTAACACCAATCTAAAACAAAATTAGCAAAAAAAGATAAAATAAGAATAATAAACTGTTGATTTACTTTTAAAAAGTCATTTTGGTACGGTCGATAACCAATCAGTTAAACTAGAGTTCAATTTGAAAATAGTTAGTGAGTCATATGGGCATAAGAGCCGCCGCAAACACAGGCATCAAATGCGACGAAACAATGTGTTCTTACCCTATTATTCTAGTTGTAAACTCCTATTGCAATATTGTAATGCCTACACTACTACTAACACATCCTCACATGCCCCATTCCAATTTTATTTATTTTCGTATTAGTACTTGGTTTTTAGTACCACTTGCATGGTGATTTGATATCATCACTAGCCATTGGAGTTGGTTATTACCAAATCACCTGGTTTTGAGCTCCTTACAAATGAATCTAGTTCCAACTTAGATATAGACTTTGCTATTCTGTATTGCTTCATAACCATATATATCTACCGATACAAAACTGATACCCAAGGATATAGACAAGCTAGAGAAATCTTAGATCCGTGTCAATAAATAATAAGGATACGTATCGGATGTAGATTGGTGTAGCTATTTGTCCATCCATAGTCAGTTCGCCTGTTAATTCAGCCAGATGGCCCTTCAAAAATAGATTTGCCCTTAGAACTTAAAGACTCAATTCAGTATTGTAGAATTTTTTTGAACTTAGAATCAAAATACAGTATTATAGAATTATTTGGAAAATCATTTTAGAATTCCAAGAAATTCTGTCTCCCTAATTCTTTTTTTTCTTTTTTTTTTTTTTGTCTAACTAGCCTGGCTAGATACGACAGCCTTCGAGGTCTTCTTACATTTTAACCTTACCAAAGGTGGCATTCAAAAGGGGCCACAAAATGGGGAAACCCAATGAACATGTCTCCTCCGATTACCACCGGATTCCTCATCTCCCTACCCTGTTTGCCGGCAGCCCTTCCCCGTGGATTGGCTTAGCTCTCTGTCACAACTGAGCTCAGGGGTAGACTAACCCTAGCTCGAGCCTCCCCTAAAAACCTTATAACTAACCATATTAAGACCCTTAGGTTTATCTTTGTATTTAGCAAACGTTTATGGGGTTACTTGCCTTTCACAATACTATAGAGTTTGTAGAGAGAAAAAAATAATAAATTACACAACAATAGGAATAGAAGCATAAATCAGATCATTGCGGAAGTAAACTCCCTCTAAATGGACTTTATATCCATTAATTTTTCCCGGTATTACTCTTTTATCGCTTATTTATAATTGGGATGCAGTAGTTTGTTCGTTCATGCAATTTGTTTTGTTTCTTTATCACCTGTGATACTGAAATTTTAATATATTTTGCTCTTTGCTGTCAAAAAAGAAAAATATTTCATGTGTAGTCCATTTGTAATTTAGCACTTAGCCTGCTAAAATCATACAATTATATAGTAATAAAAAGATTAGCGGCCCTAAATATTAATTCCTGGTTTGGCCACTGCAACCAACTGCAGTTGGATTCCTAAAGCTTCTGACTGTTTAGTGGGCTTTTTAATCAGGGAACATCTAAGTAAGTTTGAATATGCTACATTAATTAATTTTCTTTCTGCAAACAGCAAGGGGACTGTATGGATTACGAGTTGCTCTCAGGAAAGGAGCTCAAACTAACACGTGTTATTTTGGACAGTGATGCTTGTGCCTTAGTTGATAAGACCTCTTTGTATGATGGCTCTTCCCTGACAGACGCTTGGTGGAAGGATGCCAAACAGTATCAAACACTTTTAAAAGTCTTTACATTTCTAGAACTTGTACTTTGGGGGCACATTCTCTAGCCGCTTGGCTTGGGTTTGAAAGTACCCATTAACATTTTAGATTTCAAAAAACTCTTATCCAACGAATAGGAGATATTTATATTGGAAACACACATAAATTATTTTTAAAATATTTAGAAAACATAACTAAGACCATAACATTGGAGATGACTTTTGGCCTAAAAAGTCTAATTCCAGTAACTACTTTTGAAAGTGGACACCGAAATATGGATCACGAGTAGTACTAATTTCGATTGAATCTGGAGGCCTAACTCGGCTGCAAAATGCCAAGCTAAAGTCTAAAATAGGTCAGCCTAATGTAATTCTAGATGCCAAACTTGGCTGCAAAATGCCAGGCTAAAGTCCATATAGGTCGGTCTAATGTATAAGAAGGGCAACAAGACTTCGGATGTAAACTGAATTTAAAGCAAAAGCTACGTGTAAGTAAAAAATCTAAGCTATGCCTGCTAAGGGTTCAAAGAGTGGTTTATATCCAACCAAGTTGACAATTCTCACTTCAGACTTGGAGCGCAGATATGAGCCCTAAATTGTGATGAAAATAACATCCACAGGTTGGGGAAAAGATTGTTTCTACTCCATCGGGTCAGGACTGCTGCAAGGGTCGTGATATAAATGACCTCAAGACCACCAGTTAAGCCTGCAACTACACCGCACAATGCTTTTCAAAGATACACCAGTTAAAATGAAAGAGGAGCAACTAAAATCGGCAACCTATTTTATCTATATTACATATATACAAACCAACTTCCTACCTCAAATACCAATAGCAATAATAACCATTGCGATTGTATTGTTAATCGATGCTTCTCTCAGTGTTTTGATTTTAATAGTAAAAATAATAAATAGACTCTCTGTCACCTGACTAATGATATGGTACACCCACTCTTTTTTCTTTCACAACAAAACTCCTCAAACTCTAATTATTGGGCCATTGTATACTGCTCTTCGAACCACGAAGCTGTCAGGAGGCTGAATTTCTTCTAGCCACGCTACTTCAGAGGCATCTATTCCAGTGGACTCGACAATGTCTATAACAATATGCAGAAGTCAACATTATGAGTTTACGAGGATAAAAGATAAGTTTAACTAAATGGACAAAAAGAACGTGAATGAAATCACCTGCTACATCTTTTTGCGGAGACTTCCGAAAATAGGAGCAGTGTCGTCCATCCTCAGCAGAGTATGGGGGTGATAGAATATCAAAAAGAGCACATGGCGTCACAGCTCTAAAAGAATGGATGTTTCCACCACTAGTTGGATATAACACCGTTGTGCCACTGGTGGGTGCTGACATCTCCTCATTCTTTACTAGCCTTGCAGGTCTTGCTGCATATCATACACCAAAATGTCAGATATTAACGGAAGTAGATAACAGTTCTAAGATGAAAGTGAAAATCATCTGCTGACCATATTAATCAAAATATATATGTAAGGCTAGGTTTCAACGGGTAGACAAATGAACATAAAGATATACAACGGTGGAGAAGACCACAATCCACGTGAGATAATAGTATGCAAACAGAAGCAGTTGAATTCCCCAGATTGACCACCTCAAAAATGGTATCAGAAACTTTTCTTTAATACATTACTCTCATCGAACCTTCTCTTATTAACACAACCAGATGGCAGTGGAAAAGATAATCGCCCACCAATGCCACCATAGGAAACAGCTTGCGCTATGAATTTTATGATACAAGATCGAACATATAAAATATGGAATAGAAAGTATTTAATGCATTCTTTAAGCTGTGTTACAACGACATGGACACAACAGTCATTGTCGTATCTCTAGTAAGATACTTTGACACGACAACCTAAAAAATTAAGAAACGGGGACACGGCATACACAAAATAGATTATAACATATCAAATCAATACAAACATGCATTACATAAACATACTTCATTGATATTTTTCTACTTATCTACATGGTCTCAGTGGAAAGTATCCTTATTTTTGTTATTACCTGTGTTACAACGACAAGGACACGGTGTCGGTGTCGGTGTCTTGTGTCCAATACGCTACTTCGACATGACAACTTATAATACTAAAATACGTGGACACGGCACACACAATATAGATATCATTGAATGTAGTAGTTTAACATAGATATATAACTATACCAGGTAGTGAATTTGCAAGATATATGCGTATAATATGTATGATTAATTCAAAAGGCATTACATAAACTTCACTGGAGAGAAGAAGTCGGGATAAAAAGGGAGAAAGTCTAGAGCAAGATCAGTGGACAGATTTAGAATTAATATTTTGTTACTGGAGTTAAAACTTCTTATAGAATCTAGTAAAATATCTGAGTTTCCTAATATTAAGGTATTGATTTATCTTGACAGCTGTTGATATCTAATAGTTTAGTCAAAGTTTTCTAACTGAGTTGTATCTTGAAGTATTGGAGTATTAATACGCGTGTCCGTATAAATATGTATTGACACGGCTGAATTTTTTTTTTTAAGCGTGTCGTTGTAACACAGGTTATTACTAAAGATAGAGCTTCTCAAAGAAGCTAAGATAAGAGAACTTACAAGTATAAGCGTACTATACATACCCTGACAGCTATATTCTAGTATTCTAGTCAAACTTTCCTATAATGGGATATTTAAAAAATTTAAGTACTGACAGGGACCAATTTTTTTCGTTGTAACAAAGCTTTAAAGGATAAAAGGATACGATAAGCACTGGAACTGTCCTGAGACTGTGCTACAACAACACGCCAAAAAAAAGAAAATCGGGCCGTGGAATATCATTGTCAGGATATCTATATTACATTTATATGTTAGCAAATAGATATTATCTCTTATCTTAGCTTCTATGAGAAGCTTTATCTTTAGCGAAAAGACATTTTCTTAGATTCTATGAGAAAGTTTATCTTTAGTAATAACAAAAATAGAGATACAAACTTTTATCATATATTATGTATTTTGCTAGGTTCGCTATCTTATATATCGATGTTAAACTACTTGCTCATATTGTGTATGCCGTGTACCAGTTTCTAGTTTTTAAGCTGTTCCCATTTCCTGGACACACGACACTGATTCTTGTGTTTGTGTTTTTGTTATATAGTCTTGATTCCCTTGAAGTGTAAATAGAAGGAAAACAACATCCAAAGGGAAAGACAGAATAAAGAACACGGATGAGCAGTAAATGGTTATTTATTTTTGTAATAATGGGGACCAACTATCAACTAAAACATTAAGTGTCAAACTACTTAAACGGATATTATGATTTGCAATATAACACATGAGTTGTAGATCAGCTTTTAAACTTTCACCATGGTGATACTGTAATTATAACAAAACATTGATATAAATGGAAACGTTCTATTGAAACTCTGATGAATTGCAACCATCTGAAAAATAATTAGGAACACAAGTCTGTTTTATGGTAATCCAGAACTTAGAGAAGTTATCAAATGGAAGAAACAGCTATTGCACAAAGGCAGAGAACATGAACAACATCCAATTTTCGTATTATTTTCATAAATTACAATTAAAACGAATATAGCATATCCACTTGCAGTTCATATTTATTAGCTACCAAAGATTGTATGAGATGTTCCCTATAACATGAATCATTCCTTCTTAAGTTTATTCTATTGGACCTGTAATTGTGCAAACTATTCCTCCAGCAGCTCACTAGCTAGAAACATGCAATATAAGGAACACATGGTTCATATTTATTATTTGGTGGTATATAATGGCGGACAGATGAGAAAAAAAAAGATGTTAAAAATTACTCGAGTGCAATCCAAAGTACATACACAATATGTTCCGATTAGAAAAAGAAATGCACCTTTTGATGGATCGTCAGATACAGGCAAGTCAAGCCAGTCGTATGACTTAACATGTAATGTACCATACAAAAGCTTGCTCAAGACTGTCATGCCAGGATGATTATGAAAGGGGATGATTGCTGAAGGAGGCATACAGAAAATTCCTATCTGAAAGAGAATTATAAAAAATAATATTAACACCCGAAAAAACCAAAACTCCAAAATCAAATACATTTTCACCCTGCTAGAACCAATCACAAAATGTGGAGTATAACTTTCAAACACTTACGGAGAAACAGTCAGACTCGAACAAATGGAGATATTTGATTGGAGGTAGATACTGTTGGCTACCGTTACGTCCTTTCTTCCCATTGATCCCGTATGTTGAACCTTTACACACGGACATTGCCTCCTGGTGAAGACCCAAATCAGAAGGCTTCATGTTATCTGAACAAGAACCACAGATTACATATGAGAAATTCGAATCAGAATATAAGACATCTTTTCACATCCCTGAGTTTCAGTTTTACGGCGTGAGACGCTGTTCCAGACAAAAAAATAAATAACTAGATCAACAAAAAACACAAATGTCAAATGTGCCAAGGAAATGACTATCCATATATAACATGATAAAGGGAGAAGGGGTTCCCATCAGAAGCCAAACCTTTTACCCACAATAACTGCTCCTAGGACGTGTATGCTAATATAAAGATACGAAAAAGTAATTATGTAACCATTCAATGCAAGTGTAACCCACGCCCCTTTTGGGTAGTGCTAATAAATACCACAAGTCTGTGGTTGATAGCAACGAACAAATTAAACATGAGCAATGGCATGGAAACATTTTGATGGGGGAGGTAAGAGAAAACATTCTTTAGAATTCTATGAAATTAAGTCAAATACACACTTTTGGCCATGTTTTCTTTTCGGGGACCAGGATTCTGTGAAATCAGATTTGTAACCAAACAGCGTAATATGTGTTATTTCAATGAAAACGCACAGAATTAGCACCTGCTAATAAAAACACTGCTAAGATATTTGGGTTTCAAGGAACTGAAGGATTCCAAGACCAGTTGCTGAAGCTTATGAAAACTCACTAGTAACATGGTTGCATTAGACTACATTCTACCAAGTAGCAACGCTGCATCAGACAACATTTGAAATAGGTACATGAAATTGTAACCTATTGAGAGACAATCTAAATTTCATAATCGATCCAGGCTATTACTGTGATAGACTGCCTAAAGTAGTTTAACCTGTTTAAAAAAACTATATCAACAGAGAATTGGAAAGTTAAATCTTGCCGAAATTAGCAAAATGAAGTCTCTAACTTTTTTGGAAGAACTGGAATACAAGGGAAAAGAGTGTAGGTCCCAGCCATCAACTAATGCCATGAACTCTTTTTATTAAGTACCAAGTGGAATATGTTTGTTCTGTTATCTTCTGAAGCGCTGATTGCTGACAGGTCATCTGAGATTTGTCACTACAATCTCCACCTAATGTTTCTTAGTTGGTAAAAACTAAGATGACTTGTAAATTATTCAGGCTAAACTCCTGGTCATAGCATCCCTAACTCTGCACCTTTTACAATTCCATTTTTAGTATAAACAACACCAAAATCCTACCAAATTCATTTGGCACTATCCTTTTAACTCTACAAACTGTATGATAAACCAGTCCTGATAGACTGTTAAATTCTTATACACATCTAGATGACCCTTAAAGTCTACCAAACCCATCTGGAACTATCCTTTTAACTCTAGAAACTGCACGGTAAAATTATCCTAATAGACCGCTGAATCCTTATATACAGTACATGTTAGACTCATAACTTTAGTTAAAACAGGATCTTTGTTGGTTCTTCAATACCCACCTAACTATTTATGCATTGCTTAGGAAGGACGAACTAGATGAATCCCTACCCACAACCCTACTTGTGGATTTGATGAAGTTTACAGTAAGGCAGTAATAACCTTCTCACTTTGTACACTTTTCAACATTTTTAACTTCCAACGTAATTCCCTCCATCAACAATCTTTTTCAGAATCTTGTTTTAATTCATTTCATCTACTGATTTATCTATACAAGGAACTACTGACTATATGTGCTGGACAAGATAAATTTCACGAAGGTAACAGAGACGAAGTAAAAGTAGATTGATGGTAAAAGATCGAATGGAACAATTACAGAGCATACAAAAAAACCAATTAATCACAATACCATAAACATAAAACCGCGAGCATTACTGAAAATCAACTAGTGTTACCAGTTTTACCTAGAATGCTTATTTACCAAAAAAAAAAGAGCATACATAAAATCTTTTTTGTTGAAATAAATTCAGTCCACAATGGCAGATGTTTAATATGGACGTCTCTAAAATAGTACCTACCTTTTACGAAACCATAAATAATCTCGATCAGCATGTCCCTACAATTGGCTAATAGAATAGTTCTATAACCAAAAGAAAACACAAAATATCTGAAGTCTATCTAATGGAAAATGCTAAAATTACGAGTATACGATAACTAAGGGATACGCTAACTCTTGAGTCTTCAAAAAGTACAACCATATGAGAACGTTTCATCCATATCTAGTTACCCGAATAAGAAATGAACATTGGTTTTTGAAATTATGAAGGCAGCAAATGAAGCTATTCCTTTGCCAAGTGTACTAGTTGATTAGATTCGGCAACAAGACAGAATGCTTACAATACTAGCCTATAGTTGTTACGATAAAACAAGTAGTTATGCAAGGAAACAGCAACTAAGTAAATAAGTAAACGAATTTGACGATAAAAAGCTTACCTAACATAGCCCTTACTTTTTGGAGAGCTTCTTCAGAAATAGGTCCATTAGGAGAGAATGATAATTTGCAGGCCTCATACAATTTCTGTATAGCCGGCATATCTAAATCAAAGTCTTTCTCCTCCTTCTCCTCCTCCTCCTCCTCCTCCTCCTCCTCCTCCTCCTCCTCCTTTCTATGCAGTTGAAAATGGACAAGTTGTACTACTAGTTTGTAATACAACTAAGATCCAAAGCGGAAAACAACTCCGTTTCGTCTTTCGTTTTTCAGCCGTTTCAATCTATGAAACACACCATTCGAAACCTCTGAAATTTCCAATTCATCTTTGCCAATTGCCTAAAAGATGAACAAGAAGAAGAAGAGATTAACCCTAGCCAAATCTTAGTTTTAGCAATCAATTGAGGAACTGAAAACCTGGGATCACATTAACCTAAGAAGGAGGAGGAGGAGGAGGAGGAGGAATTGAAAGAAAGAAAGAGATGTGTTTGAGATAGAAGGTTAGGGGGGTACCTGGGGGACAAGGATGGTTGTGGTGGTAGCGTTGGGTTTGATAGTTGAAGGAAAAATAAAAAGATCTTCTCTATTAGTAAGTTTATTATCAAAAGATTTGATTTGATGTGATATGATTTGATTTGATTTGATTGAAAACCTAGGACTAGATAAGAAGATTATTTTTTAAAAAAAATTAAAAAAATTAATTTCGGCCATATCAGTCAGCTCATTTCGGATCATCTGGGCCGAAATTATCGATCAAATATCGTATCGACGATATAACGTATCAGTCAGCTCATTTCGGATCATCTGGGCCGAAATTATCGATCAAATATCGTATCGACGATATAACGTATCTCATTTCAGATGAAGGCCAAAACCAATATTACTGACGAGATTTCGATCGTACCGTCCAAAATCAATACTGTCAGTCATAAACAATTATTCTATTTTTTAATCTAACCAGATTTCTATGTACTGTTTTTTATCTAAACTACCTAAATAAACTTCACGACATTGCATGATTTACTATAAAAGTCCTTTATGTGCAAATATTTTGAGGAGGTGGGAGGATGTGACTGGAGGAAGCTGCCATGCGCAGATCTTTATTTATTTATTTATTTATTTATTTTTAAAATGCAAAGTTTGCGGGTCAAACTGAATCGGATTCCTTGATACAGTACAGTACAATATAATACAAACATTTAAATATACTACAAGGTAGTAAATCGAATAGGTCATGGGTTATAAGCCCAAAGGTATCACTATCCAACTAAATAAAACCCAACAAAACAAATTTGACACAGAAAACCCATTATAAACCAACTGTCCATATTACCCTTGTTTATTATTCATCCCAACTTCAGAACATATTCACGCCCATCAGGCCCACTACGCACGCCCACCTTCATTTAACCCCATTAACGCCATTTTTTCCCTCTTAACTTCTATCATCTACCAAAAACAAAATTCATACCTGAACACCTGAAGCAACATCATCAGAGAAAAAAACCTGAACCAACATCATCGTCATCATCAATCATATCAAAAATCATCACATTAATCTCCTGAAACAAAAGTCATCACTTAAATCATCATCAACAGTAGAACTTGAGTCGTAATCAACCTAAATTTCTGATTCTAAAACGATTGTTGATCATCAACAGTAGAATTGAGTCTTCTACTTTTAACTCATCATAATCTACCTGAAGTTTCTGTTCAATTCTGTCACAGTTTAAACCTAAGAAAAATCAGTGAAGATCATTAAACATGGTGAAGAAACAAGACAACAAGATGAAGAAAAAACTCAATACACCAGTTAAGAAAAAAAAATCTACGAAAGGTAAATTAAAGTTTATAGTTTCATCATATTCTGTGATTGTTTATGGTTGAAAATCAAAATGCATTTGGTAAATAAGGTTTCATCATATTCTGCATGTTTATGATTTTTAGTTTCCTGATTTTGGTTTCGTCGATGTATTTGGTTAATAAGGTTTCATCTCTTTCGAAATTACAGGTTTCATAGTTAGGTTTCAGTTACATTTTTCTGAAACTAGGTTTCATTGATTTTCATCTGTTTCAACGTTTAGATTTCATCTGTTTTAACCTAAATTATTGTGTTGGAACCGAAATAGGTTTCATCCTATTCTGTGTGTGGTTGGTACCAACAATGTTGGAGGTTTTTTACTTAATTGGTATTATGATGGAACCCAAAAAGGTTTCAT
>JAJJMC010005834.1:295945-324628 GCA_023531435.1 Papaver californicum
ACAACATTTGAAAATTAACATCAAAAACATAACAAACTCTGATTACAATTATATACAGGAAAAAGTATGAAACCAAAAACGGTTTTACTTGTTTGTGAATATAAACAACAACACCAACAACAACATTTAAAATTTGGATTTCAGTTTCAGAGGAATGATTGAACTAATACAAAAGCTTGAACCGAATGATAATATGATCAACAACATACAAAAATGTGATTCCAATAATATACACAAAAAAAAACAAAACAAAAACGGTTTCACTAAATATAAACAACAACACCAACAACAACATTTAAAAATTAACATAAAAAACATAACAAACTCTGATTACAATTATATACAGGAAAAAGTATGAAACCAAAAACCGTTTCACTTGTTTGTGAATATAAACAACAACACCAGCAACAACATTTGAAAGTTGGATTTCAGTTTCAGAGGAATGATTGAACTAATACAAAAGCTTGAACCGAATGAGAATATGATCAAAATTGAAAGAAAAAACTGAAAATACAGTAGAAATCTTCAAAAAACAAACAATTTGAAGTTACAGTTCCTGATCTTCACTTAAACAGAAACGAATACAATTTTGAGTTTGGTTCTTCAAAAGTATGATAATCAAATAAAAACCAAAATCAATAAAACAAACAATTTGAAGTTACAGTTCCTGATCTTCACTTGAACAGAAACGAATACAATTTTGAGTTTGGTTCTTCAAAAGTATGATAATCGAAAATTAAACTTACCTGATGAAATACAACTGAAGCTGAGTTTCTGTTCTTCACTTAAACAAATACGAACTCGGTTCTTCAAATAATCAATGGATTTGAAACTGTTTGAGATGAATCGAAGCTAGAATTTATGTTCTTCAATTAAACAACACCAAAAACGAACTCAAATCTTCACTTACACAGCAGAATTTGATTTGAGGAAGATATCTTCAATTAAACAACACCAAAAACGAACACAATTCTTCAATTAAATTTCAGGAATCAGATTTGTAGAAGATATATTTTGATGAAACCCTAGCCGAATTTGGAGAAGATATGTGAATTCTCTCATCCGAATTTTAGAGAAGATTTGGTTTTAAGATTTGTTTCCATTTAAAGCTTATAGATTATATAGGAAGGGAAATTCAGGTATATTGAAAATAATTAAAGTCTAAATTTAATTAGTATTAAGTGAAATTGGGTTTTGTCTCATTTTTTATGAAATGGTTTTTCTTTATAAAAGATAATGTGGGAGGATTTTATGCATGGTAAGTTTGTTCACCTTGGTTTTTTATACCAAGTTTTGTAAATCGAAACCAATTGTTTCTTTCTATTTTTGATTTAGATGACGACAGCCTAATCTAATCTGCTCATGCTCATCCGTATTTTTAGTCGCCATTAGTAGTGGATCATTTTTTAACACTTTGTGTATGCTAGCAACTTATGAGTTATCTATGGTTTGTAACTTTGTATCAAGTATTTGTTAGCGTAATTGTTTATTTCTGATTACCAAAGGATAAGTTTGTTTTAAATGTTGGATTGATTTGTTACATTTTTTTGTTTAAGAGATTGTTGATTATTTATTTGTTTCTTACGAGATTCCAGTAATAGGTTGTTTTTGAAGATGTTTATTTGATAATAGATGTTGTGATGATTATAAGGAGGAGATGAATTTGTGGTAGAAAGAATGTAAGCCAATGGATAAACTATCACCGACCTAACTGAGTCGGCTGGTCCACCGATTCGATGACGGTTTTTATAATATGAACCGGCTTATAGTTGGTCCAGACGAAAGTTTTGGTTAAAAATAAGTCGACCGACAGATGTGCAGCCTCATCCCAAACATAAACTAATATTCCACTACAAAAATATGAAAATGATATTTATGTATACAAGGATTGAGATATGGTTTCACTATGGTTTGATCAAAGGTTACAAGTGTTAGTTGATTATGACTCTCGTAGACAAGGTGCATGCTTAAAAAAAAAGAAAACAAGGTGCAATAGTCTATTTGTCTGTACTTTGAATCTCCAGGAGGGCTTTTTGTTTTTCTTCTAGTTTTAACTTGTCACATTCCCTCTTTTTGGACTGAGTTTTTCGGTTCTTCTTTTATTCCCCTTTGGGTAGCATAAGTCTTTTATGTCACTTTCTTTAACCAATAAATTTTATTTTAGTGATTAAAAAAAATTAAACTATTTTCCTTTAAGCATAGGAATAAATATATATTTTTTCAGTTCAAATTTGTAGCGATGAGGTGCGATAATCTAGGTCAAGTGGTTTAAAATGAAACTAATTATTTACTTTTAGCCTATTTATCCACCTTTACCGGGGATTGCTACAATACACTAATACAAAAATTATCTTTTGACACGCCATTTATATTTTTTGTGGACATGTTTTTGATTTTTGGCGTGGCTATATATCAGAAATCGTAGATGTAGCCACGCCACTAAAAACTACGTGTCTATTACTGACACATTCAGCCACGTTACACTCAGTTAGCGTGTCCATTATGTCCATTAAAATCACGTTAAGCATGGCGTGTCCAAAAGGTACCATTTAGCAGCGCCTATTTTGTGTTTGTCAATAAAAATGTCCATAGACCAATCTATGGACACATGAAATAATTTTGGCGTGTGCAAGTAGATTTTCCACGCCACTCCAGAGATTTCTGAGCATGTCTCACGGGTTCATTTTATTGGACACGCCACTATATACATTTCCCCGCGTGTCTAAAAGGTATTTTTATTGGACATGTCAGTTCATAAATAGTTCTGCGTGGTTTAAATGTTAGCTCATTAGACACGCCACTTCAGAGTTTTCTATGCGTGTCTAAAGGGTAGGATTTATTGGACACGCAAGTTCGTATATTTTTCTCCGTGTCCAAATGGCTCAATTTAGACATGCCCTTTAGGAGACTCTCTGCGTGTCAAAAAAAGACACCATGTAGACACGCCAGTTCGGGTTACAAGGTACATGAAATGGGAAGTAACTGGGGATCGACCACAAGTCCACAAGCTAATTTTATAACTTACATATTAATTTTGGGCTAGTCCATATGCTAAATGCTAAAAATTTATAAGTTAGCCCAAGATTATTGATGGGCTTGTTATAATTCGAGGAATCTAGACATGGCTGAAGCCCGGGGTATAGTTTATTGGTTAACTGTAGGCTTGATTTAAGGTTTAATAATTTATGCCCGGTAAATAATTTATAAACTAGGGTCCGCAAGGTTTTTCTAACATACCTTACCTTATTTTTTCATAAAAAAAAAAAAAAGCTTTTTTGTTTTTGTTTTGTCAGATTTACATGTGGGTAATGTCTGTGTTGTGAACATGTATTTGTCGCTTAGGTTGTTGTTTTTTAGGAGAAAGGTTAATCCTTTTTTTTGACTAATTATATTAAACTAGATTAGAGTTACAAACATGTACAAGAGACTCCATTGTTACATAGTACAACAAAAAAGAAGGAGAGGAATCCCAAGTAGCCTTTAGTACAATGTTTTGTCGCATGAGAAGCATGTCTATCATCTATGAAATTCTTGATATGTTTTACATGAAAGAGGTTCATACCAGTATGATTATCTATAAGTTCACTAACAAAAACCAAAGACTGAAAACTTGTATTATTGCAGACTGGCGGAGAAGAAGCAAAGGGAATCCAGTTTAAAAGCCAAGAAAAAAAAAAGGTAATCCATAAATAAAACAAAAAGAAAAAAATAACATACATACAATTAATCACGTGATAGCTTATGCATTGGCTTAAAGCTTAGCCAAGGCTTAGACAATACAAGTTTAACAATAGCATAAGCCAAATGCGTTATTGTGGTCATTTACTCGGCGAAGCAATGTGAGTGTAGTTGATGCGTACTCGAGAACGCGAAACAAGAAACTGATGCGTACATGAGGTGCTAACGCATACTCGGGAACGCAGCATGACAGACTCATGCGTACCCAGGAATGCAACAAAGGCTCAAACTAACGGTTATTAGTTGGTACGAGTATTGCAAGCATGCCAGAGTAAGGAGACGGATGGGATAGGATATGAACTAGGTTCATAACCCTCTTTTGGCAATAATAAACCACCAAGGACAGATGTGGATCAATTTGCGTGACAACATGGAAGTAGGCGGTTGAAAAGTATACTGGCGGTTGTTGTAACGACCTATGGGAAAACTGGATGTCCATAGGCCTGTGCTCATGTGAAGCACACGATTTTGACATTATATATAGGCTATGAGAATAAGAAATAGAAAAGTTCTCGTTTTGGTAGGAAAAACCATTGTTAGCCAGTTTGAGAGTGAAACTTTATTCGAGGAATAAGCTTGTTAAGTCCCTGTTGGGCAAACCTGTATCTTCCCTTTTTATGCAATGAAAAGAGTTCAATTTGCATAAGCTTTTGTGTTCTTTGTTATGTTTGTCCCTTAATCTCATTAAGTAAATAGCATGGAAAATCCTCTTGCACAGAATGGGATGTGGTAAGAGTTAAAGAGAGGAAATCTCAAGTCTTCCATTGTGAATATGATCGATTGTTGTTGTTTGTGCTTGGTGCAACTTTAAGGATGAAGTGCAAGTGGGTGGATTGTATTCCGCATAACCATTGTATTGCCGGGTCATAGGCCAAGAAAATTTTGCAAAAGGCATTTTTAGCTGTGATACTTAGCACTATAATGTGTTCTCGAGTATAGAACATAGGTAAGTGATACTTCCTCAAGTAAGCATCACGGCATAATAGTGCCTTAGCACTATAATGCATTCTCGGGTATGCAACATAGGGCAGTGGTGCTTCCTCGGGTAAGCTATACGGGATAGTGATGCTTTCTTGAGTAAGCATCCTCGAGTAAGCTTCATGAATTTCCAACCAACACCTCCTCCTTATATATGTCTTACTCGCATTTCTACAAGTAAAGATAAAGAAAAATAACTTGAGTTACCATTAGGATCTCCATTAGCATTGGTATCAACAACAGAAGAAGCACCAACACCTTGATTCCAAACATTTATATTAATTTGAGTACCGTTTTGATTATTTTATGAAGTATTATCCATCATTCCTCTAGTATTCGGCATCTAATTTTATAAAACTTCAAGAAATATTGAATCAAGATTCAAAGAAAAACAAGAAACCCAAGAAATCGAGTGAAATGAATCAAGAATGTTGAAGACGATAAGATCAGATAATTGCTAAAACGTGTTAGATCTTGGATGATAATGTATTACACCTCTGGTTGAGTAAATTTTTTTAACAAATGTTACAAAGAATAAATCCCATACCAACCTTAATGAGACCATGAGAATGATTAGAAATGAATGATAATATTATTACAATAGAAAGATTTCATGAGAATAACACCAATACAGGTGAGAAGTATTTATAACAGTACTATATAACAACTATGGTCAAGTGAACATGACTTACCAGTATAGAATACATTCTAATAACTTCATTTTGTGACATAGTTGTCACCTTTATGATGATATATATTCAACAAAGTGAACTTAGCAAGAGTGCGAGCCACACCATTGACTTCACTTCTACTAACTTTCTTATCCTCCACGGCATAGACATAGTAACACTGTGGTCAGCTTGCTGCAGTCTCCATCCCATTTTTAAAAGTGCGATTCGAGAATCTGTCCCAATGGATAGGCAGGCATCTTTGATCTTTCCATCACTGAGCCACGACTCAAAAGATATTTACCGGGTCATGAATAAGGTTATTAACCGAGTCGGGTTAAGTAGCCGATACGCGCCACGCGGCCCAATCTGAAGCAGAGCATGACGTACTACTAAATAAATATAATCTGATCCTCCCAGAAAGAAAGAAATTGGGTCTTCATTTGTTCGTTCTTATCACCAAAGCTCTGCTAAAAAGAAACCCTAAATAACTCTCTCCCGAGAAGAAGAAGAAGAAGAAAGATGTCAGGATTCACACAAGATTGGGAACCAGTTGTGATTCGAAAGAAAGCACCAACGTCTGCTGCTAAGAAAGATGAGAAAGCTGTTAACGCTGCCAGACGTTCTGGTGCAGAGATTGAAACTGTTAAGAAATGTAATCAATCCATCTTGTTATGTCTCTCTCTTTTTTTCTTCTTTTTAGATATCTCATTCGTTTTTGCAGATAGATTTCTCTTATTAGAGGAGATTTAGATGTTTGATTGATGTTATGTTTTGATTATGATTCGGTGTTTAGAGAATGTTTTTGTCGTCTTTTATATCCAATCTCAGTACCAGAACGTCTAGCAGCGTTCAGATCTTTCTTTGAGTTTTTGATTCTATTAGGAGATGAATTTGTATGGGAAAAGAGGTCATTAGTAAATTCAACCGTAAATCCCTGGCTTGGGTTGATGTTATTGTCAGAACTAAGGATTATTGATTGTTGTCTAAATTTGTTTAGAGTATATAATTTGTCTAATGATCTTTTATAGTTTCGGAGGTTTAGTATTAAGATCAGAAGGACAGATATCATCCGATGTCTTAAACGATTCTTTGTTTAGTGAACTTCTTTTGTTTACCGAGGGGTAAGTCTGCGTTAGTTAAGTTATACTTGAATCATGTGGACAGAGGTGGATAAAATGTGCCTGGTTCAGGACCAATTTGCTCACTGTCATGAGTAAATTCAACAAGTTTCCCCTAAATCTTTGTCTTAGGTTTTCGATAGTTTTCTTTATTGTTTGTATTGAAATTTGTTTATAATATGTATTTTGTGTGGTTTTTTTTCCCTTAAATTAATCTTGTGATAAATGTAATATATGAATCATTTTTTGTTTATGCGAGTTGAAATCAGCGTTAGATTTAGACTTGAATCATGCGATAGAGGTGGATGGATAGTTTATGCCACATGCCTGCTCTAGGACTAGTTTATCTCACCGCCATTAGAAAGGATGTTTTGGTATTTGGAAAATTGATGTATGTGGATTGTCTCTGTGTTCCACTCGTACGAGTTCAGCTTATGGCATTGCATCTTTCTATTCAAGACTTACTTGTTTGTGTGTGCCTGCTATGATTGGTTATTGAAAACATGTCAAGATGTTGATTTTCTTTTGCTAATTGGAAAAAGTATTTGGTTTATGTTTCAGTTCAAAATTTAGTGATGAAGATTCATGGGTAAACCCTTATACCTCCATCTTTAATTACGAAATAGTGTGCATGTGTTGATACTTGATACTGAATGCAATGCATGGGTTACCTTGATATTTGTAGAACTGACAAGAAATTGCAGAACAATGATTTTCACAGATGATTAGCTCAAAAGAAAATCTTCGTTTTGTTTCATACGATTGCTTCTCTTCAGTGTTAGTCACCGTTCTCTTATATTCATGTGTTTTCTCCCTGGTATAATATATCTTTGTGGTGGCTTTGATTTTTCTTGAAAATGATACTTATTCTCTATTTTTTTGTGAAACACACTCCTTACGTTTATCTTTTATCTATCTCTCTTAGCTACTGCGGGAACAAATAAAGCTGCCTCCAGTGGAACTTCATTGAACACCAGGAAGCTTGATGAAGAAACAGAAGTTCTTGCACGTGAGTAGTTCCTCTTCTTTAATTTTCTTCCATGGAAGTTGTGCTTGCTAGAGAAGTTCTATATTTAATGCTAGAATAGTTTGTTTTTTGTTTGTTTGTTTGGAGTACCTGTAATCACTTGCAATCTGGCTATACATCAGATGTATCTGAACTTGTTATGATGTGAAACAGATGAACGAGTACCATCTGAACTAAAGAAAAACATCATGCAGGCTCGTTTGGACAAGAAAATGACTCAATCTCAACTTGCACAGGTAGTTCCTCCTCTCTGGAGTCTGAAGAAGTTTGTTCAAGTTCCTTGTTAACATTTGTTCTCTCAATGATTATTAATGGAGATACTTGTATGTTGTGCAGCTGATCAATGAGAAGCCACAAATTGTCCAGGAGTATGAATCAGGGAAGGCCATTCCAAACCAACAGATAATTACAAAGCTGGAAAGGGTTCTCGGTGTGAAGCTCCGAGGAAAGAAATGAAACAAAATCCACAATGAAGAATAATACTGAAAGTCTTCAGTAGGGTTCTCTGTTGCTACTATTACTAATATAAAACGAATTTAGTTTTGAGTGTCCATGAATTTGAAAAACCCAAAAAAAAGTGGGCGATGATGTTAATCCTGTGTTTTAAGAAGTAACCAGTCTTTTGGGCAGGATTCTAAAGAAGAATGGTGCGTGTTTTTTATACTGTGCCTTGTTTTTCATCATTCTAGTGATGTTTTCTTACTGCTTCCAACTTCTGCAGTGTGTTCATCTCATTATATAATCTGTTTGGCTAAAAGAGTTTCAGTTGTAAACGTTTTTCTGTGAATTAGTCTATCTGTGGTGGGTGGGGGTGCTTGTAGTGATCTTTATGCAGCTGCTACCTTTTCTATCTTTCATCGCCTTAGTTTAGAGATGTAAGGCCAAACCAAATTTGTCCAAGTTGTTGATACTTCTTCTCAGCATATGAACGAGGTTATAGTGATCTTTATGCACCTGCTACCTTTTCTATCTTTTATCACCTTCTTAAACCAAAATTGTCCAAGTTGTTGATACTTTGGCTCAGCATATAAACGTTGTGATCTCTACTCTACCAGTCAATCATACAAGTGGACACTATACTAAAGTAATCTTGTATTGCAGTGGTTTGCTTTAAAGCATTCAGCGCATATTTTTACTGACCAGTGGAACCTTGTTCTTCAACTGAGCAAGAGAAGATGCTGATATGTTATGCGCATTAACAGTGCCACCATTGGTTTCAACCGAATGGTGAAATCATTCTTATATTCAGAAGATCAAAATTTCCAGCACCTGCATGGGCAACATTAGGATGGTTGGCCGCTTCATATTTATATGCAAATTGGCAACAGCCTTTACAACAATCCATCTTTGAATATAAATATCACATACAAAAGATACATTGACACAGAGATGAGGTAGCTAATATAAGCCAGTAGGCAGTCGTGTAATATAGATAGAGGGAGACAGACAAATAACAGAATGACACTGTATATTTCTTTTGTATTGTTTTGTTTTTTCTTTCATTACTCACAGGCTAGTTTTGTTCCAAAGCTGGTGAGGCAGATGGCAAATGCTTGGAAGGCAGATAGGGGCTGTCTGTAATCCATTGTGAACATGTCATCACCAACCTTTCCAAACTGTAAGAGCACGACATCCTCGTCCCCTTTTCCTCCTGGTTGGCTAGGATCTAGAATCGCAGCCAACTGAAAGTTCTTCACTGAAGCAACTGTTACCCGACCATGAAAATTCAAGCACCAGCACTGTAAGGGCTCATGCCACCTTGGGGCTTTGTTCCTCAGAACCATAGAGTCGGAAGTGGTTGTCGCACCCTGCAACTCAATATCCTTCTGTGGTTCTTCGTCAGTAACTTGTTTTGTCTCAGAACTCTTCAGATTGCAGAGCATCCTTCTTGGACCTCTTGACTTTAACAGATTGAACTTGTAACATACCTGGCCGATTTCAAAGTTGCCAGCAGGAACCTGGGGGCTTATTTGCTTGCTAGCAAAACGGCGGGTTGATCGACAGTTCGAGGGCTTTGCACCATTGTAAGGAGGCTGACTATCGTAGATGGTGAATTTGGTCCCAAGGAAATCAGAGCTGTATGAAAGTATAAATTCTGTGGTTATGTAAATACGGTTGATCGTACACTTATAGTTACTACTGGTAGGCAATAAAACAGTATTCAATAATCTACTATACAGTCCATACTGCAGTATCTAGTTACAAACACAGGGTTTTATCTACTAACTTGGAAGCATTTGGATGATGTAAGAAATACCGTGGCATCAGTCTGACAGTCTAGAATATGTCACAGGCAGGGTTTTTTATTCACAAGGGTACCCAGTTTTTAACATAGACAGAAAATATATACAAGTCTGTTCCATAATAATTTTGGGTCCAAAATAAAGGATATGTGACGAAGATTTCCCAAAAATAAGGAGAGGCTAGGGCCACCTTTAGCTTCAAGGTGGCTCCGTCCCCGATTGCAGGTATAGTGAAATAAATTATAATACAAGCTATAAACGATAAAAATATTTTGAATTCCCAATGAAAAATAGTTCAACTGTCAATGTAAATATGAATTCAAAATATATTGGTCATTTTTGGTTACAACATAAAAAAGGAAGAGTCGACAAAATTGATCTGACCTCAACTTCCCAACATACGCATTACTTCCTTGAGATACATCATCCGCATCAAGTGATATAATATACTCTGTATGGACACCACGCCTGAACCTTCGTGCTGCTAAGAGAAATTTTCCCTTATCCATGAAAGCTGCGAGAGGAACTCAAATGAGATAAACTTTTACAGTTCAAGTTGAGCAAAATAGAAGCAACTGCACACGAACGCATAGACTAAGACTAAAAGTTAAAGAACTAGTCGATGTAACCGCACAAAAAGATGGAACACTGATTTTCGATTTTGAGGTCTGCATGACAGCATAAGACTTAAACTCTCAACGTACTTATGAATGGACCAAACCTTACAAGACCAGGAGACTGACCCCATGAAATTGGACCACGCCACTATCACTCTCTAATCAAGTACCAATTGAATAGATCCTTGTATACACTTACTAACATGTCACGTATATTCGGCATTTCTTAGTTTAATAGTTGGCCAATCCGTATCTGCCAGCTCAAATTGAAACCAGTCATAATCAATCAGAATTCTCTCCTTACTTTCCAGGGTTCCAAAGTCTTTTTGATTTGCCGAATCATTTATGTTGCAACGGTTATGTTTAATCTAGACAAACTGTTTAGACAAGAATGCTAAGTTATTAGTCTAATCAATCCTTCTCCATTGATTAGACTAGTCTTGATTGACTAGACTAATCTGCTTATTCAAATTGCAAACAATCATGGTCAATTTAGATTCAGTCATCACATGTCCTTCTAATTGATAACTAACTTTTTTTTTTCATGGTCCAAGAATGTTTTTTTAGACAGTTCCCTACGTATTCATTCAGTAGTGAATTTTCCCAATTTTAAAGTAGGTCATCAAGTGCGGGTGACAGTCTAAATCTTCAAACTATCTGTTCCATTTGAAATGTTATAAGTATATCATAGAATGTGTCCACAACCTCAATATACCAAGTAAAATTCAACGGGCTTAATCAAATTCGATGATCACTAAAAGATATGAGATACCTATTATGGCTATATCTATCAGCAATCATATAGTCAATTACAATGAAGGAACATCTAAAGACTATGTGGGCAAGTATAGTAAGAAAGCATAAACACAATCCCTTTTACGAAACTAATTCATATGATCCAAACTTAGACACCTTGACAGGGCTAAGTCAAATTAGAAAAATTACCAAAAGGCACAAAAAAGTCAAATTTGAGTAGCTATATAAGCCCCACACAAAACTAGTCCTCATACAAATAAAACTACTACAGCTGCAGAGATTAGAACACACCCCAAAAAAACAACTTACTATGTGAAGACATTTGACAATAGTAATTTACATATATTAAGTAAAGGTTTTTTTAGAACTTACTTGGGGTGAGTCCAAGATAAAGATAAAACGTGGAGTTCTTCTTGTTACGTTTAATAAAACATTGAAGCGGAAAATCTCGAGGTCCAGGCTGCACGAAAAATGAAATGCCCATAACATCAAAATCTAACACCACCAAATTTTGCATATACATGCACTGATTTACCATCAAATTGAATACCACATGAAGCTCTGAATAAGATGTAAGCTATTAAAAATAATTTACCAACAATGAACAAATCAAATACTAGATCAATTTGCATTTTCATCAGATAACATAATAAATTAAATCGGAATTGAATGAATCAGATCTGGGAAATGGAAATTGAATTCACCTGTTTGAGAGAAGAAGGGAAAGTAATTTTTCCAGTTTGAAGAGGAGATTTAACAATTCCTTTAGTAACATCCCTCCATCTTTTACAAACACAAGCACAAGAAACAACAGTTTTACGAATTGGCCATCGATCTTCGCTTAATTCAACACGTTGAATAATGTTCTCGAGAATTTCTGGTAACATTTTAGACCAACAATTTAAATCATCATCTTCTTCTTTATCGTCATTTTTGCATTGAATGATTTCTTCTTCTTCTTTAGGGGTATTCTGAAGTAATTCTTGAATTAATGAAAAAGAAGAATTCCTTCTTCCTTTTGTTGTGAGAAGAAATGCTCTTCTCAGAGCAGCCATATCTCCTCCTCCTCCTCCTCCTCCTCCGTCTCTATGAGAAGAGAGAAAAAGAAAAAGAGAAAATTGTGATGGAGATTTGTATAGACAGACAGACAGACAGTAATGGTAAACCAGAAATTAATTTTATTTTATTTTTTTTCCCTAGTTGTCCAAATTTGGTGGTCAAATTAGGACTACAGGTTAAGTCCTTTTGACCTGGTCTTCCTTATCTATAAACTATAGGCCACTTCTGCAAGCTACCATTTATAAGGGAAATAATACTGCAGGATTACAGTAAAATCTCTATAAATTAATACTCGATAAATTAATAACCTCGATAAAATTAATAATTTGTCCAGTCCCCACTTGGGACCAGTATAAAATTGGACCCCAATCGATAAAGTAATAAGATAATAACTTTTTTGAAATCCCAGTGTATATATATTGGTCTCAATGAAACTATAAATTAATAATTACTAAAAGATTCCAAATTCTAAGATTGTCTAGTAAAAAATGAATCTATAGTCATTTGTTTTTTGTTGAACTTCAAATCTATATTGAGTTCATCTTTAAATCTCCTCATTGCACTTAAGAGTTGCGGCATTGTCATCTCGTATTGCAACAAAAAGTTGTGAAGAGTTGTTGCCGCTTGCAATGCTTCTTTCCGAGTGACCGGTTCCAAAGCTATTGAATCATCCTCAACTTCGTCATCGACCGGATTTTGAATGGTATCCGCCACAATTTCTGCAATGCTTTGAACCACGTAACGTTCATTATTTTCACCAGGATAACCTAGCAAGTGATTCACATCCATTTTGTGCCGATAATGCATACCTGTAATCAAGTTCTCAAGCTCACGAATGTCTTCCCCAGAATTTACATCGTTTAAATCACTTGAGCTGGTTGGATTCGCCGAACGAATTTTACAGTGTCGAAAGCAATTTGCTATGGCCTCTTGTTGCACATTTCTCCAAGCTGAGACGGCTAAATTGATAGCATCTAAAACATTAATCTTTTCCGGAGAAGAAATGTCCAACTCATAACCTTCCAAAATCTTACGGTAAAACCTTTTACGGTAGTACATTTTAAAGGCTCTAATTATCCCAGCATCACATGGTTGAATTTTTGAAGTCATGTTTGGCGGTAGAAAAAACAACTCGATGTTTTGCAACCCTTGGATATTATTTGAATGGGCTGGACAATTATCCACTACCAAGAGAATTTTTCGACCGTGCATTTTATAGTGATCAATTTCTAACCATGTTTAATGTACTGCGTTGGTACCATGTACCAACTTTTTGGTACCATGAACTAACTTTTTACTTATTCAAAAACAATGAACTTGACAAATTCAATTAATTTGTGAATGTACATTCATAAAATGTGCCTTGGAACTTGTTTTTGTAATTTATTTTTCATCTCTAACTAATATACATTGTAACTAGTACATTGGACTTGAAAATTTAAAGGTAATACGTAAAACCTCTTTAAATTAATAAATTATTAATTTATCGATATAATAATATCTCGCTAAATTAATAAAATATCATGGTCCCAACATTATTAATTTATAGAGGTTTTACTGTATTTGGTTTGGAATTTGACCAGCGGATATTCTGATTGGATTTGTGAACGATTTAATGCAGTAAAACCTATACTAATGCTCTCTATATTGATTAAAATCATCCCATCCTATGGTCGAAGCTCAACATGTTTGATAATAAATGAGATCCATTTGAACTAACTATACCCTTAGGGCAACTGCAGCGATTGGAGTATATTAAAGAGCAAAGAGGAAATTTGTTTGCTCTTGAAAAAAAAAAAAACACAGCAGAAAAGTCGACTAAATATGATCTTACGCTCCTCTACACGAGCGTTTACCGACCAAATGCTCTTCTACACGAGCGTTTCGACCAAATGCTTTTCTACACGAGCGTTTCAAAACCAAAATCTCTCTTAGAGGAGCGTTTCAAAACCAAAAGCTATCTTAGATGAGTGTTTGGACTAAAAGCTCTCCTAGAGGAGCGTCTCTAACAACAACACTCTCCTAGATGAGCGTTACCAAACTTCAGCCGTTACAACGCTGTGACGTTTAACCCACACGCTTTTTTAATCTAGCGTTAGAGAAACGCTGTATTGAGAGAATGTTTCACAAAACGTTCTCCTATAAAACCGTTTTGTGTTTAGAACGTTCTCCTACAACAACGTTTTGAGTTAACGTTCTCCTACAAGAGCGTCCGACTATATTTGTGTTTGGTCCAGTTGCTCGACAAAAATTGGTCGAATACTGTTCAAAAACTGGACCAAATCGTATATACCTTCGCCCGTTGCGGCTCACGAAAGTGGACCAAAGAGTAAAATTGGTCTTTACTCTTTGGTCTACTCCACCGCTGCAGTTTCCCTTAAAACCTTAAAAGTACGTAAACTTTTTTTTTGTCTACTCGAATAATTTTACCATCTGTGGGGTTGAACCCACAACTAAATGATTGAAAACCATTTGTTATTCCATTTGAGCTAAGACAGCAGGTATAATAAACATGTATTCCGTGTAATGTTTTGGGATAACCACTGCTTCAACTTCCAAATAGAAGGCTAGACATCATGTATCATCTTTTTTAAAACAGGAGTGTAATTCAAACAGACATAACACCTGCCAACAACTTGCTTTCTGATTCATTCAAATATGGGGAAAGATAGAGAGCCTGGCCCCAATAAAAAGATAGAATTGTGGTAAGATGGAGGTTTTGATAAACACATATGTACCGAGAATGCAATTATGTTACAATCACAACGCACCAACCAAGGCATCCCCATAACAAAAAAAACTGAGCCAACATAGGCTTGGGAATATGTTTGTATAAAGTAAAGGGATCTTGTACTTGTAGATTAGTAGAGAAAGTAAATACATAATAATACAAAACATTTTATCAAATTAATTTAAATCAATCAACACCTATGGTATTTGTTTTAAGCATGAAGTGTCTAATCATCTAAAGAATCGGCCACCAAAATCTAAAGTCTTATGTTTAAAATTCTTGTAATTGGTTTAATCAAATACTTTTGTAATCTTCAAATGCTGGTGGTAGAAATGCAAATATTTAATCTTACTACTCTTAAAACCAACAAACTACCAGTAGTTCCCTCTGCTTCTCTTTATATCCTCAACGCCAAAAACTAATTTCAATCGTGACAAATCAATTGTCCTAATTGGCTTCACAAAAGAATCTTTCGGGACAAACTATAGCCACGCTAACCAATGAGGAAAAAATAAAAACATCAATGAAAGATTTCTTTGTAGCTAGCCATGGATCTTTAGCGATTATTTAAGACTTAAGATACCTGCAGTGTGAGATACATACACTAAAACATTAAGTTAAAACCCCTCCAAAGATGCATACCTTTCCATGTTTTCAAAATACAACACACTCATTTGAAGTTTACATAAGAAGAATAGAAACAGAGTGAAGCATAAGTGTCGCAAGAATAACGCTTAACACTTTTTTATCCATATGGATGACACTCTTAATTTTAACATCATCATTGGAAATATAAATAATACCAACAAACACAAAGTGCGTACAAAAATGTCATTTTTGCTGCCATATATTTGCATCCTTGACCAATAATGAATCCTTGAGAAGGAAAGAACAACACAATATATTGGAAGATATTCTTAAAGCTTTCACATGGTCTATCACCAAGGAAGATTATGAAGAAAATGTTCGTATGTTACACTTGCATTGGAGAAATTATCCAAGTGTTGTGAAGTGTTCGATGGACCATTGGTTGAATTCGCACAAATAGAAGTTTGTAGCTTTGATAAGCGACAAGTACCGCGGAGTCATCTCACAACCGATTGGAGAAGAAGCTTCATAGTTGTGATGATGGGTTTGTTACGGTCTTCGAAGCGATACATGATTATTTCCTCTGTGACCTTGATAAAGTTAAAGAACTTTTTGAAAAAAGTCGTTATATAAAATACACCATTTATAAAGACGACCCATAGCTCGAAGGAATTTCTTATAAGGTGTTGTATTGCGCAATTGAGAAGATAATGTACGAAGTTTAGAATTATAGGTTGGGCAACTTGCACGGAGAAGAAGAGTGTGCTTTTCCTAACATGTCAAGTTTGGAACTCCCATACCGGCATATGATGGCCAAGTACGAAGAAGACGTGTGATCCCAATTTAAGATATTGATCCGTTTGGGCAATAATTGTCTTTCAATGAACCCATCGCGGAGAAAGTTTTTGGTGGATCGTTTGCCGATACCGATATTGGAAAAGCTCTAGCCGAGAAATACTCCACATGAAATCGCACGCAAAGGAAAATATGGTTGAGTAAGTTGAGTAACTTGAGTAACTTTATTTTTCTGCACACAAGGTACGATGTTAAGGAACCAACTAGAGGGAAGAAAAAAGGTAGGCCTCCTACGAAACAAAAAATGGCGGTGGTGCGAAGAAAAGCTAGGGAATTGTTGGAAGAATCAAAGAAAAGAGAACCTTCGGGTCTTGAGCATTTGCAAAAGGAATATGAAGTGGAGGATAAGAATGAGGAGGATGTTCAAGGTACAAACGAAGAAGAAGTCAAACGGAACAGAATGACCAATCCTAGTAGATTATAAAGGAAAACTTTCCGCGCTTCCTTCTCAAGAGAGTTCAACAATGAAAGTTAGAGCCAAAGGAAAAGGTCCGATATTTTGCTCCAAACAAAAATAAAGAAGCATAGTTGAGGTGAAGCAAAATGAACGGGTACTTGAAGAGCCACAAATGACTTCATCAAGTGTTGAGTAAGAGTCGATCAAAGTTCCTGCCGATCCAAACTCAAGAAGAGTTAGTATGAAAGACTTAGCAAGAAGCAAAGAAAATGTAAAAGGACACACATTATTGGTTGAAGAGCCGCATATGATCCGGGTTGCAAGAGGATTGATGCAAGCACCATCTAATTTGTCAAGAAATGAGAAAAGTAAAATCGTCCGAACCGAGCACATTATATATGAAAATTATTTATTATATTTTCCAGATTTTGTTCGTAAATACATAAAGGACACCAGCGATGTTGCCGGTGATGGTAATTGTGGTTACCATGTATTCATCGAACAAGTTGGACCATTTAGAGGAGCAAAAGAGTTGGGTTTGGACGAATGCACTTATGTAAGGCATAGATGCGCGGTTGAACTACGTTTTTACCCGAATTTATACAGGTCAATAATGAGTGAACCGGGAAAAGAATAGTCGGTGTTAAACGAGAATTTCATTGTATTCGAACGACGTTTAATACGCAAAAAGAATTTGTCAAGCGATTATTAAATGAGTATGCCAATAGGTGGACAAATCCTCGCCAACGCTTTCAATTGCGTCATCCATTATATCTCACTTAAATGTAATCTTACATTTGCACCAACAAGAACAACCTTTGTCGAACAATTGGCTAAGAGAAGATGTGTGATGGGGATGGTGCAAATGTTCCATTTTGTCGGTCTCAAGTTGAAAGAAGGAATCCCATTACCTCCATTAAAGGTTTGATACCACGACACACTCTCCAGGTCTTGGTGTAAACGGTTCGAGCAAAGTTTCAAACTTTGGACCACATTACGACTATCGAAGGGATGACAATATAGACATATTGACTAAATGTAATATTGGTAGTGACAATATCATATGTATTTTGAAGGGATTAAATTATAAATAAAGTATTTTGTTGGAATGTGTTTGTCTTTAGTTAGTCTTCTAGCAAAAAAAATTGACTAATCCAATATATTTTACGGTTTGGTTTGGTTTGAAACCCCAACCGTAAAGAAAACTTAAACATAGATGTATTGATTAAGCTAATTTTACGGTTGTGTTCGACCTTTAAAACCCAACCGTAAATATGACTTGTAGCAAAATATATGGATTAATCCCATTAGACCATTACATAGATAATTGAAATTAGCACCAACTAAACCGTATAACACTACAAAAGTACTAATTAATAGGTCTGCGAGTGAGCAAGAAGTTATTTAGGATGTGGTATTAAGGTAGGTACTTAAAAGTCCATATTTTTCATCTTCTCTATTCCTGAATAGATCTTTCTAAAACCTCATATTCGGTTTCACCCCTAAGTGGTAGTTGACCAATAATACGAACCAGTGCTATAAATTCTTGGATTTGTCGGCGTTTATTACCATATTGACAAATCAACTTGACATGATCACGGTTATAAAGGTTACCAGTTTCAAAACAAAAGTTTTCATAGATTGTTTGCCAATAACTCTGACTCATTATACCACCTTGCATTCTTTCTTCTTATCTTTTGGATAAAATAGTCATAGATGCGGCAAATACATAAATCTTCATCCAAAGTAAAATCAGGATCTTGATCCCCAGGTTAAGCCATAATCTAGCACATTAGAGTGATAGTTTAGTTGGAGATGATTGTTGTGAATCTGAATTTCTTTCATGTAGGTCCAGTAAAATCACCGTTCCAATTCGTCTTAGGATCCAGACTCGGAAAGTGATCATAGACCCATGCCTATGAAGATAAAAAATATTAATATAAGAGAATACGCAAAAAGAATTGAAGTTAAACATTGAAATGCACCCAATAAGTTACCTGAAGAAGACCAGTATTCCTGGTAATCTCAGTACCTCCAACCCTCGAAGTTTTTCTAAGGTTGGCAAGTAGGTAAGCGAGGGTGGCAGTTCCCTATGAATACTCATGCGTCTTCTGGATATCCTTCAACCACTGTAGAAAGTGAGCGTTGACCCTATTTTCTGAGTTGTCATCGAAGAAGATGGTACCAAGCATATACATCAGATACGCTTTGGCTGTACACATAACTCTAGTTTCATTTATCACGACCCCATCATTTTCCAATTGCAGGGTTCTTCCAAACTTTTCCCTCAGACTACGCAAGAAGATCTTCTTGGTCATACTTAAACGTTTCTTCGTTGCTTCACCCAGTTTATCTCCAACATCCAGTTTAAACTCTAACTCGGCTTATGTCCTCTCCCATCCAAGTGTGTCTTTAACAAGGACACAAAGATCACTCCAAGACATGTTGTTGTCAAAATCTTCATACACAACTTTCCTTCACCTTCTAAGTCAAGAATTGACTTGACATCATCCGCCTTTATTGTGATCTCGCTGAATGGGAGATGAAACGTATCGGTTTCATGCCAATAATGTTCCCAGAAGGCTGTGCAGGTAACAATGTCATATTCCAACAGAGAATTGGTAATTCCGGGAGCTAACCCTATATCATTTACGAGATCACATACGACTTTACATTCTTCAGCTAACGGCCAATGTTGAGCCCTTTGACGAACCAATTTCTTCACGGCCTGTGTATAACCAATTTCTTCACGGCCTGTGAAAGCACAAGTTAGATAATTTCCAAATAGTTCAACACAAACAATCAAAAATTTGAAAATTCAAAATTTTTTACGGTTGGGTTACACATATCGAACCCAACTGTAAATAAATTTACGGTTTTTGGCTTTAAAACCAAACGTAAATATATTTACGGTTGGTAAATGACATTCTAACCCAACCGTAAATAATCATCAAAAAAATTTAAACTACCCAAACGTAAATGCCAATTTTTTTACTGCAAGTGAATTTACGGTTGAAATTGAGAATCGAAACCAACCGTAAAATTTCATCTTCATCTTCTTTATTCAACGGCTGGGTTTTGAAATAACCTAAAATAAAATAAAATCCAGTTATGTTTGGGTTGCCAACCGTAAGTTCTTGAGAACTTATACTTACGGTTGGAATTTGAACAGAACCCAACCGTAAATTTTTTGGAAACCTGATAAGTGCATAATTTATACATTTTGAGTATCATTTCCTTATACTTATTTGCTATATTTTATGGAATTACCGTGTTTTATTATTACTTTTATAGTTTATGTGTTTTATTAGGTTACATCTCTGATACAAGAGAAATGGAGCTTTATAAGAGAAGAATTACCAAAGACCCATTAGAACTCAGTATGTTCCAGGATTTTTACCCACCATTTTGTAGAGAATTGAAAGGCAAATCCAATGCAAAAATAATGAGGTCATTATGTGTTCGTATGAAGAAGTTATGAGCAAAACTGTGAAACCAACTTGAATTTGGTATCTGTTGGGCCTTATTGGGCCTGCGCGGGAAGAGAAATAAGGGAAGCGTTTTGGACTCGCATTTGACGTGAAAATTAGGGTTTTTGTTGGTTTTTGAGGAGGTTAAGTCTCCTAATTGGACAAGGAATCAAAAGGAAGTGGAAAAGTTTAATGAGACTAGGTTTCCTAGTTGGATGAGGATCAAGAGGAGGTTACCAAAGCCTATATAAAGGGAAGCCTAGATACAATTTTAAAGGAACTTCACGTCCAGAGAAGAAAAGGTACAGACGCAGACAGACAGAATTGGAGAAGCCGGGAACAAGATTAAAGGGTTAGTTTATTTTCTTAATTAATTTTCATGGTTTTTAAGAAAGCCATGTTGGGCTAATTCCTTTGTTAGGGCGAAAGGATGAACTTGTAGAGATGGTTTTATTTGTGTTTCAAAACTAGGGTTTTCAATTATATGAACTAAATATCATTAATTTTTCTCTCTCTCAACGTTTTACCGTCTCGATGATTTTTCATGTTCTATGCCACGTATAGTTCATTGTTTGATTAGTAGAAGGACTCGTTGAAACCTTGTATGAAATTGTTTTATGAATATTCTTTGACTCTTTATGCGTCGTATACTTAGTACTTCGAAATTCTACTTTAGGTTGAGAACAAACAATTCTTTTTGAAATCGAGAACATATGTGACGGACGCAATTAAACCCTAATCTACAACGGATTCCCGGAACCTTAACGTTTTCCTCTTATTGTTTTCAAACTTTATTAAATAATTTTAATTCATTAGTTAATTTAATTTTTTATAAATAAAACCTAAAAAAATATCTTAATCCAAACTCCTCGTGGGAACGAACCGTATTTTCTCTTGTCTACATCTTTCGACACTGTGCGCTTGCGGTAAAACAAAGTCGGTTTTCCGACGCATCAAAACCTATTTTTTTTCTTTGAGATCAGTCATTCTAGCACATTACAATCACAAAAAAGGAGAACAATAACATGGGTTCTTGTCGAATCATACCTCATATACACCATTTTGCTGGGTTGGGGAGTTTGATTGGCTTCACCCCTGATTTGTTCTTCAATTTCCTTATTAGGTTGGTTTGAATTTTCTTATTGGTTTAAATCACTGCTACCTTCTATACCTTTAGTAAAATTTGTCATCTTTACTATAATGTTTGACCGACGATTATAATTTTTTCAAATCGACGATTAATCGAAGACAATGAATTTGATGGAGAAGAAAATAGGGAGGTTACGGTTGGGAGAGGTTTTGAAATTGAAAATGAAATAGGTAGTTAGGGTTTTGTTTTTTGTTTAGATTTTAATAGATTAAAGGGTAAATTGGACTTTTTATATATTGAAGGGTAATGTAGACATTTGCTATTATCATATGATATCCTATATCCAACTATTAGGTTACCCTTAAACATAAAAAAGCCCCTCTATTGGAAGTGTAAGCCCCTATATGAGGGTTCTATACAAATGTCCCTAACTATCTCCTTATGTGACACGTACGGCTCATGCATAGAGAGCTATTAAGGCACCAAAGATTCAGACGAATACTAACTCAATATTTAAAAACTGTAAACATTGGATTTACCATATATATATATATATATATTTTTAGCATTCTCAATGTATAATTTGATTTCTGACTCTAATGAGCTTATTTTAAGTTAAGAAAAGTTTGGCGTCTAGTATAAAATGTTTGATTTATGTAATTTTGGAATGATGTAAGTAATTAATGCAAGGTTTGAATTTTATTTGGTTTGGTTGTTCATTTACTTTGGTCCGTTGCATGGTTTAATCCGAGGCATTTAATATTTTTAGAAATTTCCTACTGAGTTGTGGTTGCTCACCCCCTTTTTCCTATCTTCCCACAGAGTTCGAGGAACAGTTAGTGCAGTAAGCAGACTTGGGAGCTTACCGCACATGAGCAAAATGTTAGTATTTTGAGGAACAACTATTATATAATAACACGGGGATGCTGGGTATTTTTCATATGAATTTGGATTTATTAATTGTTTTAGTTCTTTTATTATTTTTGTGAGGTATTGCTATAATTTATTTCTTTAAGAAAATTGTTTATGCTTATTTCGGACAATTTTATTATGTAGTTTATTGAGATTGAATTTAAATTTTAATTTTAAAAGTCTTTTTTTTTAATAGCTTGTTCAATAGTGACGTCTTGGGAATTCGGTCTTGCTAGTTGGGTTGGACCCGACACATCAGATCAAATCCGGCTCAATAGAAGTCCAAAATTATGGGGCGTAACAAGGTGGGTTTTGTTGATACGTCTTACAACCGAAACACAATACCACAGTGGTGCCCTCCTAATATAGGTGTCTTGAAACTGAATTTTGATGGTGCTATTTATGGAAACGAGTCTGGAGCTGCAGTAGTTGTTAGGGATCATAGCTATCATACTTTTGCAGCTGTTACTTCAATTTGTCCTCAAAATATTCCTTTGATCGCTGAAGTTAATGGAATTCACTTAGCGCTCAAGCTAGCTAAGGATTTGGAGTATGACAACTTTATCATTGAAGGGGACTGTCAACAACTTATACACATCCTTAAGTCTGAAAAATACAATACCCCATGGTAAATCAGACGAGTACTTGAGGTCTTATAAGCCCTAGAATTGATAATACTACTTCGTGTTCCTTGTTTTTTGCTTTTGAGTTTTTATTGTTTTCGTAGTTAACAAAAGCATAAGTTAATTATGAAAAAATAATATTAAAGTATAAATTAGAGTAGATTTGTATTAGTGAAAAAAAGAAGAGAAAAAGGTTTTTTTGAAAGCGTGTTTGGCAAGAGCATTAATAAAATAAGTGACTTCTTGGGAAGTCCATTGATTATCTTTTTTGATTAACTTGTAATTACGGAACAGGAGCATAGGAAGTTTACTCTCAAGTCCCACATAACAAATAACAATTGGATTTAGGAAGAAGCCTGATATAGGGGCTCCAACATCAATAGAGGGGCTCCAATAATAAGACGAAATAGGGACACTATGAAGTAAAACTCAAAAACCCCTTATCCATAATTCTTATCAAATACCCAAACTATCCCTGATTATTAATGTTAATTACATTAATTAGTTAAGATTAGATTAAGCTAATCATGATTAATTAAACATAATCTATTTCTTAATCAAATTTTTTGGATCAATTTTTTTTTTTGAATTTGTGTTTGGTGGGAAGAAAAACTTGATGAAATTTAAGAAAATTTTATGGTTTTTTTTTTAAACCCTAGATTTTGATTCAATAAACCATAGTGGCATTTAGATACCTCTAGATTAAACTCTTGATCTTTTTATGGCACAAATTAGATGAAATCACGATATGAAAGTTTGATTTTTTGTGATTCAGAGAATGTTACGGTTGGGTTTCATGTCGTACCCAACCGTAACACCAAGAACACCGAAGAAAACCATATTTTCCCAAAATTACGGTTGGGTTTTCAACAAAACCCAACCGTAACTCGAAGAACAATGATGAACACCATCTTTTTCCCAAGTTACGGTTGGGTTTTAAACCAGACCCAACCGTAACTCAAAGAACAATGATGAACCCAATTTTTCCCCTAGTTACGGTTGGGTTTTAAACCAGACCCAACCGTAAGTTGAAGAAATTGATGAACCACATTTTTTCCATAGTTACGGTTGGGTTTTAAAGGAAAAACCAATCGTTGCTTATCCTTAGGAGAATTGATTTTTTTGGTTAATTTTGAGTTTTAAAAAGCAAAATTTTGAAATAATTCAATCATTTTTTCTAGATTAAAGGTAAATTGGGTGTTTGAAACAAAGAAAAAACGAAAAAAACACAAATTAGATAATCTAAATTTGTGTTATCCAGTAGAATTTACGGTTGGGTTTTGGCTTATAACCCAACCGTAACAATTCTGATAATTTATGTTCCATTTTCAACACATATTTACGGTTGGGTTTTACCTTAAAACCCAACCGTATCCAGTTGAATTTACGGTTGGCTTTGGCTTATAACCCAACCGTAACATATTCTGTTAATTTTTGTTTCAAGTTCAACACAGAATTACGGTTGGGTTTTGCCTTAAAACCCAACCGTGACAAGTTGTGGTGTTTGTACAAAATGTATTACGGTTGGGTTTAGTTATCGGACCCAACCGTAAATTGTCCTGTTAACTGTTTTTTGATTTTCAATATACTCCAAATTGGGTTTAAAACACAACCGCTTTCAAATGGTTTTTCGTAATATTATTATCATGTGTGTGCTTGTTTGTAACAACCAACAAAAACACAACCGCTTTCAAATGGTTTGTGAGTGTAGTGGACAATACACAAGACATGCAAAGAAGGGTACTGAGTATGTACCAAAGACGAAGATCAAACGAAAAACTTACACTAAGAAGACGGGATGTCCTTTCAAACTTCAATTTCATAAGAACAACGAGAATAAATGGTTCTTGTCTACAGTTGTATGCGGTCGTCACAACCACCTACCACCAGAGACTTTGTTAACGCATCCTTCTATGGCCCGGCTTACCAAGGAAGAAAAGCTCATCGTAAACGATATGACAGATAAGCGTTTGAAACCCAGTGATATACTCGGGCACTTGAAGAATATAAACTCAAATAATGTGTCTACGTTGGAGACAATCCACAACGCCAAAGCCAAGTTGAAGCGTGAGAAATGGGAAGAAAAGGACCCGATCCAACAACTTTTGTACTTGGGGGAGACAAAAAACTACACCATGTTTCACGAAGAAGATGAAAATAAACAAATTAAGCATATTATATTGGCTCATCCCGAGTTTATAAAGTTAGCACGGTGCTCCCATCAAGTGCTTATGATGGATTGCACGTACAAAACTAACAAGTATGACCTCCCGGTTTTGAATGTTGTAGAGCAAACTTCTACCAAGTCCCCGTTTAGTGTTGCCTTTTGCTTCTTGAGAAACGAGCTCGAAGAAAGCTATGTGTGGGCATTGGAACAAATTAAATTATTCTACGTTGAAGGTTATACCCCTAAGGTAATTATCACCGACAAAGAACAAGGCTTGATGAATGCCATTGCAAGGGTATTCCCAGATGCTCATCATCTTCTTTGCACGTTCCACTTGTGGAATAATATTCAAACCAAGTGCAAAACGATTATTCGGCCAACAAAGAGAAGCGAGATGGAGAGAACTAATAAATTGCCGGTATCAGAACAAGAAGCGGCCAAAGAAAAATTCAAGGAGGATGACAAGTTGGCGGAACTAAAATAGGGTAGTTTCCAAACTGAATGGGATGCTTTGACATGGTCTATCACCAAGGAAGACTATGAAGAAAATATTCGTATGTTATGCTTGCATTGGAGTAATTATCCAAAAGTTGTGAACTATTTGATGGACAATTGGTTGAATCCCCACAAAGAGAAGTTTGTAGCGGCGTTCACAAACCAATATAGGCACTTTGACAACCAAGCTACAAGTACCGTGGAGTCATCTCACAACAGAATGAAGAAGAAGCTTCATAATTGTGATGGTGGGTTTGTTACGGTCTTCGAAGCGATGCACGATTATTTTGTCCGTGACCTTGACAGAGTTAAGGAATCTTTTGAAAAAAGCCTTTCTAGAAAACACGTCAGCTATAAAGACGAACCATTGCTCCAAAGTATTTTTTATAAGGTGTCGCATTGTGCTATTGAGAAGATAATGTACGAAATAAAGCACTACAGATTGGGCAACTTACACGGAGAAGAAGAGTGTGTTTGTCCTTACATGTCAAGTTTGGGACTTCCCTGCCGGCATATGATGCCCAAGTACGAAGAAGACGGTGTGATCCCAATTCAAGATATTGATCCGTTTTGGCAACAATTGTCTTTCGATGAACCCATCGTCGAGCAAGATTTTGGTGCATCGTTTGCCGACACCCACGTTGGAAAGGCTATAGCTAAGAAATACGATACATTAAATAAGGCGCAAAGGCAAATTTGGTTGACAAACTTGAGTTACTTCGTGTTTCCGCACACAAGGTACTCTGTCAAGGAACCAATTAGAGGAAAGAGAAAAGGTAGGCCTTCTACCAAAGAATCGAGGGCCGTGGGACAGAAAAAAGCTAGGGAATTGCATGAAGAATCAAAGAAAAGAAACCCTTTTGCATTTGAGCATTTGCAAAATGAATATGAAGCAGAGGATGAGAAGGAGGACGATGCTCAACGAAAAATAAGTCGAACGGAACAAGGGGGACCAAGTGTAGTAGATATTAAAGGAAAGGGTCCCGTGGTTCCCACTCAAGATAGTTCAACAATTGAACTTGGTGCCAAGGGAAAAGTACCTCCACACCCAAACTCAATAAGAGTAAGTATGAAGGAATTAGCAAGAAGAAAAAAAAGAGTTAGTATGAAAGAATTAGCAAGAAGAAAAGAAAAACTTAAAAGCAATACATTAGTAGTTGAAGAGCCATATACGATCCGGATTGCAAGAGGATTGATGCAATTTCCATCTAACTATTCAAGAAATGAGAATGGAAAAATCGTCCGAATCGAGCAAATTATTTATGAAAATTATATGTCATCGTTCCCAGCTTTTTTTCGTCCCTACATAAAGGCCACCGACGATGTTGCCGGTGATGGTAATTGTGGATACCATGTATTCATCGAACAAGTTGGACCATTTAGCGGAGCAGCAGGGTTGGGTATGGACGAAGTAACTTTTGTAAGGCATAAGTCAGCGGTTGAACTACGCTCTTACCCGGATATATACAAGACAATGATGTGTGCATATAGAGACGAAGAGTCGTTGTTAAACGAGGAGTTCATTGCTCTCGAAAGGCGTTTAATAGGCAATAAGAATTGCACTAGTGAGTATTGGATGAGCATGCCAATATGTGGCCAAATCCTTGCCAACGCTTTTAATTGCGTCATCCATTATATCTCAAATGGATATTGTTTAACATTTGCACCAACAAGATCAACATTTGTCGAACAATTGGCAAATAGAAGATGTGTGATTGGGCTGGTGCAGAACTGCCATTTTGTTGGTCTAAAGTTGAAAGAAGAAAGTCCATTACCCCCTTTACAGGATGGGTACGACGGTGATATCGCCAAGTCTTGGTGTCACAGATTCAAGCACAATTTCGAACTCTGGAAGGCATTAAAACCCTCACCAACATTTCAATTCATATCATTTGTTTCTGAGTCGGAGTCAGAATGTTAATATGTATGTTGGAGGAATCATAATATGAATATAGTTTTTTGGAATATAAAAATTTGAACTATCATATGTGTTACTACAAAATGTTTCCAGGTTTACGGTTGGGTTTTTAGTAAAAACCCAACCGTAAACTAGTCACTGAACAATTATAATAATATTACGGTTGGGTTTTGAGTGAAAACCCAACCGTAAACCCTCTAGTTTAAATTCACTCAGGTTTACGGTTGGGTTTGTACTCAAAACCCAACCGTAAACCTGGATGAATTTAAACTGGAAGGTTTACGGTTGGGTTTTCACTCAAAACCCAACCGTAATATTATTATAATTAACCTTTTTTTGGAATTTCAATTCACTCAAAACTGGGTTCAAAATACAAAATTTATGTAAACATCAAATTTTTGCCCACATTACAACCCATGAAATCATTAAAGTAACCTGGGATACAATTGAAATTAACACTAAAAAACCCAAATGGCATTACAAAAGAACTAATAAATAGGTTTGCGAGTGAGCAAAAAGTCTTTTAGGATGTGATAATGAGGTAGGTATAAAAAGGGCCATATTTTCCATCTCCTCCATTCCGCAAGAGATCTCTGTAACACCTCATCATCGGTTTCACCCCTAAGTCGTAGTTGACCAATAATACGAACTAATGCCATAAATTCTTCTACGTATCGGTGTATAGTGTTATATCGACAAATCAACTTGACGTGATCACGGTTATAAGGGTTGTCGGTTTCAGAACAAAAGTTTTCATGGATTGTTTGCCAATAACTCGGACTCGTTATACCACTTTGCCTTCTTTCTTCTCCTCTTTTTGGAAAACATAATACATAGTTGCGGCAAATACATAAATCTTCTTCCAAAGAAAAATCTGGATTTTTAATGCCAGGTTGACCCATGTTCCACTATGTTGGAGATGATTGTTGTAACATAAAGGTTTATTTTTGAAAAAAATGGATGGAAAGGATATGTACTCAACTATTCCACTTATAAACCAGAAGTATAACGGTTATATTTTGAAAAAATAGGTCGTACAAGGTTTGAACGGCTGTATTTGAAAACCCCAAAAAAATATTATTCAAAAACGACCCAAAACTTTCCACAAATAGATTTTACGGTTGGGTTTGAAAATAACCCAACCGTAATATCATAGGGGAATTATGTTTTAAGGTCTTAAACCTTACGGTTGGGTTTCCAGCCAATACCCAACCGTAACCGATGTTTTTA
>JAJJMC010005834.1:344628-367498 GCA_023531435.1 Papaver californicum
TGAGCAGCCGTTTGTGCAACCATATTTGAGGAGATAGATACCTATCTTTGTCTGATTAAAGGTGAATCTGAGCTTCCTCTTTCTCTTGATGTTCATTCTTCTTGTTCTTTCAGGTACTTGTTGATGATGCTAGCCAGAGTTGAATGCTTGCTTACTACTGCTGAGATTTGTTTTCGTAGTCATCTGCTTTTCATTTACTCTGTTATTCACTAGGGATAAATCATCAGTAAAAAAGACTAAGTTCCCTCTTTTATAATGCTAGTTTGGCTTCATGCTCGTTTAGATTGAATAAGTATACTGGCATGATGGTATTTTGACCAACTTTTTGTTTCAACCAGGGGTTGCATATGACATGTATCTGATTTCTGCTGGGATTGATCTGTGAGTTAAATGATTTGGTTTTTGATAACTTAGTTTCCACCTGCACCTCCTTTTTAACTGGCATCTTCCGAAACTCTTATCTGTTGACAGATGTATACGGTGTTTAAAATTTCAATTCATACTTGCAGATTGTTTGATAATATTATATGTATATTGTCAAGGTGTGCCTTCATCTGATGAAGAGTGAAAGCGGGGTTGTGTGAGTTGTACCTCGTTCTGTATAATATTAAATGTTTGAAATTAATTTACAAGTAACATTTCTTATGGGTTATTCTGTTTCCTTGCAGCGCTTGATTGGATTCCAGTACTGTTTCGCCTTCTACACGAAGTGTTTGGTTACTTCTGCATGGTTTGATGTTTTGCATGTTACCCTTCTGGAGATGTATTTTCCAGTTTATCAAGTAAATTCTAATTTAAATTTAGCGAAATAATATTCCTGTACAGTAACAATATCTTGGTTTTGGTCAATTCTTGCAGTCTTGTTATATCAACTAATGAGTTCTCAAGGAAGAATTCTTTAATTGGCCTCTTTTTTGATTCGTAAGGTTGTTGTTCTTCATAATCGACCTTGCATGTATTATTTGTATATTCCTCGTTTTTAGTTTGTGTAATTTGTTACGTAAATTTTTCCCCTGCATTTTTTCCAGAGATTTCGTATGTGATTATCTTTGCAGGTTTTGGGCGGAATTCTTTTATTGAAGGTGTGATTTTGTTATATTTTACTTTCGTTTTGGTCTGTTACCTTTTTCTTTTGATTCGTCCACAAAATGTATGATTTTATTTGTTCCCTGTTTTTCAATTTATTTTTTGGGTTGTTCTGTTGGTTTGAGAAGGATGTTGGTTTAGCTGTAATGGTGTTTGCTTTGCAGTTTGGCTTTGATCTGAGAAGTATATCACTGGCTCTCTGAGTGAGTTACTCTTTCTATAATCTCTTAGTGGAATATTTGTTGTTCTTTATTTTCTGTTCTTTATCATCTTCGTTATGGCTCATTTGTCTATTTTTCTTATAAATCATTGTTATGCTGGAAATTTACATTTATGCATATACATAGTGTATGAAACTATAAAGGTTGCTCATTTAATTTTAGCTGATTTTTAGGATGATACTGTTTGCCTGTGGATTTATTTCCAAATTGTTATTTTACTATCAGTTGGTTCATCTCATTGTGTTAAAACCATTGTGATAAATCAACTAATTCAATAACCACAAGCAAATTGGGATCCAGCAATAAATGAGATCCAGCAATAAATAAAAACTGCATTATTTCCCCTGGAAACGTATAGTTTATGTAGACGATCTGCTTATGTTCTTACTTCTTGTATGGTTTCATGCTTGTTATCCCAACTGATGGTGTAATTTGGATCACCTTGTTTGGGAATTAGGGTACATGGTCCAATTTAGATAGTGTTTTTGGTCAGTTCAAGTTAATGATGAGTTGCAATAACAATGCTGAATTTGACGTTATTGAATTAAGTGAAATACAGGCCTCCTTTAGATAGTTCAGGTCAAACTCATGTATTCAATACATGAAGCCAATACATCACCACCCTTTAATGATACTTATTTAACTCTACTTTTCTTTGACAGGAAACTAACCATGCTCATTTAAGTGTTATCTTGCAAATTATTGTCCCAAAATTATTTTACAAAGCTAGAGTTCTTGGGTCCTTGAAAAGGTGGATCCTGAATCTTTTTGAGATTATGTTTTATATTTGTTGTTATGAGTTTATCATTAAAGTCATTTTTATTGTATAATATTTTTTTGCTATGAATTTTAACATGCCTCAGTTTGCGCAGCTTCCAAGTATGTTGGGTACGCGTAGGGCTTCTCATTATGTAACACGGTAAGCTTGTAAACTTTATCATAACTAGCTTACTAAGCATTCCGGTAGAATGCTGCCCCTTAATGCATATATATTTTGGACCTGCATACTACTCTAGATGAACTAGAAAATAAAATTTACCATAAAAAACTCCATAAACACAATAAACTATAAAACACAATATAAAAATCATATGATACAACATAACTTTCCACCATATATATATCTATAAAGTCAATATTACACAATGGTAATCTTACAAACTCATTTGAAGAAAAAATAACTCACATTTGATGTCTTTAAGAGAAAATTGCAAGTTCAATGTATATGGTGCATCAACTAAGCGAGATCTCCATTCAGTACTTCCCTAAGGTATTCTCTTCCTTCACATTTGTTAAAGAAACAATAAATAGAAATTCAAATTAAGAAAACAACCAACTTTGAAATTAAAAGAAACAAAAAGAAATTAAAAGCTTTAACTGAGGCGCAAAATGAAGATCATAGTACCGATATGTATCAACATCATTCATTGCATTGGAAAAATTTGGTTTATTAGCGAAAACAAGCAAAACAACAACATACAACTCAACCTGAAACCAAATATATAACATTTCAGTTGATTTAAAACTCTTTTCTTCATTAATCCTTAAGGATCTAACTTTACCATAAATGCCAGCATCTACAAGATTTATGAAGCAAATGAAAGATGGTAGTACGACAAGTAGTGAAGAGTGAGAGGAGATCAACATTTGACATTAGAGTGATTCTTACTTAAAAGTTTAGGGACCACCGGCTTTAACTTTTCCAAAGTCTTTGCATCCCCAAATTCTGACAGCCTTTTGCGAGGAGAGGGTTCTCCATTTTGATTCCAACTGGCAAGCTAGAACAATAAGAAGAAAGAAAATAATTCCCAGAATCTCTACCTTTACTTAATATATGTGAAGAAAGAAAATATGCATATTCAATAGAAAATATAGATTGACTCTAAGTAAAAAATACAGATTTAAACAAATAAAGAAAGAAATTTCCTGTTAATGCAAAGGGTTATAGCCTCATCAATTTCTTCATTTTCAAATAACTAAATTTACGATGTGCATCGTTACAAACCTACTTTATCACCTTTCAAATCTAATATTACTAACCAAGTGATGTTAAAATAGTTCTTTATCACCTGAACAACCTTGGATTTTGGTCTTCTGATGATCCGGTCACCTAAGCCACCTGGGGTTCTTTTATAAAATTTGAAAATCTTACTTGCAAAGCCTTTTATAACACAAAACATGGTAGTTGCAGAACGACCAACTTTAACCAACTTTAACGTATTATAGATATATGTGAGGATTTATGCAGATTTAAAGTATCACATATATATGTGAGAATTAATTTGAACAAATCAGTTTTAACTTACATCTTTGAATTGAGGATGACCGAATCACCAAGTATAAAAGCGCGTTCAGAAACTGGACATATTCTGTAAAGCCATAACATATGCCTCCTACAATGGAGATCACTATATCCTGAGGTCTATTTGAATACAATATACATGTAAGAAATCACAAAATGGTCTAATGAAATCTAACTAATAGCTTACAACAACCACATATTATCCCCACAAACCACAAAAATTGACAAACTGGGTTATCAATCATCAAAAGGAAAAAATAGTTGAACATGATGGAAGAAACTTCACCAGACGAGGAAGACGGACATAAATTAGTTCCAGATATCCACTTCTAAAAATCCAACTATAATATATTTCCACCATCTAATCTTATTTCATACATGTGGAGGAAATTCAAACCTGTAACAAATCCAAAAGGTTGTGATTCATGTCTACAGAATTCTGAACCTACATATGGCAGATACAAAAAACCCCATGAAGATTACCAGCTGCGTAATTTCTTCTCAAAACCATTATGTTCCCACCGTAATATGCAATATGACTTAACGATTTGAGTATAACATGCAACCCCTTAATACAGACACAAGTTTTAATATAATAAGAAACAATGGAAATTGTTTTTTTACAAGTAAGGAAACTAGTCGGGAAGATACAATAAACATTTAGAGTGTTATTGAGGCTCAAATGGGACTGGTATGGTTCAAATACATAATGTTCATGTATAATCCCTTTGGAATATTCCATGCAGTAAACCGTAACTTGTGTTTCAATATTATACTTCCATACGTCAAAAGCAAGTAAGCGATCGTTTTTTATTACCAAACAATGGGTTACTAAACACAGCAGAGTGCATAAGAAAATAATTTTTTTTAGATAACCATGAAGTTATAAAGCAACAGAAAGCAGATACAAACAATATATACAACATAACAAACATGCCATGCTGGAAGTGATTTCCAGTAAATGGGTATTCCACGTCTCTAAGCCGTCCATTTGTGGTGCTTTCCATGGTTTGGAATAGAAGAGGCTGGTGCTGGGTATACACATTCCCAACCCCCTACACAATAGAACTGTGAGATTGATGATTTACAACAGTGTATCTAGGTGTTGTTAGGGCAGGTTTAGGATTTTCATTGGTATGTACAGACCTTAGCAAGTGGATATGTTTATGCACACAGTTTCAAAGTCGAAAAAGCTTACTCATTCTAACACTAATTCAGTTTTAGAATCAGGATATTATATAAGCACAAATACATTGATAATTGAGGTCATTTGCAACTAGATTACACACTTACGAACAACAAGACCACCAAGAAGCTTATATCTGAGAGACTCTAGCGTGAACTTGCTCTCCCCAAAATGGTTGGTCTCCAAAGAATGGTACAATAGCAGTTTGGCACTATAGAAAAGAAAAATAGTGATCTATGATAAGTCATCGATATGGTCGACTATAAACTTCCAATAAATAAATTATAATAGTAGTGCAGTAGCATTTACTACAGCTTTAAGGCCAGTAGATGTTGTTCCAACACCACCGTGATAAACCTACATATGATGTCGGAACAAATTACATAGTGAGACTTGACGTTTCGAAGGGAAAAACAAAACTGAAATAGAGAATGCTTTTTAAATTTTGAAAATATCTAAGAGACATAACTTAAATAGGCATACAAGGTTAAATATTACTTATTGTGGCAATATAAACGCTTAAACATGAGCAAATATACATTTCAAAAGTTATAACAGTATGTAGGTATTACTATCTTTACTATCTTAACTGTATACAAGGTCAGTAAGAAATTGAATAGAACATAGTTTCTATTTCTTTGATGAAGTGACAATAGTAGATATCCCTTTCCTCTTTTAGCAAACTCATGTCCTTTTGAGAGAGTTGGGCCAAGGCTCTCATAAAGAATGAAACTCCAAAGTGGTATTGATTACTTAGCTAAAATGGTATAATTGGGTTGGCATGGTTGGCGAGATCACGCCAACATCCAAGCACGAAAGGTACATTTAACGCAATGCAACTTGAGCATTATTTGTATTGCATCCAATGAAACTATCGACACAGATATAAGGCTTAACAACTTTAAAATTCAGCGACTGACTTTAGTAGTCACTTCCAAAAACAAGTACGTTTTGTTTTTATCTTAAAAAGTACCTAGATTTTGTTGTTTTAAAAAAAATGTTGCGCAAAACACAATCAAAATGACAGTTGGTATTCACTACCATGAAAATCCAGAATTTCTCAGCAAGTTCATGTGTTTCTTTATTAGCATTCAAATATAAAAATACCAGTGCAAAATATAAGTGGAATTTTTACACTGTACCGCATTACAAAACAATTCCTGATAAATCAATGAGATTTGGGTGGGACACATCTAAGTTTCTCCAAGTGTTAAGATAATTTAGTGAAGCTTGAAAATTAACAACACTAACAGAAAATTAATTCTAACTAAACCTCAATTAAAAATAATTGAAACCATTGGTACTCAAGGAATTCTACATAGAGGACATGAGCAAAGGATAAATGTAGAGAGTGATGCCATGGACTAGATTTACATTATTGATTAGAGCGGAAAATGCATTATACAATCTTTGAAGAATGACATTTCCAAGCATCATCTCTTTACTGGCGCACCTGCTTCTGATCTCCTTATTGTTCAATGCAACGGTATACATAATTCATCTTGGTGCTGATGGTATTCTATAAAGCTAAACCACCATATCAAAGAATTGGTTCTATGTGTGGATATGAATCTATTAAGTTTGGTTTAGAGCTTTCAGTCATATTTATTATCTTATTTTATTTAACGTCAACTAGGAAGTACTATCGAGTTGATGAAAAGTTTAGTAAATTTCTGTTCCGGAGTTACCAAATGTAGTTAAAGCATGACTGAGCACTTACGAAGTGGGAAAACATAATTAGATATACTATAGAGAAACTAAAATCTTAAAGTAAAAGCACTCATAAGGCTACCATACCCGATATAGTCAGGCTTTGGACCTGATTCAAGCCAGTCTATTAAAGGCTTTTTGGTGGATAACTTGATGCAAAGTCAAGGAAGCAGAACCAGCAACATCGAGAGACTCTTAGTTTTACAGAGCATCGCCTTAATTGTGCACAAACCCCTCTAACTATACATATATAAACACAATTTACAAACACACAACCACAATCTAATCATACAAACACACACATATATGAATAAACACAATCAAATCTATCAAATTGCAATAAAATTAACATGTATATTACGACAGATATGAATACACACTTACAAAGAACAAGCCTACCAAGAAGCTTGTATCTGAGAAGCTCAGCTTGAGTAATAACCTATAAACTTTTATTATTGACTTTCTTAGCATAAAGTTCAACATTGTTCTCACAAAACTTAAACCTCTTTTGTACTACAAAAATCAATTCTCTAATCCGCGTTCCCTTCTCACCTACAAATCCAAAAACCAACCTGATTTTAGATCTGACCAAAATACAAACAACATGTGAAGAGTTAAGATTTCGGTTTTATACCAAGAGAATTTTGAGTACTATTAGCTCTGATGATGATTCTGTTCTCAGAGGCGTAACCCTAAATTCAACACCAGAGTAACAATCTTCAACAAGTTCTCTTGTCAATACTTCGCTGAGCTTAGCAAAGAACACTCTATCAACGACAAACTGGTATCATAACCAAAACAATTGATTTAAACCTCAAAAAATCAGAAAAAATCACAATAAAAACAATTGATGTAAACCTTAAAAAAATCAAAAATAAATAAAAACTAATTCAGAAAAAGGGAGATTTACCTTTCGTTTTTGCTCATCTGTGTCGTCATGATGATTTGTTGTAGATTCAAACCCTAAGAAAATAAATCGTAGCTTTTCATCTTTGTTTTCTCAGTGGGAAAACCCTAGTTTTTTTTTGAGAGAGGATATTTGAGAGTGAGGTTTGGTTTTAATAAGGGAGATGAATGATGTTATTGACATAAGTTATTTTAAATCCCATAATCACTAGACTCACACACTGATGTTCAGGGTTATTCACCTCAAACCAGCAAACTTAATCTAAGCAATCTAAGGTTACGGAAATTTCTAGGGTTAGGAAATTTGTAGCTATAATAAGATGGATCTAGAAGCAAAGGTCTTGATTTGTGGTGTTCAGTTGAAATCAAAATATATTTCATATGAGGGGTTTTGATATCTCTGTTTAGAAAAGAGGGGTTTTGAAAGAGAGAGAAAAAAAAACGAAATAGAAAAACTAGTTTTGTTCCTTGGCTCAATTTAAGTTAACGAAAAACAGAAACAAAGTAGGAGTTGTTGATTTTGGGGGGAAAGAAAAACATGATTCAATTGTTGGAGGGAGGAATTAGGGGGAAACGAATTTGGTAGTGAAAAAAAAAGACGGAGAAATTTGGAGAAATGAATTTCAATTTTTTCTCTATCGTTTTTTGAATTAAAACTAAAAACAAATAAAACTAAAAAGATAATCCGATATAAAAATCCTCAAATAACATAACTATTACAATAATGCCATGATTTGAAACATATGTAAACGTTGAAAATCCGTTGCTTAGTTATTCTAAGATAATTCTAAAACAACGGATATCCGTTGCTTTTATGTTTACAACGTTTATATCCGTTGCACATCAAAAATTAAAACCTTACAAAATAGGCCATATGGTGTAGTGTTATGGGTGTTTCGCTTAGTGGTTTTATTTCCATATGACACCTCAATGATTTCTCTTATTTCCCTAGTACAATATATCAATTTATTTTCTTTTTACATACTAGTTTAGTTTTTCTGAATTTATATAATCGTTCGAATCTTGTCATGATCATGGTGCTTGATGTTTTTTAAGTGCTTCCCTAAATTTTTCTCTAAAGGTGGCATTGTTTATGTACCAGGTACTGTTTGTTGTGTCACTTGTGTTACTTAAAATGAAGAAGTGCGTTAGTTTATATGCCCAACTCATTTTTCATTACAACCAAAAGAAAGTTCTTACACACTATTTATATGATTCACAAAATAAGATTCTGTGAAAGAAAACATAATATAAAAGAGATGTTAGTTAACAGATAACTAACACCTGGTATACAGACAGTGTAAGAAAATAAGTCTTTATTTCACTACCCTCCCTCAAGGTGAAGGAGGAGATAACACCTTCAACTTGGACTGAAGAAACTGAAATCTGGGAGCTGCAAGACCCTAGGTAAAGACATCACAATCTGAGCATCAGAAGAGACATAAGCAACCTGCAAAGACTTGGTAAAGACATCACAGTCTCTGATAAAATGAAAATCCAAAGCCAAATGTTTCATCCTACTATGAAACACATGGTTAGAAGCAAGAGCAATAGATGCATAACTAGCTTTTGTTGTCACAATAAATTGTTGGATAATCAGATAAGAACACATGAAGATCCTTAAGCAAGTGACATAACCAGAGAACCTCAGCTGCAGTAAATGCATGAGACCTGTATTCCACTTCAGTAGAAGATCTTGAGACAACTGTTTGATCAACATGCCAGATGAGGAATTAGATGACGAATCTATTAAAGTTGGAAGTCGAGTTCTTGGAGTCAGAAGACTCGATTTGATATGCTAGAGCAAAATTTATAAGAATCAGTCAATTCATTTTGAGTGTTTAGGTTCTTGACAAGGACAACTGGCACTTGTTGCACAACGGGGTTGGTTTGCCGAATAATTTTGCAGAAATTGGTTTTTGGATTGGTGATCAAATGCTGGTTTTAGGTTTCAGTCCAGTAGATCGTTGATGTATTTTAGAATAGTGGTAAAAAGTGTTCGATTCTCGAACTTGTGAAGGTAATGATTTTAGAAAATAATGGATTTAATCTAATTGAATAAAAATCAGGAAAATAAACTAGAGATGATATATGGAAAATATGGAGAAAACCAGGAATCAAGAATCAGTTATTTCCAACAATTTATGTGATTAATCATGCAATTCTTTTAAATAAATTAAGCTCAAATGTTGCCAAAATAGGTTTTTATGCAAACAAGTAGAGGTAAATCACAAGCATGGGACATCAGAGGTTGTCAACCCAGCATGACCCATCAAACAAAAACACCACTACTAAATGAAAACCGTTTTTCTATTTCGAAACTATACAATTTTTAACAAGTAAAGAATTATAAATAATTAATTAAAAATAGACTTACCACATAAAATTGAGAGAAAAACCTCCTCCATCATCCCAGTAAATAAACTTAGCTTATGGTGGAGAAAACTTGCTCAAAATACTCTTTCATTGCTCAAAAAGTGCTTACAATGGTGAAATAGGTGTAAAACAGCTGATTAGTTACGCTTATAAGCGTTACAGGAGAAGGTTCAGCCGTTACACAAAGGATTAAGGCAACAGAAAGGTAAAGAGGAAACGCAACAGAACAGTTTGAATCATCAACAGATGTAGACGTTGCTGAGTCGTCTTCCCTGGTGATGGCTGAATGAAGAACACGCCGGCCGGTGCATTAGCAGGTGATCGGGGGTGACGGAAGTGGCCGGAATTTTTCGGAATTGATTTCTGGGGCTGCGTCCGTATTTCTCTTGGCTTCTCTTGGTTTATATAGGGTCTACAAACCCTAGGGAGAGTTCTAAACCTAATAGAACTCTCTCAAACAACTCCCAAATTCAATTCCTGATCGAAACAGGAATCCGGCCAAGTTTATGATTTCCGAGCTAATTCTTCGGGATTCTTTGCTGTTTCTCGATTGCTCTGAACTCTAGTTGTAATCGGGTCTCTTAATAATCGAAAACAACCACAAAATCCGTAACTTATGATATCCAATTCTTTTTCCTGTTTGAAACAGGAAACCCGATGAGTTGGATCGGCGACTCGGCTGAGTTGACTCGATGGGTTGACTCGGCCGATTCTAGGGTGTCCCTTATCCATTCTTGGGGCGCCAATAACACTTATCCTTGGGTGCCTTTATTACTTTTTGAGCCAATTTTTCACAAATCTCTATTCTTCTAATGTACCTACAAAAGCATAAAAACCCGTAATAAACGCAAAATCGAATACTAACTCACTAGAAATTAAGGTGCCAATTAGACACTAAAATGTGTCTATCAAATACCCCCAAACTTACTATTTTGCTAGTCCTCGAGCAAACTACTCTAAAAAATAAAGTAAAAATCCTAACTCACTTTCGCAGGAATCGCGACTACATTTAGCATATGCAGTAAGACGTTAAACCCCTAGGTGTCCCTAGTGGACGAGTTTTATCTCGTGAGGGTTTACAAGAGGTATACCCGCAAAACCTTAATCTAGATCTTAGCAACACGTGAACGATTAAGGATAGACACTAAACAAGCTAGTTAGTTGGCTACTCAGATATTCGGCTATAGGGACCATTACCCTTTATGGATCCAATCACTGTACACGAGTGTTAACTCAAGTATACTAAAATTCATATCTAAGACAACATAGTTCTACTCAGACAGTTATGTAACCACCTATCACATGGAAAGACTTAGAAGATGGACGTAGACTGTAGAAGATTGCAAATGTTGACCAAGGCGAACGATGTGTCCCATATCTGTCTGAAGGTAAGTACCGAGATGAAACCTAGTGTGTCGAGATACTCCCCATTTATTTTCAACGGTTACTACTAACTAAAATATTTACAATTTCCCATGGATCCTGCGTTCCACGTTTGCTTAGGCGACGGAGACAGGGAGAACTTTAAAATACCAAATACTATTTTTTTTCAATTTTTTTCTAACTTTTTTCGATTTTTTTTTTTTTCGATTTTTTTTCTTTTTTTTTTCTTCTGACACCTAATACATGTGTGTTCCCATGGATCCTGCATTCCACGCTTGCTTAGGCGACGGAGACAGGGGGACCACAAACATAACTCTAAAATACTAACGTATTATTCATGTGGGGCATGATCTCAACACACTAAATGTCATTCCAGCGCTAATTAACATGTCGATGCTAGGACCCACCAATACTCTCAGAGAAACACGAAATTACAAATAATAAAACAGAATGTGATATGGTGGTGACAACTATCATGTTATTTCTAACACCTGAACTCTGTCTCCTTTATGAATAGACCATCTAGCTGGGAACACCAATCCTTATAGCAAAATGGCTAAGTTTCCATCTACCTAGAGTGGTTAGTGTCACCCTGAATTGTTCACATGCTTCTAAATTCCAAATCTTATTAATCCTAAAAAGTCTCCCAATACCCCCAAACTTAAAATAAACAGTGTCCTCAATGTTTCTAAACACTGCACGAAAAGGAATTAGGGAAAGATATTACCGTGTCGCATGAGCATAAGTTACCTCCTTAAATCATATAGCAATAATCGGAACAACTGTGGATCATCTGAATCAAATAGTGTTATCCACAATAGAAGGAAACAGCAGCAAGCTACGAAGATAAACAATCTGAACACACTTTGATCCCTATTTAGGTAAACCACATCGACCAGAGGATTGGTTTTTGGAAACTGAACTTCTTCCTGAACAGGAGAATCAGTGGATCTAGCTCGAAGATGATATTGTACAATGGCAGACGTGCATATGTCAGGTCCCAAGCTAGGGACCTTCCTAAGAGTTAATGGTATAGCACATGGAGAATGATAGTCACCCCCAAACTTAGAGTTTTCAGTGTCTCTAGATAGACTAATAACAATTTCCCTCATTTCCGGATCGTCAGATTCTCGAAAATAGTCAATTGCTTCTTCTAAATTACAATCTGGTGGTTCAGAACCTAACAAAGTGCCCACTTCATTAATAACACTATCATTATCGCCATCAATTCTATAGTTGGCTAGGCATTTCTCTAATGGATATTCTAATGGGTCGAGCCTACGATGCATCTCCCTAGACGGTTTGGTTCATCCTCTGAATGGATCTGGTGCATACAAACTGTTGGGCTAATTCCCTTAATATCTGCTATGGTCCATCCTAAAGCTTTCTTATTGTCCTGAAGCACGGTTACTAGCCTATTCTCTTGGTCACTATCCAAATCTGAAGCTACAACCACAGGTAAGGTCTCTGATGGGCCTAACTCATCAAACTCTAATCCAAAGTGGGCTAGACATTTTTCTAACGGGTCTTCTATCAAAGTGTTTGGTAATGACTCCTGAACTGGGTTCTATATCATGTTGACGGTTTCTAAGGTAGGGTCATCTAGCTCAGGTGGTTGATTACTAATGTTGAAGATATTCAGCTCAATAATCATGTTACCAAAAGACAAGTTCATAACACCGTTACGACAGTTAATGATCGCATTAGATGTTGCTAAGAACGGGCGACCTAGTATAACCGGTATATAATTCTCTGGATCAGGGACAGGTCTGGTATCAAGTATAACAAAGTCCACTGGATAAATAAATTTATCCACTTCAATCAAAACATCCTCTAGGACACCACGAGGAATTTTCACAGACCTATCAGCTAACTGCAAAGTCATCTGAGTCGGTTTCAAATCGCCTAGTCCTAGCTGGAGGTACACATGGTACGACAGTAAGTTCACACTGGCTCCTAAATCGAGTAAGGCTCTTTCTACCCGGTAGTTTCCTATTGTGCTAGCTATGGTTAGGGAACCTGGGTCTTTGTACTTAAGGGCCGTACTACTCTGTATAATTGAACTTACATGACTAGCTAGAAAAGCTTTCTTATGTACGCTAAGTTTTCGCTTTCGCGTACACACGTCCTTAAGAAACTTGGAATAAGCAGGAATCTGCCTAATTGCATCTAATAATGGAAGGTTGATCGTGACTTTCTTAAAAACTTCCATTATTTCATTAAAATTGGATTTCTTCCTAGTAGGTGCTAACAGCCTTGGGTATGGGGCTCTAGGCATGAAATCAGTTCTCTGAGGGGTTGCCTCAGGCTCGTCAGAGACTTTATCTGTCTCTTCAACTATTGGGTTAGGATGAACTACAGTTTGTTCACTAACGGGCCTAGTTACCTTGTTATCCACTACCTTACCATTCCTGAGGGTCGTAATTGCATTCACGTGACTGGATGATTTCTCCCCAGTCGACATTTCATTGACTCCTCTAGGATTGGGTTCGGGTTGACTAGGGAACCTACCAGGTTCTCGCTCTCTCAGAGCCGCAGCAATATCACTAACTGAGGTTTGTAAACTAGAAATAGCTCTTTCTATGCTCTGGAATCTCTGCTCATACTTATCGTCATTGCTGGGCTGAGTTGGACCAGCCGAATTCTTATAACTGAAGCCTGGAGGACCTTTAGCATTACTAAACTGACCTTGAGCCTGGCCTTTCGACCAGGAAAGGTTCGGGTGGTTTCTCCAGCCAGGGTTATAAGATTCCGAATATGGGTCGAACTTTCTATGGTTATCAAATCTAGTGTTATCATAAAGAGAAAAAGCCTGCTCTTCGAATTGGTTGGGCTGAATTACTAGCTTGATTCATTTCGACCAGTTCTAGCCTTCTAGATAAGGCTTCTATTTGGGCCTTTGGATCAAAAGATCCTTCTACCCTATTAACATTTCCTCTTCCTAGAAGAATTGTTCTTTTTGGCTCCTTAATGCTCTCCCACTGCTGGGTCTTTTCGGCGATGTCACGTAGAAGTTTCATCGCCTCAGCAGGAGTCTTACTGTCGAACCCTCCGGTTGACAAAGACTCGACCAAGGTTATAGATGCGTAGTCCAAACCCTCATAGAGGATCTGAACTAGCCTTAACTCCTCTATTCCGTGGTCTGGGCATTGGGACAATAAGTCATTGAACCTTTCTACATACACACACAGAGACTCTCCCTCTAGCTGGGAAAACGTGCATATTTTCTGCCTAACAGACGAAATTTTATTCCTAGGGAAGAACTTCTGAATAAAAGCTGAAGTAAGTTGGGCATAGGTTTCAATTGACTGAGGAGCCAAGAGGTATAGCCACGACTTGGCTTTGTCTCTTAGTGAAAAGGGAAATAGTCTGAGTTTAATAGACTCGTCCTTCAAGTCTCTAATCCTGATTGTGCTACATATTTCCTCGAATTCCCTAACATGAAAATAGGGATTTTCGTTTTCTTTTCCTAAGAATAATGGAAGCATCTGGATGAATCCGGGTTTCAGTTCGTAGCTCGCTTCAGTAGCGGCTAACTTGATGCAAGATGGATGTGAGGTCCGGGTCGGATTCAACAAATCCTTCAGAGATGTCATTGCTGACACGGTCTAGAGAGTGACTAGTTCACTCTCAGTTGGCTTCTCAAGGTTAAGGTGAACTACCAGTCTTCTACTAATTAACCTACCTTGAGGGTCTCTATCCCAAGTTCGCCTTAAGGGGGTTCTTGGCATGCAAAAATTAAATCCTAACAAGCAATTAATCAAACACAATCGTGCCCTGACTCAACCAAATCAAACCTAAATCTAGCAAACAACAAGCATGATAGTTCCACTTAGATTGTTTCTAGACCAGCTTCTATTCTTTCAAAAGGAAACTGGTTACAATTTTAGCAAACCTCTTAGAACGATCCGAATTAGATTAAGTCGAAGAGAAACAGGATAAGCTCTAAGGAGATTTGATAACCCTGTCTCTTTGGCACTTTTCCCTAGGTTACAAGGCAGCTGTAATCAACTTAAAATAATCTTCCTGAACTTCGAGTTAGGCTTATAAAGTAACCCGTACAGTCCTTTTGAACGATTTTCCAATAAGCTTGATACCCTATAGGTCTCTTTCTAGTCAAGATTTTAGGCTTAGGTTCGCGTAGGTTTCGTTTTCCCAAGGCGGGCAAGAAGGAGACAGTGATGAAATCCGAAACCTTATCTTATATGGCCAGGCCTTTCCCTTTACTATGCAAAAATTAAAGTCCGTATTCAGTCCTCAGCATATATGCATACAAAGGCGTCCAGAAAACCCACTGACAGGATATTCGTGGGTTGGTCGAAGTTTACCTCCCGTACTAGACGGGCGATGAACCGTTGAAGTCGACTCGGGCCACTAATATCCTTTTCAATAGTGTGCGAACTGATAGACACATTTTAGTGTCTAAATTGTACCTTAGTTTCTATTAAGTTAGTATTCGATTTTGCAAATATTACGTGTTTTTATGCTTTTGTAGGTACAGTAGAAGAATAAAGATTTGTGGAAAAATTGGCTCAATAAGTGATAAAGGCACCCAAGGACAAGTGTTATTTGGCACCCTAGAAGTGGATAAGGGGTACCCTCGAGTCAACTCGGTCAAATCGGGACAAATCGGGTCAAACCCGAGTCAAATCGGTCAACCCGAGTTGACCGAGTCAACTCAGCACGGGATCGATCGGAAATCGTCTGTATCAACTGCACACTTTGAATTCACGTGAGAAACAAGTTTCTTTTGCTTCCAGATTGTTCCAAACATTGATAGTTATCTCACGCAAGTCATAAACATCAAAAGATCCCGTGAAATCAGCTCGGAAATCATGTATTTGGCCGGAATTGTGTTTTGATTCGGTTTGAGATTTGTGGGTTGTTTTAGAGAGTTCTATTAGGTTTAGAACTCTCTCTAGGGTTTCTACTACCTATATAAACCAAGAGAAGCTAAGAAAATCGAGGACAAAAACCTAGAGAAGAAATCAGAGTCCGGCCACTTCCGGTCGCCGCCGGTCACCTGCTGCTGGTCCGGCCGGCGTGTTCTTCATCAGCCACCATCGGAGAAGACGACTCAGCAACATTTATATCTGTTGCTGATTCAAACTGCTCCTGTTGCCTATTCCTTACCATTTATTGCTTAGAAACACTTCTGTAACGGCTGAACCCTGTTCTTCAACACTTATAAACGTATCTGTTCAGCTGTTGCACTATTCTTTAACCTTGTAATCAACTTTTTGAGCAATGAAAAGGTCTTTTGAGCAAGTTTTCTCCACCATGAGCTAAGTCTATTTACTGGGATGAGGGATAAGGTATTTTTCTCAATTTTATGTGATTTAATTATTTTCTATTAATTATTTATAATTCTTTTGTTATTAGAATTGCATAGTTTTAAATAGTGAAAACGGTTTTCTTTCAACAGTTGTGCTTTTGCTTGATGGATTATGCTTGGTTAATTAATTTTGATAGTCCATGCTTGTGATTTACCTCTGTTTGTTAGCATAACGAAACCAATTTTGGCAATTACTTGCGCTTCAATTAATTTAAAAAGAATTATCTGATTAATCACATAGGTTGTTAGAATTACCTGATTCCTGATTCCTGTTCCTTTTAAAATTATTCGAAAATCATCTTTAGGTTATTTAGTCTTTTTCATACTCCTGGAATTTTCTAGAGTTAATTTAAATCATTATTTTCTAAGATCATTACCTTTACAAGTTCGAGAATCGAACCTTTATTTACCACTATCAAAATTACATCAATTTTTGGCGCCGTTGCCGGGGACTTGTTTTTAGGTTTAGGGTTTTAGATTTATTTTTAGGTTTTTATTATTTTACTTTGTTCTATTTTACGTTTCTTTTGGTATTTCTCTTTTTGTTACAGGTTGAATTTTTGATCGAAAAGGGAAGTAAGCCAAAGTTTTGGAATTAAAGCTAAAGACTTGGAATTAAAAAGGGAAAAGCTTAAAGAACGAAAAAGAAGATCGAAGATTTTATTTTTTTAATTAGATTTTTAGTTTATTTTAATTAGTTTAATTAGTTTTAATTAGTTTAGAAAATTGTATTAGGGTTTTTATTAATTCTGTAATTTTTCTTTTATTTTCGGACACTTTTGGACATTATTTTTGGGACATTTTGGACATTTTATTATTTTTAAACCCTACGGAAGGGTAGTTTTGAATATCAAACTGTGTGCAGGGAAGGACGAAAATTACGATATTGTCTCGGCCCCTCGGGTTCGCACACTATTGAAAAGGATATTAGTGGCCCGAGTCGACTTCAACGGTTTATCGCCCGTCTAGTACGGGAGGTAAACTTCGACCAACCCACGAATCTCCTGTCAGTGGGTTTTCTGGACGCATTTGTATGCATATATGTTGAGGACTGAATACGGAATTTAATTTTTGCATAGTAAAGGGCAAGGCCTGGCCATACAAGATAAGGTTTCGGATTTCATCACCGTCTCCTTCTTGCCCGCCTTAGGAAAACGAAACCTACGTGAACCTAAGCCTAAAATCTTGACTAGAAAGAGACCGATAGGGTAACGAGCTTATAGGAAAATCGGTCGGAAGGACTGTATTGGTTACCTTATTAGCCTAACTCAAAAAGCAGGAAGATTAAATTAAAGTTGATTAGAGCCGCCCTGTAACCCAGGGAAGCGTTGCCAAAGAGACAGGGGTATCAAAGCTCTATTGAGCTTCTCCTGTTTCTCTTCAACTTGATTTAACTCGGATTGTTCGGAGAGGTTCGCTAAAATTGTAACCAGTTGCCTTTTGAAAGAATAGAAGCTGGTCTAGAAGCAATCTAAGTGGAACCATCATGCTTGTTGTTTGCTAGACTGAGGTTTGATTTGGTTGAGTCAGGGCACGATTGTGTTTGATTAATTTCTTGTTAGGATTTTTGCATGCCAAGAACGCCCTTAAGGCGAACTTGGAATAGAGACCCTCAAGGTAGGACTTGTAGTTCATCTTAACCTTGAGAAGTCAACTGAGAGTGAAATAGTCACTCCCGAGACCGTGTCAGCAATGACAACTCTGAAGGATTTGTGGAATCCAACCAGGACCTTACGTCCATCTTGCATCAAGTTAGCCGCTACTGAAGCGAGCTACGAACTGAAACCCAAAATCATCCAGATGCTTCCATTATTCTTAGGAAAAGAGAACGAGAATCCCTATCTTCATATTAGGGAGTTCGAGGAAATATGTAGCACAATCAGGATTAGAGACTTGAATGACGAGTCTATTAAACTTAGACTATTTCCCTTTTCACTAAGAGATAGAGCCAAGTCATGGTGGTATAGCTTGGCCCCTCAGTCGATTGAGACCTATGCCCAACTTACTTCATCTTTTATTCAGAAATTCTTCCCTAAGAACAGAATATCCTCAATTAGGCAGAAAATTTTCACGTTTTCTCAACAAGAGGGAGAGTCTCTGTATGTTTATGTAGAGTTCAACGACTTAGTGTCCCAATGCCCAGACCACGGTTTAGATGAGTTAAGTCTAGTTCAGATTCTCTATGAGGGTTTGGATTATGCGACTGTAACCTTGGTTGAGTCCTTCGATCGGAGAATCCGACAGTAAGACTCCTGCTGAGGCGATGCAATTTCTGAGTGACATCGCCGAGAAAACCCAGCAGTGGGAGAGCAATAGAAATCCCAACCCATTAGAATCCTTATCTAGAAGGCTAGAACTGGTCGAAATGAATCAAGCTAGTAGTTTAGAGCCCCAAACCAATCCAAGAGGCGTCAATGAAATGGTGACAGGTGAGAAATCATCCAGTCACGTGAATGCAGTCACGACCCTCAGGAATGGTAAATTGGTGGACAACGGGGTAACTGGGCCTGATAGTGGACATACTGTAGTTCACCCTGACCCAAGAGCCGAAGAGACTGATAAAGTCTCTGATGAGCCTGAGGAAACCCTTCGGGCCACCGATTTTATGCCTAGAGCCCCTTATCCAAGGTTGTTAGCACCTACTAGGAAGGACCCCAGCTTAGAAACGGTCAACATGATAGAGACCCTAGTTCAGGAGACATTACCAAACACTTTGATAGAAGACCCATTAGAGAAATATCAAGCCCACTTTGGATTAGATTTTTATGAGTTGGACTTTAAGCATGACCCACCAGATACCCTGATAAGTAGTGAGTTAGGCCCATCAGAAGAGGAATCCAAACCGTCTAGTGAGATGGAGCTTAGGCCCAACCCAGTAGAAGATCCATTAGAAAAATGCCTAACCAACTACATATTTAATGGCAATAATGATAGGGTTATTGATGAGGTGCGTACTTTGTTAGGCTTTGCACCACCGGATTGTAATTTAGAAGAAGCAGTTGACTATTTTCGAGAATCTAACGATCCGGAAATGAGGGAAATTGTTATTAGTCTATCTAGAGACACTGAAAACTCTAAGTTTGGGGGTGACTATCATACTCCATGTGCTGTACCATTAACTCTTAGAAAGGTCCCTAGCTTGGGACCTGACATAGGCACCGCTGCAATTTTACGAGATCATCTTCCAGCTAGATTTACCGATCCTCAGTTGCCAGAAACCCATCCTCTGGTCGATGTGGTTTACCTAGATAAGGATCAAGGTGTACTCAGATCGTTTATCCTCTTAGCTTGCTGCAGTTTACTTCTACCGTGGGGCACACTATTTGATTCAGATGACCCACAATTGTTCCGATTATTGCTATATGATTTAAGGGGGTGACTAATTCTTTTCTAGTCTGGCTGAAGACTTTAAACTTAGCACTTCTTGGGAGGTAACCCATGCTCAGGCATTCAGGTACTATCTTTCTGACTCCATTACTTTTACTCTTTTGGTATTGTTCTTTACTTAGAAACATTGAGGACACTGTTTAATTTAAGTTTGGGGGTATTGGGAGATTTTTTAGGTTTAATAAGATTTGGAATTTAGAAGCATGTGAACAATTCAGGGTGACACTAACCACTCTAGGTAGATGGAAACTTAGCCATTTTGCTGTAAGGATTGGTGTGCCCATCTAGATGGTCTATTCATAAAGGAGACAGAGTTCAGGTGTTAGAAATAACATGATAGTTGTCACCACCACATCACGTTCTGTTTTTATTTTTACAATTTCGTGTTTCTCTAAGAGTATTGGTGGGTCCCAGCATCGACGTGTTAATTAGCGCTGGAATGACATTTAGTGTGTTGAGATCATGCCCCAGTATGAATAATATGTTATTGTCTTAGAGTTATGTGTGTGGTCCCCCTGTCTCCGTCGCCTAAGCAAGCGTGGAACGCAGGATCCATGGGAACACACATGTATTAGGAGTCAAAGAAAAAAAAAAAAGAGAAAAAAAAAAAAGAAAAAAAAAAGAAAAAAGAAAGAAAAAAGAAAAGAAAAAAATCGAAAAAAGTTAGAAAAAAATTGAGAAAAAATAGTATTTGGTATTTTAAAGTTCTCCCTGTCTCCGTCGCCTAAGCAAGCGTAGAACGCAGGATCCATGGGAACTTGTAAATATTTTAGTTAGTAGTAACCGTTGAAAATAAATGGGGAGTATCTCGACACACTAGGTTTCATCTCGGTACTGACCTTCAGACAGATATGGGAAACATCGTTCGCCTTGGTCAACATTTGCGACTTTCTACAGTCTACATTCATCTTCTAAGTCTTTTCATGTGATGAGCGGATAAATAACTGTCTGAGTAGAACTCTGTTGTCTTAGATATGAATTTTAGTACGCTTGAGTTAACACTCGTGTACAATGATTGGATCCATAAAGGGTAATGGTCCCTATAGCCGAATATCTGAGTAGCCAACTAACTAGCTTGTTTAGTGTCTATCCTGAATCATTCACGTGTTGCTAAGATCTAGATCCAGGTTTTGTGGGTATACCTCTTGTAAACCCTCACGAGACAAAACTCGTCCACTAGGGACACCTAGGGGTTTAACGGCTTACTGCATATGCTAAATGTAGTCGCGATTCCTGCGAAAGTGAGTTAGGATTTTTACTTTATTTTTAGAGTAGTTTGCTCGAGGACTAGCAAAATAGTAAGTTTGGGGGTATTTGATAGACACATTTTAGTGTCTAAATTGTACCTTATTTTCTATTAAGTTAGTATTCGATTTTGCAAATATTACGTGTTTTTATGCTTTTGTAGGTACAGTAGAAGAATAAAGATTTGTGGAAAAATTGGCTCAATAAGTGATAAACGCAAAATCGAATACTAACTCACTAGAAATTAAGGTGCCAATTAGACACTAAAATGTGTCTATCAATCGTGATAGTTTTTCTCGGTTGCAAGCACTGCATCTTAGAGTTCAGTATCTGAAGCAGAAGATATGAAGAGCTATGTTGTCCTTCATTTTTCACAAACAATAGTTTAACTGATCGTGATAAAATTATGATGCAAGTGCAATTTACGGTGAAACTGATGCCAAAAATACTTCCACAGGCTTCTTGGATCCAATGAAATAAGATGATGTTTTGTTTTTCTCTTTTCTTAAATGTTCTCAATTCGACGAGCTTTAAGGAAGTAATTCTGCCACTTTTATCTTCTTATCCTTATTTTGTTCAACAAACTGGGCATTATCAGCGCAAAAAATATTCGGTAGCATGCACCCTTTGAATTTCATATGATTTCTTATTTGATATCAATTTATCTGTTAACTTTCTCAGTTTACTATTTTTTTACTTGTTATTGGGCAGCATGATTTCTTTTAATATATCGAGTCATTTTTCAAAGTACCAACACTTTTACAACCACTAAACTAAAATATCATCATTTTAATTTATTTTCTTAAAAATACCATCATTTCACCAGTACCTTTACATGCTTTAAAAGAATTCATTTTGTCAGTGATCAACTCTGTCGCGCAATAAAATCTAGGTCCCTTATTACATGTCCCATAGTAATGTGGCTAGTTTTCTGTGCTACCTGATATGTCGAACTAGTCAATTTATCCATATGTATTGGAGTTGGCCTAACGGTGGCAATAACAAGGTTGCCAACTGAGGCTGCTGGGGTTCGATCCCTAGTCTCCACGGACTCAAAGATTTGGAGCTTTCCATTTCTAAGCCCAGAACACCTACACCCATTTCAACAAACGGTTCAGCATTGTGTAAGGTAATCGAAGGTTCATATATATGTTGTAGTTTTTGTTGGTGTGGTAGTAGAGGGAAGAAAACTAGATAATTTTGGGAGATGGATGATATCATCCCATAATCAAGTTGAATAATAAATTTTCTAGGTTACCGGTTAATTCAGTTTTAGAGGGTAGATGAGTATGTAAACCTTGGAGAAATCTCCTACAGTTTCATCATGATACACACTTTGGTTATCTGCATCTTCGATATCATCATGAATTAATAACAAACCAGCATCATGATGATATTAGTCGTCGGGATGGTACTGATTTTGGTATGATGAGTTTCCTTATCTTCGACCGACAGAGTACGTACTATGCAGAGTACCTTGAGGATGAAGAACAACAATTTTTAAACACAACAAGGATCAATCTTAAATTTCCTGTAGACGTGCGTAGATTTCTTGTTTCATCATGTAATGAAATATTTGTTTATCACGCATGACAGGGTGCACTTATTAATCTGCAGGGTACCCGGTGCCGGGACGGTCAGAATCTTTATACATATGTAACTATTAAATTCTATGTAGGATCTAATAAGAAAGAGGAGAGAATAAACACGAAGTTAATAAAAGACTACATTGA
>JAJJMC010005834.1:405184-428615 GCA_023531435.1 Papaver californicum
GGGCCAACGAGTTTTTGCTAGCTGGGTTGGTATCAGGTGGTTTTATCTTGGATTCGATTTGTCCTCACTAGTGGTGTAGCAACACTCTTTCTAGAGGTGTACCCGACAAATATCGAGTTAAGGGCAGTCTGTTGAACAGGCGACTCCATCTCTCTGTGCGTATGCGATTGTCTGAAGTGTGCTATCTGTTCTAACCCTTAACTATTTTCAAGCTTCTGTTTGGTTTGTTCACTGTTACAGGAAGTTTTTCCAACAATTGATCCCAGGAATTTCGGGTTTAAAATTACTTTGGATTTCCTAAAACTGGAGGTAATTTCCGGTTTTTATTTCAAAATTTTGGTTTCCTTGAATAGAAGATCTATGGAAAAATGAGTGTTATTTGAATTTATTTTTAATTAACCTTATAGCTAATTCATATTTGCATTTGGTAGATAAGTTATATATTTTTTTCCCCTAAATATGACTCGTCTAGGATCTGACTGAAATCATTTTATTCATTTGGATCTGATTTAATGTGTTTGATTTATGAGTTAGACCTACGTCAACTGATTTAAAAATATACGAGTCTGTGGCTTGTCCATGAATCAAGGGCATTTTATTTCCTAACTCAAACGGGTTCAAATAAAATAGCGAGTCCGAACTGATTCAAATTAATAAAAAACGGTCTGACATCTAACTCGTACCGAGTCAAGGACCGAGTCATATCTAGATATCGAGTCAACAAAAATTAAACATATTAATAATTTAGTAACTATTCATTTCAGCGGCAGAGCCAAAAATAATATTAAGGGGATAAATTTTTTATAAACATGTAGAATATTAGTGGTCTAAATACAAAATATTAAGTGAACTAAATACAAAATATAAAATAAAACTAGAATTTTTGGTGTGGTTAGGAGGATTTCTGGGGGAGGGGTTAGAGCCCGGGTAAGTCAATCCTTGGTTTCAACTATCGACTTCTAGTGATGGGGTATTTTGTATAGGTTTTAAGATTATTTTTTTTTTTTTTTTTTTTATCAATAGTATTTAGTTATAATCCCCTTTTGACTCTGCATTATAGATTCCATTATTATTAGTGATCAATAATGGACGAATTCCTTTATAGTCATAGAGATAGGGGGCATAATTCACATGGATATAATAAGTCTGACTGGACTAAGACATAACTTTTACCAAAAGTTCATTGTGATCTTTTTGTTCAAATAACAATTAAGGTAAAGCGGGATCAGGAACAACGAATCTCTTTATGATAAACAAATAATAAGGATCATACGGACATGACGTCATCCGCTAAACCAAATTGAACGTGGCTTTCAGACATGGGCCTTAAAATAGAAGTCATTTCTTTTGTCCTCGATTCTCCTCATAGCTTTTTTTTTGTGAATGAGGTTTAATGAAATTGATTTGATTTCTAAGAAAACAAATAAGAACTAGAATTGGTATAGGAAAGGTAAATGATACTCATTTGAAAGAAACTGTGCTATCCATATTTTCATTATATGAATAATGGTCGATGTCATTATAATACAGTGTTAAAGTCTTTGGGTGTTGATGTCAATGACCTGAGTTCAAAACTCTTTAACGTCAAATTTTTTAGTTTAATTATAAGATTTTCGCTTATATTAATTTTTTTATTTTGAATGTACTATTAAATATGGATATCTATAGGTTGAATTGTCAATAACGAGCCTATGAAATCATCGTATAAAGGTTGTTGTTGGGTAGGGCTGTCAACGGACAAAAATCCGTCGGATTTTAACAAATCCGATAAGGTTAAGGTTAAGGGTTATCGGAATTCCGAAATCTGATAAAATCCGACGGATTCTAAAAAACCCAATCCGATAAGGTTAAGGTTAACTTATCGGAAATTCGGATTTTTCCGATAAAATCCGAATTCTGGGTTAAAAAAAAAAAACAAGCAAAGTTAAAATGACTTTTTCTGACTTCATACACATTCAAAATGTTCTAAAACAGAGTTCAGTTCAGTCTCTCAGTCTCACACATGAAAAGAAAATACAAAGACAACCCAGTTCAGTCTCTCAGTCTCACTTCAGCAAATTAGCAGCTTTAGAAATTTACCTTCTGAAAACACGAAACAATTACTGTACTTCCATCAGCAGTGCCATAAATGGCAGCAGTTCCAGCAAGGGTAACAATAGCCCTTGACTGATGAACTTTACAGTGTTCCCATTTAATTTCTGGAACAGGAAGCTTGGGTTGCTGCTTACCGCCGTCATTAGCAGAATTTGCACTTCCTTCACCATACATATATAAGGAAGAACCAGAAAGATTTTGAGATGACACAACCACAGATGATGCTCCATCAGAGAAGGCAACTGCTGTTGGCTGTCCTCCAGCTGGTAAGTTAATTCTCAGAAATCTGCAATCAAGTAATAAGACCATGAAACAAGTATCTGATTTGATCAAAGTGATGATATATTAAGGTGGAAATCTAAAAATGTAGAATATCCACAGCAATTCATACTTGAAGCTTTTACTCAGAGCATCATCCAATTTGAATATCCTGACAATCCCGTCAGCACAAGCTGTAAAACAAAATGAAGTGCAAACAATAATTTATAAAACATGAAAGCATTAATGAGATAGATATATTTTCATTCTTAAATTTTGGAGGAAATCCAGATCCAGCATAGCTAAATTTTACTGATCAAAAAATCATTAGAACATCTAAGTTTTCTACACTGGTTAAAGAAAGCACAAAAGTAATCAATTTTCCCGGTGTGATCATGTATGCGATTTAAGTAACAACGGCGAGGTAGGTCTGAATTGAGGAACCAACTCGCAATTGAAAGAACCCAGTTATTAAAATAAAGTAAACAGAGAACTCGTGAATATCCAGGGCTTCACCAACTATTTCCCAACAATTTTATCTCCAATTACACAAGCATCGAATTTCTCCTAGCTTATGTCAAAGGCCAAATAATCAGTAGAAAACAAAATCCTCTTAATTTTTCTTTACCAATAACTAAAGAGAAAAGATCCGCTGACATTGTTAAAATGACGATTTCATTAAAACGGCATAGAAGCTAAGGTAGTTGAAATTGAAAACCTATGAACTTGAACTCCCATATATCTAGTTCAACAAGTAAACCACAACATGCATTCGCAGTAAAGCTACAAAGAGGCCTTAAGACATATTTGCAACCACAAATGTTGACTAATTTCATACACATAACCATTCTCAGCTAGCATTGTAAATATCAGTAGATCAATGTTTCTATTTCGAAAAAACTAAAACTAAATAAACACTAAAAAGAAACCAAACTTAGCGTCAATTTCACACCTGTAGCCAAATTTCTGCCGTCAGATGAGAAACACAAGGCTGTAACTGAATCTCCATGACCTTTCAAAGTATTCACATCCAATGGATGATGTCCTTTCACTTGATCCTGAAACAATCAAACATTATCATTCAGAACATTAGTAATTCAAACAAACCCTAAAAAAATCTCAAAATTCTCCAAGAAGTATCATTATTATACCTTGTCTGAGTCATGTGATTGAGATCTTGAATGTGGTTTTCTATAATTATTATGAGAAGATTTCTTTGATTTGTGATTATTATTATTATTATTCACAATTTCATCTGGTTTTAAAATGGTTTCAACTTCAGATCTTTTCTGACGAAAGTAATCAGAGAAGAAAGTGAGAGCAATAAGGGCTCCTAGTGAAACTGAGATTATAAGAACTGGAACAACTCCAAACCCTATAAAAAGTGATGATGGTTCTTCCATTTTTGAGAAGAAGAAGAGAGAGACGAAAGACGGAAAGAGGAAAGGACCGAAAGGTGGACTGGTGCAAATGTATTAGGGGTAGAAAATTACAAGTATACCCCTGGGTTATCGGATGTCGGACATTAACCTCCCGGATATTGCCTAATCCGGTACCGTTAGGCTAAGGAGGTAAAATCCGATAGTAATTCCGATTCCGGAATCCGAAATCCGATAAATCGGATAAAATTCTATAGGATATCGGATTGTCGAAAATGGATTTCGGAATTCGGATGTACATTGACAGCCCTATTGTTGGGGATCCAAAGAATATTGAATTGACACTTAAGTGACTACTCAACTAAGGGTGCATGTTAGAGCATCCTCAGTAGTATTCAAAAGTCTATATTATTTTTCTGAAAACACTTAAGGTAGATTAAGGCTTCGTTTCTAGATTTTTTTTCAGCTGGAACCTACATGTTCACACAAAAGATTACCCCCTCAAATCCTAGGATGGTGGGAGGCGGTACATCATCCCCTACGTTGGCATTAAGATGTCTTTCTTATTTCTCGCTCTATTGTAAACAAAAAATGAAGAAAGAAATGGAAATTGCTCTCCCATCCCTCCTTTAATCTTGATTTAAATTTAGTTTCGAGAACGATGATGATGATGTAGAAGAATTGATCACCGAGAAATAAGTTGAGTGATTATTTGCGGTTTCGGATTTGGATTATAGAAAAGAAAAAATTATTATAAAACAAGGAGTTGTTCATCATTTTTAGTAGTTTTCAGGTGTATTTTTTCAGTTATAGAACATAGTGATTTTGTTTTATTTGATAATTGATAAAATAGTGATTCTCTTCATTGATTTATGCTTAGAGGAAGAATTCCAAAAGAGAATTTTTTTCTTACTATTCTTGAATTGGATTAGATTTAACTCAGTTGATGAAAACTCATCTTAATTGTGTCACTACATGAGGGATAAAATTAAAATTTCACAATTTGATGAAAACTATTTTATCAATTTGATTACGAAAAATAGGGTTTTAGCACTCAATTACTTGATATTGCATTCAAATTCCCTGTAATTTCATTATTATTTGTCGGTATCTTTGATTATTTTAGTTGGTGAAAGAAATGTTTGTGATTAGTGATGGTAGTGTTCGCTTTCAGACCATCCTTTAGTTTTGTGAAGCATCTAATTAAATTTGGAGATCGGAATGGTCTTGTCATTATTTCCTTTACAATTCCTGATACTGAAAACCTTAAGGAGTGAGTTTTGGGGATGAAGATGCTGGTATTTATTTGTTACAGATATTTTGCTTTAGATGTAAGATGGATCTGCGAGTAGGGCAAAGCTAGGTACCAGAACCAACTCTAGGTTTTCTCAGGCTTAAGAGTTGAGCAGGACATTAGAAAATGGGATACACTACAGATTATCATTGCAGCGAATGAGCTACGGACTAACTCTTGAATAAAGGCAACTTAAGAACAAAATTGGCCTGACTGAGAGTTGGAACCAGTGAAATAATTTCCTACTGTTTTCCAGGAGTTGATGGCTATTTTACCGCAGTTTGTGCAGGACCATAAGGATAAGAATTTTAAGAGTCCTGTTAGCCTGCTGGAGTGCATACTTGTTGCAATGATCCACAGTGTGGCACCTATCTAGACGTCCTTAACCCTTGGTTTAGGTATAGTGACCTTTTTGGAGTGAATGTCATGATCCAAGGATTTATAGGCACCATATCTTGATCCACGAGCAACCAGTGTCTGCCCTAACAAGTACTGAATTTGAAAATCAAATTAGTGCGTCATGAAACCTTCATGATTATATATGTCTAACATACTCCACCATGTCAAATTCAATTCATTTACAAACTACTGGTAGTTACATATGAATACTACATATACTTACAATACAGTTATGTTAAGAAGAGAAAAGAAAGCTAAAACGAGTGCTGACATATAAAGTTTAGTTTCTATACTAACTTTTTCCCTTTAACATTACGTTGGAGAGTTCGCTTATTGAATATTGTAGGCCAATATGTAGAACGGACCATTTCAACAAATAATGGAAATAACAACCATACAAACAATGTTACTGGCACACAGCCAAGTGATGCTACAGGGATTAAAATCCATGTCCATCTCGGGCAAAGAATAATATCTATTGCTGAACCAAACGCTATCATCATGGTGGCCAATGAAATGAAAAGTGTTGCAAGACCTAGTATAAACTTTTGTGGTAATGCTTTAACAAAATCTTCTTCTGAATATCGTGATGTTAGGATGGCCAAGAACATAAGAACTGATGTAACGGAAGAGAACAGAGCTAAGGCATCTGCTACTGCAAAGATAATGAATGAATTGCTGTTCAACAGAATAGGAAAGCCATTGATGGTGTTTCTCTTAGCATCATTATAGTTACCACCAGGTACAGTAAGAGCTGCAGCAAATGCTACTATAGAGATAAGGGTTGCTACTAGCATACACGAATGTGAGGTACCTCTCATCCATTTTTCTCCCCTTGACACTAAAGCTTTGTGTTTTTCTGTAAATATGTTTTGAGCGGTCATTCCAGCTTTGTTTCTCACTAGCCTGTACCTCTCTAGTAAAATAGATTCCACCCCCTGAGTGAAATAATAGAGATCAAAAATAAGAACATATTCATATTAGTGGACTTAACAAATATGACTGATTAATTTAGTTTGCACTGAAACTCTTTTAGGTTAATGTACCAAACTACACATATATAGTTACTATATAAACCTAAGCTTCTCCCTTAGATGATCTTATCACTAGTTACCTTAAACCACTGCGCTTCTCGTTGCATTTGAAAAGCTGCGCCAGAGACTGAATTTAGTTGGTGAGAAGGTGCAATATCAGCAGCATAATGCAAGATAGTGTTACCTCTTTCATCCATTCTGGAATTCAGTTCATCCATGTCTTCCTCACTCTTTTTGCATATGAAATTGAACACCTTGTCATTTCTTTCTGCAATAGCAATTTGTACCATTGTTTGTCCCTCCATCTCGGACCAGAGTAGGTAAGGAAATTTCTCAAGACACTGCACAATGACTTCCATTGTCCCGTATGTTATTGCTGTCTTAATGAGGCTAGATTTTTTGAAGAAATCTATAACATCTGACTTGTTCATAGTAACTTCTATTTGTGCTAACATATTAGAGACCAGTTCAGAGGCTTGTTTGTTTATCAACTTTTGGTCGTACAGTTTTTTGATAAAAGAAACTGTAGCAAGAATAAACCAAGTCAGCAGTAAATTAGATTCCTACATTTAAGGAAAATTTAGCTAATGATTAAGTTTCAGTTCAATAGACCTTGAGTTAAGTAGGTGATGAGATACTGTAAGATGTACTTTGTTAAGGCTCCTCTACGCATTGTTGAGGACTCTCTAGGGCTTTCTAAATCTGCTCTGCTGTCAAGGTCATTAGGTGCCTCTGTGTCCACTAGAAGAACTGTTTGAAGAAATAAGCAGTATCAAAATGTATAGACTGTATTCGAAGTTTAGAACTACAAGTAATAATGAAATGAGGTTAAAGCAAGGGTACTGACATGGGTAGAGGCGGCTTTGCCACCATGTTGTTTTATTTCCACTTCGAAATGAAAATGGTCTCCGAACAAGCACATCTAATGCACAAACACCATCATTGGTTGTTTTCTCAGTGACTAGCATTGGATAATCTTGCACAATAGACAGCGCCACATCTACAAACAAACAAGTGATAATCAAAATATTTCAGCCAGTCCCTTGTCAAACAATCATGCATTTGTATATTCCCTAACCTCAATTTCAATGCAGAAATATAGATTTATGAATCTGATCGGTTGGTAACCTTACCGTAGAAATCAGAATCAATTAAATCGCATAGAAGGGAAGCACCACGTTGACCAGTGAAAGGAGTTGGGTTATCATATCTAGTAGCAGAATAAAGATACTGCACCACCTCCTTTTGTCCTTCTGAAACAAACTTTACAGCTGTGTGGAGTGATACCCTTCCATAGTTATCACGTATCTTTGTCAAACATGGGTTTTTCTTCACCATCAGCTTAACAACTTTGGTGTTTCCTTCCATGGCAGCTGTGTGAACTGCTGTATACCCATGCCTAATGTCTTTTTTTTCAAGTGCTTTTGGTTGCATGAGTCCTACAAGATTTTCCACGAATCTCCACTTTGTATGATCAGCAGCTATGTGCAACGCTGTTTCTGATTCAATTGTGATTTCTGTCATCGTTGCTCCTGGATCTGCATTGAAAATTTCTGCAGCCCGTTTCCAATTGCCTTGCTTTGTTGCTTCATATAGATCCTTGTGTTCCTCATAAACATAATTCATTGCCTGATTCCCGTCTCCTTAATTTGTTTGACAAGCAAGAGCCAAAATATTTTAGATTTACCCCCAAAAAAAAACAACACCTAATTAGGACAATATTGAATAGCGTGTAATTTTCCAAAAAAAAATAAAAATTAAAAATTATCGAGTCAGAAGTTCTTTATACAGATATCTTAATGTTCAGCGTGTCAGAAAAAAAAGCGTTCAGATCTGCTTTTAAGCGAATCAGTCCATGCTAATCAAAGTAAGTGGTGTTGGCTATGATCAACTGTTGGTGCAAGTATTAGACTCTAAGATGGGATATAATTGGTTAATAAAGGCAACTCTGGTTATATACTTGGGTGCCAAAGAAAATTAACCTAAGTTTGTATAGATAGATAGAATTATAACTTAAGGAAACCACCAGTATATATAGAGTGTAGGTAAAGGGAGAATTACCTTGTTGTTCACAGACTGATGCATGGTTTTCAACTTGACCATCCTCTTTTGCTTCAGTTTGATAATTGTTGTTATAATTAAAAGGCTTTTTTTGGATTTTAGGATTATTTTGATTTTGTACTGGAATTCCACTGTTCATACTTCTTAAAACCTCTAATATTTGTTGTAGAGTCTGTGCCTGAGATTCCATAAGCTTAACAAGAGTGGTTTCAGGAGTACTAGCCATTGTTTCTTGAGATATTTTGTCCATGGTATCAGTTGATAAGTATGATATTTGTAGGCAGAAGCTAATAGTGGTGATTTATTGATGAAAGCTTGGTTTTTTTTCGTTTTCGTTATCTTTGCAGGGGAAGAAACTCAAATGAGTGAAGCAGGATGATTGAAATAGGAGAGATGAATGGAGATGGAAGAATTTAAATAACAACAACAAGAGAACAAGATAATAAGATTCCAAACTCCACTGAGATGGCAAGTTGGAGTCTAAAGGTAGTGGAGAGTGAAAAGGAGAAAAGTTATAATCCCATTGAAAGGCAAGAAAAAAAGTAAAGATTCAGTGCAATCCACTGTTTGAGTACTTAGTCATGAACTGACTTCTGCTTTTGGTTTCTTCTTCTTCCACTACATTCAATAATTCATTAGTGATGAATTCTTTTGTATATTTTCTATTCTTAGATAACTTTAAATTCATTTTCACCTACTGTGTTAGTGATGAAAATGAATTTGTTAAAATTAAAATAGTCTTGATGGGATTTGATCTTAGGATTAAAGAGTCACTATCCATTGAATTGGGTGAAAATAACAATTCCACTTTCACTCTTTAGTGAATGAAGAATTTTTGATTAGTCCCACATTGGACAAACCAAGGATGAGTGCTCTCTTTATTACCACAAAATTAGCAACTAAGGGAGGGCCCTTAGGGTTTAGATGCTTTTGTGGTGGGGGAGGACTAAGGCAATGGGCTAGTGGATTGATGCATGCTTATCACACATGTGCGGTGTTTTGACGCGGGTCGCGGGCTTGCGGAGCTTGCGTGTGCCCCATCAATTCTTAACGCTTTTTTTTTTGTTTTAATTCCTAAATTAAATCGTTTTTAACGTTTTAAAATCAATTGTGATTAATTTGCAATTAATAAAAAAATATATATTTTCCATTAATTGCCATTTAATTCACGCTCACATTTTTCACCTATAAAAGAAATCAAAATTTTCATTTGCAAATCACCCCAGTAGCAGCCACTGTCTTGTCTACTTTTCCCCTCTTCTCGCTTTGAGGTGCTCATTTGAGTGTTTAATTTCTTTACCTTCTTCTTCTATTATATTCGTTGTTAAGTTCATAGAGGGTCAACAAAGTTGTGCTAACTGAGTTGATAGCGGGCAGTTCTATCCTGGACATGATTTGTCAGTAGGGGTATAACATCACTCATTATTGAGGTGTACCCGACAAATATCGTGTTAAGGACAATTTGATGAGCAGGTGGCTCTTCCCAAGTGTGTGTTTCAAATTACCAGAGTGGTTCTATTTTTCTTAACGTTAACACAATTCAAGTTTCTGTTTAGTTTATTTTCCTTGTTTCAGATTTGCTACAACATTCTTAACACGATATTTGATAATTCGTTAATTCTTCTGTATCAATGGCGAAGACTGATGTTGACAGACCTCAGAAATTTTCTGGAAAAGACTTCAAAAGATGGCAATCAAAAATGCTATTTTCCTGAGTTTCCATATGCTTGATGAATTGGTTTTGAAGCCGTTTGACGAAACCTTGAATAAACCTGAAAATGAAAGAGAATTAGATAGTTGGAAAAGACAAAATTATATGGCTAAAAATCATATACTGAACTGCCTAGAAGATGCCCTGTATAATTTTTACAATGCAAAAGAAAATTTTAATGCATTTAATTTATGACCTTCCTTAGAAGCTAAATATGAAGCAGAAACAGCGGGAAGTAAGAAATTTTTAGTTGCACGATTTTTGGAATATAAAATGGTGAATGATAAATTTGTGGTAGATCAGTTTATGGAACTTCAACAATTTATTAATGAAATTATTGCTGAAGGAATGGTGATTGACGAAACATTTCAAGTTTCGGCGGTAATTGAAAACTTACCTAATTCTTGGGCTGAGTACAAGAGAAGACTAAGACATGAAACTGGTGAAATTAGCATGGTGGAACTGGGTAAGAAGATTCAAGTTGAAGAACTGCTGTGCTCAAAAGACAAAAATGTATTTTCTGCAAGGGACATGTCCAACAAAACCCATGTCAGCGAACACAAATCTTCTGCAAGCCTGGATTACAACAAACGCAAGCCTGGCCCGCAAAGAAAATGTACTTTTCAAAAACCAAAATCTGGCATTGGTAAAATTAAAGGAGCATGTTATGTGTGTGGTATTTCTGGCCATATGGCAATACACTGTAGAAAACGTAAGGATGCTAATTTTAAAAAGTCAAATGCAAATTTAGTTGAAAACAGCAAAAATGAGTTTTCTAGCACGGTGTCCGAAGTTAATTTAGTTACCAATATGAGAGACTGGTGGGTAGACTCTGGAGCTACCAAACATGTCTGCGGAAACAAAGAAATGTTCACCTCCTATCAGACGGTATGGGAAGGAGAAAAACTCTATATGGGTAACTCGTCTGCAGCACAGGTTGCAGGAAAATGAAAAGTTGGGCTGAAGCTCTCTTCTGGAAAAACTCTCACATTGAATGAAGTTCTACATGTTCCGGACATCTGCAAGAATCTTGTTTCTAGTGTTGTGTTAGATGATAAGGGATTTAAAATTCTAATTCAGTCTGGGAAAGTGATTATAACTAAGGGAAAGGACTATGTAGGAAAGGGCTATAAGACTGAGGGCTTATACAAATTGAATGTAACCTTTGTTGAAATGAATAAAATTGATTATTCTTATGTTTGTGTTTCATTGAATATCTTCCATGGTAGACTTGGTCATGTAAACTATAAATCAATGAACAAATTGGCAAGCATAAGCTGCATTCCAATATTCACTTTGGAAAATGAACATAAATGTGAAATATGTGTAGAATCAAAATATGCTAAAAAGCGCTATTAGAAAAATATTCACATAAATTCTAAACCCTTAGAATTAATTTACACAGACCAAGTTGACATGAAATCGGTTCAAACTAGAGGTGGTAAAAAATGGTTTGTCACTTTCATAGATGACTGTACTTGGTATTGTCAAATTTATTTACTTAAAGGAAAGGATGATGCCTTAGAAGCCTTTAAAATATATAAATTAGAAGTTGAAAACCAAATAAGTACCACCATTAAAACCGTTAGGTCTGACCGTGGGGGTGAATATGTAATCCCTATAGGAGACTTCTGTGCACAACATGGTATCATTCATGAAGTAACTCCTCCTTATTCACCACAATCTAATGGTGTGGCTGAACGAAAAAACTGAACCCTTAAGGAGATGGAATGCCATGTTAATTAGTTCAGGACTACCTGCGAACTTGTGGGGGGATGCCGTCCTCTCAGCTTGCTATGTCCTGAACAGAGTGCCTTTTAAAGGATCAGACAAATCTCCATATGAATTATGGAAAGGCAAGCAACCCTCTTATGCATACTTCAAAGTGTGGGGGTGTTTGGCTAAGGTTTCTATCCCTCCACCTAAGAGGATTAAGATAGGGCCCAAAACCATTGATGTGTCTTCCTAGGATATCCCGAACACACCACTGCTTATACGTTTATGGTTGTGAGTTCTGACAACTCAGAAATTGGTGTGAACACCATTATGGAATCTAGGGATGCTGCATTTTTTGAAAATGTGTTTCCGTTGAAATATAAATCTCGCATGATATGTGAAGATCCCCTAGATGTCCCTTCTTCTAGCCATACCTTACCGGTAGAAGAAGATGAACCTGTTTATGAGCCTAGAAGAGGCAAAAGACTTAGAGTAGAAAAATCTTTTGGACCAGACTTCATAACCTGTTTAGCTGAAACTGATCCACAAACCTATAAAGAGGTCATGACTTCTTATGAAGCTCCATGGTGGAAAGAATCCACCATTAGCAAATGGATTCCATTATACAGAATGAGACTTGGGAGATTGTAGATTTACCTCTAGGGTGCAAACCCATAGGTTGTAAATGGATCTTCAAGAGAAAACGTAAAGTAGATGGAACTGTGAAAAAGTATAAAGCTAGACTAGTATCTAAGGGCTATAAAAATAGAAGGTGTAGATTTCTTTGACACTTATTCACCTGTCACGAGAATTGCGTCCATTAGGATGTTAATTGCTATCGCTGCTATTCATAACTTAGAGATACATCAAAAGGATGTAAAAATAACGTTTCTAAATGGTGAATTAGATGAAAAATATACAGACCAACCTGAGGGCTTTGTAGTGAAAGGTTGTGAAAACAAAGTGTGTAGACTTAAAAAATATTTGTATGGCTTGAAACAAGCACCTAAACATTGGCATGAAAAATTTGATCATGTAATGTTCTCTAGTGGTTTTAAAATAAATGAATCTGACAAGTGTGTTTACACTAAAACTGTGAATGATGCCTGTGTGATTGTATGCTTGTATGTTGATGATATGCTTATACTACGTACAAACATCGATGTAATTAATTCCACTAAGAACATGCTGAATGAGAACTTTGACATGAAAGACTTGGGTCCTAGGGATGAAAATTAGAAGGGAGTCTAATGGTTATAGTCTTAGTCAATTCATTACGTTGAGTCTGTTCTTAGAAAATATAACCAGTTTGATAGTAAACCTGCGAGTACCCCATATGATCCTTGTTGTAGACTCAAGAAGAACAAGGGAAATGGAGTTTCGCAACTTGAGTATTCACGTGTCATAGGAAGTCTGATGTATTTAATGAACTGTATGAGACAAGACATTGCCTATGCTGTGAGTAGGTTAAGTAGGTATACTTGTAATCCGGGACAAGAGCATTGGGATGCACTTATCAGAGTGTTAAGGTATCTAAAATACACTTTAAACGTTTGCTTAAGTTATGAGAGATACCTTGAAATCCTTGAAGGATATTGTGATGCAAACTGGATAGCAGACTCATAGGAGTCTAAATCTACGAGTGGATACGTTTTCCTCTAGGTTGTGGATCAGTATCTTGGAAGAGTTTCCAAACAGACCTGTATCGCTCGATCCACTATGAAATACGAGTTTATTGCGTTAAATAAAGTAGGAGAGGAAGCCACTTGGCTAAGATGCTTTTTAGAAGACATTCCTCTCTGGCATAGGCCTGTGCCAGCTATATCTATACATTGTGATAGTCAAGCTGCAATAGCTAATGCTAAAAACAACAACTATAACGGAAAATCTATTCATATTCGGAGAAGACACAATTCTCTAAAACAACTAATCTCAACTGGCGTTATTTATGTTGACTTGTGAGGTCTAAGGAGAATATCGCGGACCCTTTGACGAAAGGCTTGTCCAAGGAGATAATTAGTAAAGCATCAAGGGGGATGGGGCTTAAGCTCATCAATTAAACTTGCCATGAAGGACACTCAACCTTACTGACTAGAGATCCCAAGATCAAGGTTTCGAATGAGACAACTAATTTGAGGAGGGTTAAAGGAAACACTATCAGAGAATTCCATTCTCTGTCCCTTCCCTATGGTGTAGACGTTATAGTGTGACTGCATGTGAGGATGACTTATGATTAAGTCTTAATGAGTTCTATAGTTTCAATTTAAGATTGAAGTGGGGTGTAGCAGTAAACACTCTTGATAGAAATCACCTATCTGAATGAGGAAGTGGGCCGCTTCCTATGAGAACTTAACTGATTCTGTAGAGCATTCTGAGAAACGGGATACGTCCAGGGCCAAAATGGACACAACGGCATGAACTTAACAACACTTTTCAGAGATATCTCGCGTGGAAGCTATTGATGAATTACACCAAACGATGGAAGTTCAAAACATCGCGTTCAATGTCCATCAAGTAGTTCCGGTAATTTCTCACTAAGCAAAGGTTCAAGACCTTATGGACACCTATTGCTTAAGAGGTATTTCTCGTTTTCCTGTTTTATCGCTTTCTTCATTCATGTGGGGGATTGTTAGAGATGAAAATGAATTTGTCAAAATTAAAGTAGTCTTGATGAGATTGGATCTTAGGATCAAAGAGTCACTAGCCATTGAATTGGGTGGAAATAACAATTCCATGTTCACTCTTTAGTGAATGAAGAACCTTTGGTTAGTCCCACATTGGACAAACCAAGGATGAGTGCTCTCTTTATTACCACAAAATTGGCAACTAAGGGAAGGCCCTTAGGGTTTAGATGCTTTTGTGGTAGGGGGAGGACTAAGGCAATGGGCTAGTGGATTGATGCATGCTTATCACACATGTGAGGTGCTTCGCACCGAAGCACGCACGCGGGTCGCGAGCTTCCGGTGCTTGCGCGTGCTCGGCGTGAGCCAGCGAGTGCCCCATCAATTCTTAACGGTTTTTTTTGTTTTAATTCCTAAATTAAATCGTTTTTAAAGTTTTAAAATCAATTGTGATTAATTCACAATTAATAAAAATATATATATTTTCCATTAATTGCCATTTAATTCATGCTCACATTTTTCACCTATAAAAGAGATCAAAATTTTCATTTACAAATCACCCCAGTAGCAGCCACTGTCCTGTCTACTTTTCCCCTTTTCTCGCTTTGATGTGCGCATTTGAGTGTTTAATTTCTTTACCTTCTTCTTCTATTATATTCGTTGTTAAGTTCATAGAGGGTCAACAAAGTTGTGCTAACTGAGTTGATAGCGGGCAGTTCTATCCTGGACATGATTTGTCAGTAGGGGTATAGCATCACTCATTATCGAGGTGTACCCGACAAATATCGTGTTAAGGACAATTTGCTGAGCAGGTGGCTCTGTCCAATTGTGTGCTTCAAATTATCAGAGTGGTTCTATTTTTCTTAACGTTAACACAATTCAAATTTCTGTTTAGTTTATTTTCCTTGTTACAGATTTGCTACAACACTTTGTACTCAGTTGACATTTTCACCAGAGATTATCTAACCCTTCTAGAAAAAGAAGAATTAATTTTAAGATATTGAAAGCGTCCTGAAACCTTCAAGACTATATAGATATCTGATATACTCCATCATATCAAATTCATTTCATTTACAAACTGTACAGTCACAATACAGTTGTGATAAGAAGAGAAAAGAAAGCTAAAACTACTGCCGACTGCTGAAATATATATATACACATATATAAAGTTTAGTTTCTATACTGACTTTTTCCCTTTAATCTTACCTTTGGTAGTTCTTTGATGAAAGTTTGTAGGCCAATATGTAGAGCGAATCATTTCAACAAACAATGGAAATAGCAACCACACAAATAATGTCACTGGCACACAACCAAACAATGCTATAGGGATTATAATCCATGTCAATCTCGGGCACAGCATAATATCTATTGCTGAACCAAACGCTATCATCATGGTGGCCATTGAAATGAAGAGTGTTGCAAGACCTAGTATAAACTTTTGTGGTAATGCTTTCGCAAAATCTTCTTCGGAATATCGTGATGTTAGGATGGACAAGAACATAAGAACTGAGGTGACGGAAGAGAAGAGAGCTAAAGCATCTGCTACTGCAAAGACAACAAATGAATTGCTGTTCAAAAGAATAGGAAGGCCATTGACGGTGCTTTTCTTGGCATCATTGTAGTTACCACCAGGCACAGTAAAAGCTGCAGCAAATGCTACTGTAGAGATAAGGGTTGCTACTAACATACATGAATGTGAGGTAGCTCTCATCCATTTTTCTCCCTTTATCACTAAATCTCTGTGTTTTTCTGTAAATATATATTGCGCAGTCAGTCCTGCTTTGTTTCTCAGTAGCCTGCATCTCTCTAGTAAAATAGATTCCACCCCCTGATTGAAACGATAGAGATAAAAAAATAAGGAGAAATCATATCAATGGACTTAAGTAATAAGACTAAGTTAGAAAGGGCCGATACCTTAAACCACTGCGCTTCTCGTTGCATCTGGAGAGGTGCGCCAGAGACTGAATTTAGTTGGTGAGAAGGTGCAATATCAGCAGCATAATGCAAGATAGTGTTACCTCTATCATCAGCTCTGGAATTCAATTCATCCATGTCTTCCTCACTCTTTTTGCATAAGAAATTAAATATCTTATCATTTCTTTCTGCAATAGCAATTTGTACCATTGTTTGTCCCTCCATTTCGGACCAGAGGAGGTAAGGAAATTTGTCAAGACACTGCACAATGACTTCCGTTGTCCCATATGTTATTGCTGTCTTCATAAGGCTAGATTTTTCGAAAAAATCTTTAACATCTGACTTGTTCATAGTATCATTTATTTGATTTAACATATTAGAGACCAATTTAGAGGCTTGTTTGTTTATCAACTTTTGGTCGTACAGACTCTTGATAAAAGAAACTGTAATAAGAATAAACCAAGTCAACAATAAATTAGATTCCTGCATTTTGGGGAAAAAAGTAGCTAATAATTAAGTGTCACTTTAATAGACCTTGAGTTAAGTAGTTGATGAAGTAAACTGGGATGAACTTCGTTATGGCTCCTCTACGCACTGTTGAGGATTCTCTCGGGCATTCTGGAAGGTTATTCTCTATGTCTGCTATGCTGTCAAGGTGATTAGGTGCCTCTATGTCCAGTCGAAGAACTGTTTGAATATGAATGTCATTTCAATTTATAGAATAAATTACAGCTATAAAGAATAATAACATGAGAGTAAAGCAAGGATACTAACATGTGTAGAGGAGGTTTTGCCACCATGTTGTCTTATTTCCACTTTTAAATGAAAATGGTCTCCAAACAAGCACTTCTAATGCACAAACACCATCTTTCATTGTTCTCTCAGTGACTAGCATCGGATAATCTTGCACAATAGACAGCGCAATATCTACAAACAAACAAGCAGTACACTATAAACTCAAATAAATCACAATAATTTAGCTAGTCCCTTGTCAAGCATGTATACTTTCTATGACTTCAATTTCAGTCCACAAATATGTATTTATTAAGCTGATCGGTTGGTATGTATACTCACTGTAGAAATTAGAATCAATTAAATCACCTAGGAGGGAAGCACCATGTTGACCAGTGAAAAGACTTGGGTCATTGTCTCTAGTAACAGAATAAAGATACTGCACCACCTCCTTTTGTCCATCAGAAACATAACTTGCAGCTGTGTGGAGTGGAACTCTTCCCTTGTTATCACGTATCTGTGTCAGAGAGCCATTTTTTGTCACCATCAATCTAGCTATTCTCGTGTTTCCTTCCATGGCAACGGTGTGAAGCGCTGTGAACCCATACTTACTGTCCTTCTTTTCGAGTGCATTTGGTGGCATGAGTCCTACTAGATTTTCCACGAATTCCCACTTTGTATGATCTGCAGCTATGTGCAACGCTGTTTCTGAGTCAATTGTGATGTCTGTCATCATTGCTCCTGGATCTGCAATGAAAATTTCTTCAGCCCATTTCCAGTCGCCTTGCTTTGCTGCTTCATATAGATCCTTGTGTTCCTCATAAACATAATTCGTTGCCTGATTCCCCTCTCCTTATTTGTTGGAAAAGAGCCAATATATTTTAGAGTTACCTCTCAAAATAAAAACCAGCTATGACAATATTAAATAGCGCATAATTTTCAAAAAGTTAAAAATTTATTGACGACTTGAACAGAAGTTCTGCATGCATCTGTCTTAAGTGTTCAGTGTGTCAGAAAAAAAGGCGTTCGGATCTTCTTGTAAGGGAATCAGTGTGTGGTAATTGCAAGTAAATGGGGTTGGCTATGGTCAACCTCTGGTACAGGTATCAGACTCTAAGCTGAGATAACAAACGCAATTTTGGTCATAAACCTGGGTGCCAAAGGAAAATAACCAAAATTTGTACAGATAGATAAAATTGAAACTTGAGTAAATCACCAGTATATATAGAGCGTATGATTACCTTGTTGTTCACTGGCTGATATCAGGGTTCCAACTTCACCATCCTCGATTACTTCAGTTTGATGATTGTTGTTACAATTTAAAGGCCTCATCTGGTTATTAGGAATGATGTTAGGACTATTTAGATCATTTACTGGAATTCCATTGTTCATACTTGTCAAAGTCTCTGATATTTGTTGTAGAGTATGCGCCTGAGATTCCATAACTTCAACAAGAGTGGTTTCGGAAGTACTGGCCATTGTTTCTTTATACTTTTTGTTCATGGTATCAGTTGATAAGTACGATATATGTAGGCAGAAGCTAATAATGGTGATTTATTTTTGGCCCTTTTTGTTTTTGTTAGCTTTGCAGGAGAAGAAACTCAAATCAGTAAAGAAGGACGATGGAAATAGGAGAGATGAATGGAGAGTGAAGAATATAAAAAACAACAGAAAGTGAACAAGATAACAAGGAATAGAACTCCACCAAGATGGCAAGTTGGAGTCTTAAAGGGAAGTGGAGAGTGAAAAGAAAAAAAGTTACAACCCACTGTATATAGTCGTAGACTCGTAGACAATCATGAACACTAAAAAGGCAAAGAAAAGACCTTTACAATCCCATTAAAAGGCAAGCAAAAAGTGAAGATGCAGTGCAATCTACTTTGTTAGTACTCAGTCATGAACTGACTGCTGCTTTTTGTATCTTCTTCTTCCACTACATTTAATAATTCATTTACTTTCAAATAATTCATTTACGATGAATGCTTTGTGTATGTCTTCTATTCTTAGACTCCCATTCCTTAGAATACTATAAATTGGGCCGTTTGCATTTTTATCACTGCCTACTTAGTCTGGACATCCCCATGGTCTCCAGGCTGCAGACCAGAGATTGTCTAACCCTTGTAGGAAAATTTGATTTTATGTCGGAAGACACAAGTTAAATGCAATAACACTTAATTAAAGCTCAAAAGGCATATATAATGATTCCTTAATGGAGATGAGAAGACGAAGTCTATTAAGGAAATCCCTCGTAGGAGACCCATGACTGAGAAACAACAATCGGATAACCTTATGCAGGTTAATACTCTTTTAGGTGCTTCCTCTAGAGGCAAACCTGCAGAGGTTAAGAACATCGTAAATGGCATTGTTAAGGATTACAACAATCCTAAAACTGAGATGGAACCAGCTAAATTTTTTTGGCCGAGAATATCTTGAAATGAAAAACTTGGCAGAGGGAAGAGAACCCCTGCCAAGAAAAAATAGGAGGTCTTTTTCTTTGATTTCTGTTGCTATCCCTTATGGCCATGGGGTTTAGACTTTGGGTCTAGAGGTTGTGTTGTTCTGTGTTTGTGTTTGCCTTTGGCTACCTCCTTATATGTGCCTAGGCCCCTTCCCTTCTTGTATTTCTCTTTTACTTTTTTTGCAATAAAATCAAACCCTTTTAGAGTAAAAAAAAAAGAAAGAAGAAAAAACGCATAATGATCCACCTAACTCATCCCTTGCATACAAAACAACCGGACCTTTCTCAATCTTCTGTAAAGGGAAAGGTAATGGTATTATTGGAAAATTCCTCTGCTTATCCAACTGGATGACCAAAAAAGCTTAGCTTTTGAAGTAAACTATTAAAAATGGAATCCATTAAGTAGGAAGGCACTTTGTAATTGATGCATGGACGACCGGTTGTTGACCCAAGATGAGATTTATACAAGTATTATATTTCATTACTCTTGGGATATGGAAGACCCCCACTACAGGCTGTATAATGAACTATGCAACTATTGTTCATAATCGATCTCACGAAGAAACGAATAATCTGATAAATTAGAAGTAAACATAACAAAGAAATATTCTAAACTCCAGTAAGATGGCAACTTGGATTCTAAAGAGAAGAAGAGAATAATAGAAAGAAGAAAAGTTCCATTCCACTCATACACACTCTGATATTTATAGGTAATCAACATCGAAAAGCCAAACGAAAGATTCAATACAACGCATGCAATCCACTATATATATCTTCAGTCATGAATTGACTGCTGCTTTCTCTACTAATTATTCATGAATGCTTTGTGTATTGTGTATTATTCTTTTCTGCTTTTTATTATTTTGATTTACTAGGTTTGAAAGGATAAGGCTAAGGATTAATTATCTTGTTATTTGATTGTTTTCACAGCATATCCATTATCATACGAATTTATATTATAAGTATCCACAGGCATAGCAACAAAAAAAGATAAATAAAACTAAGTGAAGGTTTTCATGTTCATACACACAGAACAATGGCCATGGAATTCAGAAGTTAAGCTATGTCACTATACAATTAGGTAATCGATAGACAACACAAACTACCATTTCATATTGGCTACGATTACCACTTTCCCGATCATGTGTGTGTGTATTTGTGCGCTTGTATTGTTTCTACAGCAATAATAAGAACATACAGGAAGGATACGTATTTCCGATCACTTACTTGTAGTTGACTTTGCCAATTACTGGCCATGTGTAATTGATCAAGTTGTTTTTGTTATGGGTCCATGTTCCGTCAGAATTGTCTCTTCTTCCTTGGATATTCCATATCCATCAGTTTTCAGACTCGAGCTTCCTCTATTACTCTCAGCTGGGTTGCGCGGATACTTGAGGATTATGTTGGTACCCGAATCGGATTCTCTCCGATACGCGAATCGGATACGATACCCTCGGATACTTCCCAAAAACCTTATCAACAGTTTATTAGTTTATTTCAAGTTTTTTCATTCAATTTGTTTCAACGGTCTCTTGCTTTTCACAGGCATTGTAAACCTGAAGTGGAGAAACACTTAAAAGAGAAAATAAAGGGGTTTACTACCCTCATAAAGAGGGTTGAGAGAGGAAGTTCCAAGTTTTATAGCAATATGAGACTGAAATGTTGTGAGGCATAGGTGTGCAATGAGTGTTTATGTACCCCGTATTGTCCGGTATCCGTATCGGACATTTTTGAAAATGCCGAATTGGATTCTCCGATATGCATCGTATCCGACACCCGTACCGGTATCTATGCAACCCAGACTCTGAGGCTTCAATAGAGTTGGGAGACTTGTCTTCTCTCCATTGCTCTAACAGAAAACAATTGGTGTTTCTTCTGCAATTTCAGCTAACTATAAATATGTTAGTTATATATCTGATACACTTGCAGAAGTGATATTTGATGATAGAATTCAACAACAGAAGCTCTCAGAGTAATGTACTAATAAATGTTGTCCTCGATGATAGTAAGCCTTTGAATTTCTGTCAGGCATTTCATCATACACTTACCATAGAAACCAATACAATCGAGTAAAACTGTATGGCCGTGGAGATAAAAAATCTTGACACAGATTTTGTTGTATGAATACTCGTAGGTACACAAATTCAGGTCACACTATTTCCCAACTATTGTATTTTTCGTCTTAATACTAGTTTGCTGTATTTTGCACACCAGACTGTCAGTAAAGTAAACTATGTATATGGATTGCAGCCTAGTGTTTCTTTTAGTGATTCCAGTTAGATTTATCTTTTACTTCCATTTACAACAGAGTAGGAGATTTAACCTATCTGAATGAAACTGGGGTTTTGTTTCATCTTGCTACTAGGAGTGATACTTCCTCCGTCTTGATGCTGCCCCTACTTGCGGATCTGTTCGGACTTGAATTCCCCGAGAGTCAACCCGAGTCTTAACAGATAAACAATCCGACACTTGGTTAATCATATTCGTGTCCACTGGACATGAATTTATCACATTTCAAACGAATGGTTCTCAAAGCCATAGATATATACCTCCTGATAACTGTAGAGCAATCGATTTTGTTTATACCACTGTGCAAACACATTATGCTTTGTCTTATGAAAGTGATCTGCTTAACCTTGGTATACAGTGTATATAGGAACCAATTTGTTGATTTTGAGTCAAACACCACAAATGGGATCTGTAACATCTGTTCTATTGGCACGTATTCGTATATCCTTGAGTTCTAAGGAGACAGGCCCTACGGGATGAGCTCAGGCTAATAACTGTCTGGTCTCCACGGAAATGAGCTACTAACTCTGACAGGTCCTTGAAAATAGTATTAATTCTAAAAAAGGGATAAACATAAGAAAATAGTACACCGTTAAAATTATCCAAAAAATATTCTTTTTCTCAGTTTCTTTAAAGGGGTATTTATAGTATTCTTAAGTTCTATGACATCGTATACATGAATAATCTTGATTTCTTCATCATTTCTGTACGTCAAACCCGTACACGTGTCACTGATAATATCTCCCTTTTCCTGGTACTTCCTTAACGGATAGTGGCATCCTTATCCGGGCCAATCCTGCTGACGTGTATCCTTCTTCTCGTGATTGTACTGCCTAGGTTAGCGTCATGACTTGACCCTTGTATGCTACAATGTCCAATCTAACCACCCACTTGATATTTTTCCTACTCTCCACGTGATCAAAGGTTGATCCCGCGACAACCTCTTCTACCTCATCTTTCTCTCTTCTCCTCTTTCTCTCCTTCTTTCCCCCTTTCGCGTGATCAAGGGATCACGCTGACAATCCTCTCTCTCTCCTTTATTCTCCTCTTTCTCTCTTCCGCGTGACCCCCTTGGTCATTCGGACACTCCTCTCTCTTCTTTTTTTTTCTCACCTTTTCTTCCTCCTTCTTTCTCTCTTCCATGTGACCCCCCTTTTTGGTCACGCGGACATCTTATACCTTCTTCTTCATAATCATTCTTCTTTCATCACCACCTTCACGCGGCCATTCCCAATTCCTTCTTTGACTTCGTTTACGTCCTATACACAAAAATGTATCTTTAGAGTAAATTTCTATTTTATCCTTCCCTTAATTTTAGGGTATCTACATTAAGTCCTATGTCTATTTTGTTAGCCGTCAGGTGATAGACACATTTTAGTGTCTAATTTGCACCTTAGTTTCTATTAAGTTAGTATTCGATTTTACAAATATTACGTGTTTTTATGCTTTTGTAGGTACATTAGAGGAATAA
>JAJJMC010005834.1:438615-477646 GCA_023531435.1 Papaver californicum
ACTCTTGGACTAGGATGGAGGCAAGGTTGAACGACCGTTTTACTTAACTTCCTCAAATCATTTCTGACACTCGTGCTCGTACAAATCAATATCAAGAACAACTTGTTATTCTTAACGAAAAACATGAATTTGCTTTAAAGGTTGTTACCGCTTCCTTTGGTGAGATAGATCGGGTGAAGCGTATTATAATTGAAGAAACTCGCGTTCTACATGAGTATGAGGAAGAGCTTCGTTCTCGTTCTGCACAAGGTTGATCATTTTCATCTTAGATTTACTATCCTACTTTATTGTGTGTTTAGCTATTTGTTCATTCGTAGGTTTCTATCTACAAAATCGTAAAAGATCAATGTCTTTAGCAGATATTTCCGTCTCATCCATATTAACCTCTATTGTAGGTGTGATCCCTTCCTGTGGTTGCTATAAGCAATAAACATGGCGTCCATCTTGACGTCTTTCCTTCTTGAACCTGGACGACTCAGTTGGGTGTCCTCTCTTGTATTTGTTCATCCTAGTCGAGCTCTTCCCTTCTTGATATGTGATTTCCTAATATGGGAGGGGGATAAAAGGGACATGAGTAACCACCTTATTTGGATAAATAAGATTATCATAAAAATCATCTTCTGCCATGTATGCTTCCTGCGTAGAAAATGGATTCTCAGTTGCAGAAATGCGCTTCTGTTTTCCTTTAAGAATGAACTTTACACATTGATGATATATTAAAGAGACGATCCCATTATTATGGAGCCATGGGGGTCCTAATAGCATATGGTATATTATTTTGATTTTCATGACATGAAATGGTTCGACTGAGGGAATACGACCAACTTTAACTTCCATGTTAATAGTACCAATAGTACATTGACTTAAGCCACCGAAGCCTTGGATACGTGTCTGAGACTTTTTTATCTCTGAGTCCTTGACACCAATACTCTGTATTATCTTGTATGGAACCAAGTTTAAAGAGGCACATAGTTGAAGAAAGCCCATCTGAACGAGTGTTTGCGGAGCGATGCAGTCAGGTACAAGGATCGAGTGTGATCACAATATACTTGTATGTATTCTTATGAAAAAGTAATGACATTAGTGGGAAGAGGATACTTCATATCTAGGTAGGCGGTCGTATTTTCATCAACGACAACTCGAGTAAGAAGTTCAATAGCTAGTTTTCATTGGCATTTGTCGAAACCAATAGCCTTGAAGAAGTTGGTGAACAATGTTGTCTTCCCCACCGATGCTTCTATGTATTCCGTGTTCTCTGTGACCTCCGTAGATGTAACTTATGCTACCAAATCTGTCTTCTTTTTTTCTTCCATAGTGTAGACCTCGTGCTCCCTAGTTTAGGTATACATGTGAGTGAACATGGCTACTTGATGTGCTTGAAAAGGATTCCCCTTAACTTGGTTACTGCCCAAATCAATTTCGCCTTGTTTCATACGATTGTGAAAGGGCCACTTCAAGGTTTGACACTCTTTGGTGGGATGTTCCACTTTTATGTGAAACAAGCAGTAGTTTACATGACGCATATTCTATTCAGTCGGCTCCTTCGAGGGTAGTGGTAATTTTGATATCGTCGTTACGAATCCATTCCTTGAGAAAATCCATGACTAAGTCAAAAGAAAAAGGATAATATGGGGGCTCCACCCTTGTATTACTGTTCACTGGACGCTTGCCACATGTGTCATATCTATCAGTAAACTGACGTCTTCTCTGATTACCCTTGTCTTGTGCATAAGACACATTATGAGGTCAATTCTTAGTCTCTCTCGTGATTTCCTCTTCTGTGGCGTCTATCCTGGTAAATGCTTCTTCTAGGTCCGCAATGTTACCAAAGCCTGCATTCTTTAACACTCGTCGTGTCTGCAGGGGTAAGGCGGCAATGCAAATGTTTAGTAATTCCTTTCTGGTATAACGATGTTACACCTCAAATAATCCATGTGGAATCGTTTGAAAAATGATGCAATCTTTTCTACCACTCGGTATCTTACTTTACATAGGTCAGAGATGGAAATCTTAACAAGTTTGGATTAAAATTTCTGCATAAAGGTCTGCTGCATTGGCTCCCATGTCTCAATGTTGTTCTGCAGTATTGTAATGAACCATGTGAAAGCATCACCTGTGAGTGACTTTAAAATTCTCTGAGGCAGATATGCTCATTAGAAGCATCTTCGTTCAACATCATTGTAAACCTATGTAGGTGTTTCATTGGATTGCTGGTTCCATGAAAGAGTTTGAACTTCAGAGTCTTTATACTGTGTTGGGATTGGTCTTTTGACTACGTCTAGAGTAAAAGGGGACTGGATTTTGTAACCCCTCGAGGATTGCCTCTAACCCGTATCTATCGTCGATATACTTTTCCATCTTCATTTCATCGATTGATGCGTCATGACGAGTAAAGGGTTGCAGTGTGTATTGAAGATCTTGTGAAGTATGTCCCTCGTAATGATGATTCATTGGTTTCTTGTAACGTCTATTGAAGTTGTCGCCCATCTTGATTATCACGCCCTCCTTGTGATTCTTCATCACGAGGTGGTGGGGTAAGGACAGGGATATACGCCATCAATTCTAATATACGACGCTCAGTTTCCTGAAACTCCAATAAAGCTTGTTGTAATTCCATAGGGTTTTCAGTTAGAGTTAATGTTTGATTAGTGGGTGGAATATCCTCATTGTCGTTGTGAGCAGGGGTCTGCCCTATGTCTACTGCCATCGTATTATTTCTGGAATCAGAGCATAGTAGAAATCGCCAAATAAAAATAGTATTAATTTCAAAAGGGGATAAAACTAAGTAATACATATGCGGAAAGAGTACTACTCTGATCCAAAAAATAGTACACAACTAAAATTACATAGAAAATGTTCTTTTACTCAGTTTCTCTAAAGGGGTATTTATAGTATTCTTAAATTCCATGATATCGTACACATGGATGATCTTGACTTCTTCGTCATTTTTGTACGTCAAACTCGTACACGTGTCCCTGATGACATCTCTATTTTCCTGGCACTCGCTTAACGGATACTGGAAGCCTTATCCGTGCCCACCCTGCTGACGTCATGACTTGATCCTTGTATGCTACAACGTCCAACCTAACCACCCACTTGATATTTTTCCTACTCTCCGTATAATTAAAGATTGATCGCGCGACAACTTCTTCTACCTCCTCATTCTCTCGCTCAACTTATTCTGTTCTCCCTCTTCCCCCTTTGTCTCCTTCTTTCCCTCTTCCGTGTGACCAAGGGGATCACCGGTACCCGGACCTCGCGCATACAGATAGTTTTCAAGGTATATCCACCATACTATCATACGGTATATCCTTAGAAAAAAAAACTTATACACAGCAGACAATTTTTTTTTTTAATCTTTACCTACCTAGGGCTGCTTCACGAAAACTTTCTTTTAACTGATACATCAGTGACTTAAGCCTATGTATATAAATAAATGGCAACTAATAAGCACGGACGGCTTGTGAGATGTGTATATGGTACCAACTAGCAAGAACATCTGCATCCTGTGCGACTTATTGTGTGCATTGTTTTTCAAGAGAAAAACTTACTCTATGTATTCTTATGTAGAAAAACTAGGCATAATAAGTTCTAGTTGAAATTAAACTAGCGTTGGACCGAAAATTCCACATAGTATTTCCATATTTTTCCAGGCTCAAAGTCGTTGTAGAATCAAGGTTCCACACACACTTGAACATAAACTATGGATGAATTTTATAATTCGCCGTCCCATAAGGTTACATTAGCATCGATACACATCTATGCACAAAATACTGATATTTCAGTTTTATATAGATTTCATTGTTTTTCTGTGTGGAGTTGTGTTGATATGCTTTGAATCAGTCGTTGGTCGAAATACTACGGGGAGTCTGAGGGGCAGCGCCCCCCGCCTAAACGGTATACGTAATGTATTATCGCTGGATTCGTTTTCCGTTTTCTAGTCGAATTAGGGTTTATTTTTTTGCCCTATATATATATATAGGTTGTACCTAAAATATATGTAACTCAACATTCTGCTCTATAATAAAACTCTGCTTTCTCTGTTTGTGGATGTAGCTAACGTAACAGTTAGTGAACCACGTAAATCTCTGTGTCTTGATCTCTATTATTGCTATAGTTTTGATCTCTCGTTACAACAAGTTGAGATCACTAGTTATACTCTAATCTCTATAAATAGCATATCACCATGAAACCTCAATATTCATCAACCAAAACCAAAAGCATGTCCCCTTTACATAAACTTAAAGATCGAACAGATTGGTTAGCTAGATTCTTTCATACTGAGTTCTGAACAAGCAGGCAATCATGAGTTTCATCATAATTTTAACCCTAGCCTTATCAATCCATGTCTCTCAAGCCCAATATCTAGCTCCACATAATGCAGCTCGCGCCAAGGTTAATGTTGGACCCCTGGTATGGAACAATAATCTTGCAGCATATGCTAGAAACTATGCTAACCAAAGAGCCGGTGATTGTAACCTTATTCATTCTGGAGGACCATATGGTGAGAACTGCAATGAGTTACGGTTATCTCAGTCCAGCAGATGCTATAAAAATGTGGGTATCTGAGATAAGTTTTTAGGAGGAGAGTGTCTGCAACTAGGGTGTGCAAGTAGTTTGGAGAAAATCTGTTCGCCTAGGGTTTGCAAGCGTGACTTGTAATACCGGAGGTACTTTTGTCATCTGCAACTATGATCCTCCAGGCAACTGGAGAGGACAACGTCCCTATCAGACCTATGATGCGATTCCGTCTAACAGTACCGGAAGTATATCCAACATATAAAACATACCAGCAATAAAAGACCTAGCTAAGTTAATTACCTTGTGTAAGTTATTATGTTGTTCGTTATTATGTTGTTAGGGTTCCACTTTTAGTAGAACTGTAATAAAGTTATCTGATTTTCCTCTATGGATAGAGCCGAGATTGGATTTGTTGTTGAGATGGCAGATTTGGTCAGCAGTGGGGTGGTCCAGCTAGCTGAGTCTGCAAAGGGATGTTAGGCTTTCGCTTTAAAAATGTAAAAAAAGTGATTATGTTGTTATAAATAACATAAATTTGTGCACGAATATTATTCTCTACTATCTAATTTGTCTGAGTTTATATCTGGTAGTGACATGAATAAGAAGTTGCTGTGCCTGAGAGTACATTGTTGGCTTACTTAGGATATCGCTTTTGTCTGAATTGAGTCTTTCTGACCCAATAATAAATGGCTTAGATGTGCACTTTAACTTTTGGCTGACTTGAATCATACAAGGTTGGTAGCATAAAACCAACCTAACTAGAAACTGATTTCTGTGCAATGATTCTTATATCCTTATTTGCTTAGTCTAATCAAATGTAATTTGCTCTTTGTTTGAGAAAAAAGGTCGAACTGCTATCGATATTAGTCACGTTGATCATGGCAAGTTAGACTGTTTAAACTCCGTTGAAAGACTTCAGTATAGGCAACACGAAAACAGCCTCTTAATAAGCGCAATAATTTTTTCATTCTTGCTTTTCTGGGTGCTATCTCAACTCCCTTTACCATTGCTAATTACTTCATCTTAAGTCAAATTAAAAAAACGAAATCAGTAAATGGAGAGAATTAAATTTGTTTACAATCACATATTTATTTGATTTAACACAACAAAATCAGTTACACGCAGTACAATAAGTACAGTTTTACATATTAAATATCTTGTATAACCAAATAAAAGCCCCAAATAATAGTAATAGATGCTATTACTAGAACATCTAATAAGGACGTTCTCCAGCCCAATTGCCTGGAGGATCATAGTTGCAGATGACAAAAGTACCACCGGTATTACAAGTCACACTTGCACAACCTAGGCGAACAGAGTTTTTCCAAACTACTTGTGTATAGTGCAGGCACTCTCCTCCTTGACATGAGTTTAATTGGTAGTCATAAAAACTTATCTCATCTACCCACATTTTTACAGCATCTGCCGCAGTGAGATCGGCACTACTCATTGCAAGGTTCTCACCATATGGTCCACCGGTAGAATGAATAAGGCTACAATCACCGGCTCTCTGGTTAGCATAGTCGCTAGCATATGCTGCAACAGTATCATCCCATTCCATAGGTCCAACATTAACCGCACCGCGAGCTTCGTTATGTGGAGCTAGATAGTCTTCTGGTGAGGTTTGGGCTTGAGAGGCATGGATTAATAAGGCTAGGATAAAAATTACTTTGAAACTAATCATGATTGCTGCTACTGCAAAACTCACTATGAACGAATCTAGCTTTGATCTTTTAAGTTTGTGTAATGGAGATATATGTTTAGCTTTGGTTGATGAAATATGATGTTCATGGAGTTGTGCTATTTATAGAGCTTTGAGGATATTAACTAATCATCAAATTCCTCACCAAGATACAACCAAATTAAACTATATAAAATGGGAACGTCAATATTTTGTGCTACATGTTTATATATAGATTTAATTGTTGTGAACGTGAATGTAAGTCGAGTAAAGAAATTCATTCATCCATAGTTTTTCATATCAAGTGGGTTTGGAAACTTGATTCCACATGAGGTTGGAAAATATAAAAACGCTAGTCGAAATTTTCATTCGACTACTCGGTTGGACCAGGTCATATTTAGTTGGTTGTGTATGAGATGATCCATTGATTCTTAATGTCTCAGAAAAATGCTCATGCATGAATTGCTTAGTCTATTTACTCATTGTTTTATTCAAGCGAAATGGACGAACTTCTTAGTGATTCGCTACGTACTAATTAAGTATGTTGGGTGAGTCGTTAAACTTTTTAAACTCCCTTAATGGACGTCAGGATAGGCAACACTAAGAAGATTGTATAATATAGCAGCCTCTTAATAAACACGATAATTTCTTCTTTATTCAATTTTTTGGCACGTGGAAATAGAAATTTTGAAACTGTCAGATCTTTGTGATGGTTAACGGTAACGGTCAGGACCCAAGGTTGGGCCAGTATATAACCTCTAAATTAATTAAGCAAACCTACATCCTTCCAAGTCCTACAGTTCCCTGAAAAATATTCTTACATACTAAAACTTTATGACATGGATGCATAGCAGGATAAAGTGAGGTCACTATGGGTTCACGTGGAGATAAAGACTTGCTAGCCTAATGTCACGGCTAACCCATTTTCCTGTATATTGGATTGGTCCATGATAAGAGTCTAGGTCCATTAGAAGAGCCTAAAAGATTAGAGAAATCCATATATTTTAAATATTCTTGGATAAAAAATATTTCCCTGTATATTCTTTTAAAGTATAGAATACTCTAGAAGATGATGATTATAGAACATGTTCTAGAATCCTCCATAGCATACTATATAAGGTGGAGAGATCATTTGCTCAAATCATCCACCAACAAGCTCTTAAGCAATTGTAACATTTTCTCTCTTATAGTCAAGTACTCTCTCCCACTTAAAATCTTTAAGTCTCCAATTCTCTTGTTTTCTTTTAGGCTTACTTGAAGAGTTCAAGTGCCGCACGGTCTAGTCCAAAATCTTAGCCCGTGACAGTTGGTATCAGAGCGAAGCGTAAGACTCAAGAATGGCTGACGTCAATAGCAACAACACCATGGAGAAAGGTGTCTATGGCCAGGCCAAGAAAAGGGGCAAGTCCAAGGATACGCAAACAAGTCTTGAGGCAAGAATGGTACGTATGGAAAAGCGAGTGAGCGATTTCCTTATACGCGCCGAGGAAGAGTTTCTAACGAAGGAAACTCTTGAAGGGTGGAAAGATACCTTCGAGGAGGCCATAAGCAAGGCGGTGGACGGTATCAAGATGGACGCAGAAGCTCGAATCCAAGATGCGGTGGAGGATGCTGTGGAGGAGGTGAAGGCCAAATTGCTGTCAGTTGAGCAAGAGCTAGAGGCGGTGAAAGGAGAATTGGTATATTGTGCAAAAGGGCTGCCATAAACCAAGCCATGCACGAGGGGCCAAGCAGACTCTCAAGAGAGGATGCTCCCAAGCCAATACCATATAATGGGAAAAGAGACGCGAAGGAGATTGATACTTTCATATGGAGTTGCGAAAGGTATTTCGAACACCTGTAGATGAAGGATGATGCAAGGAAGATAAAAAGATCTACGGTGTTTCTCACGGAGAACGCCTTAGCATGGTGGAGACTTCGAAGCCAAGAGATTCAGCAAGGTAAGGCTACTATCGCTACTTGGTCAGATTTTAAAGTCAATCTTAAGAAGTTCTTTAACCTGGAGAATGCGTCTTATGAGGCAAGAGCGAAGTTGAAGTATCTTCGTCAAAAGGGTACTACCAAAGAGTATAACGAGACGTATACAAACTTGTTGCTAGAAATACCCAACCTGTCTGAGGAAGAAAAGCTCTTTAACTTCTTGTGCGGAGCAAAGCCATGGGTAAAACAAGAGCTGGATCGCCGTCGTGTGCAAACGCTGACCGAGGCAATAACTGTAGCCGAGACCTTGATCGAGAATACAAGTCCAAGCTTCGAAGAAAGAAGGAAGACTTCAAGGAATACAAACTTCGAAGAAAGAGGAGAAACTTCAAGAAGTCACCATGCCAAAGGTGGGGAAACGAAGGAGGATAAAGACAAGCATACCTCAAAAAAGTATCTTCCGTGGAAAGACAAAACTTCCGAGCATAAAGATAAAGGTAAGCCCTCCTACTCTTGCTTCTTATGTGATGGAGATCCTAAAGTCCATGATTGCCCGATGAAGGGTAAACTTAGTGCGTTGATGGAGGAAAATGGATCCGACGAGGAACGGGATTCCATGATGAGTTCGCTCAAAGTCCTAAGAAGTGTCCAAGCTAAGACGGATAAATCCAAGAGCAAGGACAAGACTCTCATGTTCGTAGACGTTAAGGTGAATGGGAAGACCTCCCGCGCCTTAGTGGATACAGGAGCCACACACAACTTCGTGTCCAAGAAAGAAGCATTGCGGCTAGGCATGAAGTTCGCTAAAGGAGGAGGTACCGTGAAGGCGGTGAACTCAGATGCGAAGCCACTAGTAGGCGTGGCACGTGGTGTGGAGATGCATCTCGACAAGTGGGCGGGATCTGTCAATTTCTCGGTGATCCCTATGGATGACCTTGACATGGTGTTGGGGATGAAGTTCATGTGCGAACAAACTGCCATTCCAATGCCACCTTTTGAATCCTTGTGTATACTCGGAGAAAAATCAACACACCTTATCCCGGTGACTAGGGAGAAGAAGAAGACCACGGTGCTGTCGGCGCTACAACTTTCACAAGGATTTAAGAAGGGTGAGGTAACCTTCATAGCAACAATGAAGGAGGAGGAACCGACTATCCAAGTTGAAGAAGTTCCGAAAGGCATGAAGAAGGTTCTTGAAGAGTTCGAGGACGCGATGCCGAACGAGATTCCCAAGAAGTTACCGCTAAGAAGGGAGATCGATCATGCGATCGAGATGGAGCCTGGCGCTAAGCCTCCCACAAAAGCACCTTATCAAAGTTCCCCACCAAAGGTGACTAAATTGAAGAAGCAACCCTTGACGACAAGTACTTTGGCCACTTCTTATGCAGGTGCTTGCCCCGGAGCATACAAGACCGCGAAGGATTGGCAGCAACAAAGAGACTTAGCACATGCCCAATTGATGAAGGCTGCTAAAAAAATGAAGAAGTGGGTCGAAAAGAGGCGGCATGTGGAGTTCCAAGATGGTGACATGGTGTTTGTCAAGCTTCTTCCCCAACAATTCAAGTACACTCGGCCGCTACACAAAGACTTGTTACGCAAGTACGAAGGGCCGTTCAAAGTACTAGCTAAAGTGGGCAAAGCTTCTTACAGAGTGGAGCCCCCATCAAAGATAAAAATCCATCCCGTCTTCCACGCGAGCAATCTAAAGGCGTTCAACAAGGACGAGGAAGACGACAGTCGGAGAGTATTAAGACGTGCACCTCCCATTACAACTTCTTTTGACAAAGCTGTAGATGTGCACCTCCCATTGCAAAGAATACTTAGTGAAGTGGAAAGATGCATCCATACAAGAAGGAACATGGGAGCCCAAAGCGTCTATCTGGCAATTCAAGGATGCGATCAACCAGTTTCATAATCAAGCCGCGACGAGGACGTCGCGAGAATAGGTGGGGGAGAATGTCACAGCCCACCAATTTTCCCACATATTAGGTTGGCCCATGACAAGAGTCTAGGTCCATTAGAAGATCCTAGAAGATTAGAGAAGTCCATATATTCTAGAATATTCTTGGATAAGGAATATTCCCTTGTATATTCTTGTAAAGTATAGAATACTCTAGAAGATGTTGATTCTAGAACATGTTCTAGAATCCTCCATAGCATACTATATAAGGTGGAGAGATCATTTTCTCAAATCATCCACCAACAAGCTCTTAAGCAATTGTAACATTCTCTCTCTTATAGTCAAATACTCTCTCCCACTTAAAATCTCTAAGTCTCCAATTCTCTTGTGTTCTTTTAGGCTTACTTGAAGAGTTCAAGTGCCGCACGGTCTAGTCCAAAATCTTAGCCCGTGACACTAAGCCACCAACAATTTGGGTTACAATTCTTGTATCAGAAGAAAGAAAAATAAAAACAATTCAGATAAATTAACAGGTGATTAGCAAGAAGCTGAATATTCAAAAAAAAAAAAGTGTGTTATCGTTATTTAGCAATTTGACGCGCTCGCAATTTTTTTGACATAAGAATGCACAAAGGGAAGACAAATTCTCGATGGAGTTTTAATAGCAAACGAATGCGTTGACCCTAGACTTAGACAAAATACTTCGGGGTTGGTTTGCAAGCTTGATTTTGAGAAGGATTTTGATAATGTAAATTGGAATTTTTTAAATGAAGTCCTCTTCAAAATGGGGTTTGGAGGTGTTTGGAGAGCTTGGATTAGAAATTGCTTAACTTTCTCAAAGTTCTTGGTTCTTGTTAATGGTTCGCCCTACGGTTATTTTGGTAGTGAAAAGGGGCTTCGACAAGGAGATCCACTATCTCCCTTTATCTTTACAATTGTCGGTGAAGTTTTAAGTTGCATGTTGAGCAAAGCACAAGAACTTGATCAAATATCGGGGTTCTCGGTCAAGGAGGGGGGAACAAAAATAAATCATTTGCAATTTGCCGATGATACTATTATATTCCTAGATGCTAAGGATGAACAAGTCGATGCCCTTCGTTACCTTCTCCTTTGCTTTGAACTAACTTCGGGCTTGAAGATTAATTTCTCCAAGAGTAGTTTGTACGGAATTACGGTCGAAGAGGGAGCCGAAAATTATGCAAACATGTTGGGGTGCAAATATGCAAACTTCCCTAGTATCTACCTTGGTCTTCCTTTGGGGGATAAGGTAGGAGGCTCCCAAAAGTGGGAAAAAATACTTGAAGCTTGTGCGAAAAGAATTACTTCTTGGAACGAAAAAACAATAGCAAGAGGAGGTAAGTTAACTCTCATTAAGAGTGTCCTAGCGAGTTTATCTATCTACTACCTCTCTCTCTTTCTTGCCCCTTGCTCCATTACAAAGAAGCTAGATAAAGTTGTGAGGAATTTTTTGTGGGATGATGATGATAATAATAAAAGAATATACAATGTCGGGTGGAATTTGGTTGCAAAACCAAAGAAAAAAGGTGGTCTTGGTATAAGAAGAACTAAGCAAATGAACTCGGCTTTGCTAAAAAAATGGTGGTGGCGCTTTGGAGTAGAGAAAGGCGCGTTATGGAGGAAGATCATAGTGGAAAAGTTCGGTGAAACTTCCACCGGTTGGGAAACTCTCCAACCCAAGGGATCCAAAGGAGGTAGTCTTTGGGTAAATATATACAAAGAGCTTGACGACTTCAAAAAAGTATTAGATTCAAAATTGGCGAGGGAAAGGAAACTAGATTTTGAGAATACTCTTGGCTTGGCGAAGGAAGGTTATGTGATATATTTTCTTTGGCTTATGAAGCCTCAAGGACCAAGGAGTTGGTGGTGGCTAGTATGTATGAAGTGGTAGGCGATAGTATACGATGGAAGTTTATGTCTCGAAGAAGGTACTCTCCTCCCATCTCTCGTGAAGTTTCAACCATTTCCAATCTTCTCACATCCTTCGACTTTCAAGAAGGTGTTGCGGATAGCCGAATTTGGGTTGGAAATGTGCATGACCATTATACGGTCAAGGATGGTAATAGGAATGAAGAAGAGCAAGATGACCCAAATTACTCTTCTGAGATTGTTGGGAACCGGGACTACCCTTGTAAAATTAACTTCTTTCTTTGGTTACTCTCTCATGATAGGATAATGACAAAGGATAAGCTCCTAAGAAGGGGAATGGAAGTTTCTAGTATTTGTTGCTTTTGTGATGAAAACGATGAGACTAGCGCTCACTTATTCTATGATTGTTGGAGGATACGACGATATGGGAGTACTTTGTAGAAGGTTTTAGGGGTCATTGGAATTATACTTCCAATATCACTCTAAATGTAAAGTCTTGGAACTCTAATTGGGGAGACGAAAGACTCAATAGAATTTGAAGAAACGTCCCGGTCTCAATTTGGTGGTGTATATGGAAGGAACGGAACGCAAGGGTTTTCCAAAACAAAAAGAAACCATTGAAAAGTCTCATTAGAAACGTTAAACTTCAAGCATTTTTTTGGGCCGAAGCAAATACAAGAATGCTAGGTCTAACGGCTAATATGGTAAGAGCCTTATGAGATTCTTTATTTCGTTCTCCATAATTTTGTAGCTAGTCGCTTAGGATTGCAACTTCTTTTTAATTTTCTACTATTTTTGACTTACGGTTGTGTTTATTGGGTTGAGGTACCTCTCTTAAGTACCTTCTCTCTTTAATGAATTTTCTTTTGATCGATCGAAAAAAAGAATGCACAAAGGATGCAGCAGGCGTTGTTGGTACCATATACAGGCTTTTGCATTAAGCCACTGATGTATAAGTCGAAAAAAAAAGCATCTTTCCATGTAGCATCGGAGCAGCCAGGTGGGTAAAGACAAAATGTGGGATCACTTCCACGATCTCATGGAAATCAAGTTAGAACTGAACTCACTTTACCCTAAAATTCTTTTTTCCATTCACGAATTGGCAAGCAATATTAAATGGGGAACCGACAATCATATAAGTGAGGGCCAGCAATTTGTTCACCCTACAAGTGCCCAAAATTATTTATATACGACGAGTTTCAAGACTTCGAACATAATCCAGAGTAATTTAAACTGATAGGTGCGGGGAAATAGAAATATGCATGTTTCTAATCTCCAACGGAGTCCTTGACGAATTTCCGTTGCTTTAGGGGTGCTATATATCTCATCTCCCTTAATGAATGATATTGATTTTAACTTAACCAACACAAATAAACAAGAGGTACATTTTTAACAACTAAATCACATACATGTACTAAAACAGAACAAGAACAGTTTACATATGAATCTGGTGTTATAACTGTTTAAGCCAAAAATTCCTTTTGCTAAACAACCAATCAAACTCTTGGATACAAGTTAAATAAATGTAAACGAATAACAAAGAACTATCTTTTAAAGTAATAAAGAATCATCTTTTTCATAAATTGTTTAAGCTCAATACAATAAATCATCTAGGTTTTATAATTTCTGGGTTTATAATCTTTACACTTTTCCATTCAATACAGAAATTCAAGCATTATACAATTACTTCACATAGGTTTGTACCTAAAAATTTCTTCTCCTCCCTCTCTCAGGTTTTTTCTTCCTAATTTTTCCATCCCCCTATTCGTTGTTTGATCTTCTCTATTTATAGATATATTTTTCTGATCGCTTTTTATACCACGTGTCGTTTTCTTCAGCTTAGTCATTGATTCTGGATCAATTCTTCTCTGGGTCGATCCATCTTGTTTCGATGTATCTATCGTCCTTGTACTTTATCTTTATTTGGTGCGATCGTATAGATGACAGATCGTTCTTAACAGCTTCTTGGTTCGATACTTTATATGTCCGACACGTGTTTCCTTATCCCTTAAGACTTCTGTGGCCTCGATCATAGAGTATTTATTATAATGTGCTTTCTCGATCATTAAGATAATATAATAATAATTACCTTTTACTTTCTCGATCTTTAAAAGAATAGAGTAATTATTATCTTTTACTTTCTCGATCATTAAGATAATATAATAATAATTATCTTTTACTTTCTCGATCTTTAAAAGAATAGAGTAATTATTATCTTTTACTTTCTCGATCATAAAATAATATAGTATTAATAACTTTTTGCTTTCCCGAACAGCTATCAATCAGTGCTGTTTGTTTTATTCGTTGGTGTTCAGCTTTCTCGATCTTATGTGTCACTCATGCAGCTCTTTGCTCAGGAAACATCTCATGCCTTTTCGATATTCGATATCTTTGATAGTGATCCTGTGTTTCTCACCTTTTTTAATCTAGATGCTTCTTTACTTGATCCTCTTCCACGTGTCGTGCTTCTTTAATTTACTAACAATTTGCCCCCTTCTTCTCTTTTTTACAAAATCATCCAACGGTCGATCCGAGATTTTGAAAAATAGAGAAGGACTTGTCAGTTTCTTTTTCGCACGTTCTCCGAGTTTTCCGCTGGCTCTGTATTTATTACTTTTATGCACATGATTATGTCAGTTACACTTTCTCTTTTTTATGAAATCAAATCTTTTCCGATTATCTCGTTCTCCCATCTTGTGGCGGTTACTATTCTCCTTCTTTAAATATCCTGTAACTTTCTACTGTCTTTTTCTCTTTTAGTTATTGCATCTTGTTTTCCTTAATCTTTTCAAATCTTCCTACTACTCAGGAGCTCTGTTCTTGTTAATTGGTTTCTTCTCTACTTCAATTTGACCATTGTTAATTTCTTTTCTTCATGTAAGTAACTTTACTTTTCTTGATTCGAAATTTTCTTTTTATGGCTGTGGGTCTATTGATGTAGTGAAAAGATTGTGATTCTCAGGTTATGCATGAATAAAGAGACTCTTTTTTACACTGTAATTATTAATAGGTAATTTCTTCATATGTTAATCTTTTCTTTCTTTCGTTTCTTTTTGCTCAGATCTTCAATATGTCTCCAAGGAAATCTGACACTACCAGCAACCAGGGTGGAAACAGGAGATCAAGTAGGACTTCTTCATCTCAATACGCTGTTTCCCGTCGAGATTCATCTATTGCTACTCCTTCTCCTGCTGTACCTCGCACCGTACGGGATTCTTCTCCCGATATTCCTAATGTTGCCCCCAAAAGTAAACGGTCAATGTCATCTTATAGCTATCGATCCATGGATATTGAAGAATTTAAAAGAAGACATAACCTTCAAGGGTTTAAAGTTTCTTTTGCGGATAGTACTTCCGATATGATGACCTATGATTCGATGAGAAAATTTCAATATACCCATCATAGATTATTAATTTCTGTTGGTGCCTTAGAAGCTGGTCTTCATCTTCCTCTGTATGAGAAAAATAACCCTTTCCAATTCACAGTTCTTGCTACTCGCAGCAGGGCTCCACATACTCAACTTCGTTCCATCACACAGTATAATGGTAACTGGTGGCAGATTCTCGATGAATGTACCCTTCGCAGTGAGGGTCGTACCCGTCTTACTTGCTATGTTCCCGATCCCTCGGAACGTGTTAATTATACGCCTGAGAATTTCCAGAATACTTATGGTGATGGTATTACTGTTAAGAATTTTGTTAAATGGAGTGTTAGTCCTGTTCGCAAATGCTCCCAAGGGTTTCCTCTTCTTCGAGAAGTTGATGACCCCAGAATCAAGGTAGCCCCATTCACTAATGCTGATTTTCCTTCGAATGAGAGAATTCGTCGAGAACATGATTATAGGTGGTATCGTACTCCTATTCTGATCGAGGGACCTTGGGTATATGGTGATCTCCCTACTAGTGAAATTCAACATCTTCGCAACTGCTTTCCGAACTATTGCCCCTGGAAATTGAACTTTGATGATTAAAAATTTGACTTCAAGGTTCGGAATTCTTAGTTGATACCATTTCTTTATAGTGTATCGATCTTTAATGACTTCTTTAAATATTTTTATTTATTATTATTTTTTATTTTTTTTGACTTCAGGTCGATCCTTCTTTGGATATCGGAATCCCTCTTCCTCCACCTGATCGTGGTATTAAAATCGTCGAGAATAAACAGATCGTCGAGGATGAACAAACGATCGAACCCGTAGTTCGATTTAAGCTCTAGCTGGCGAGGTAGACACCGATGGTAGAGGAAAGCGAAAATTAGTTCTCGCAGCAGAGAGGAAGCAAAAGAGGCCCAGAACTCTTGAACTCTCAACCGAGGTTATAGGAGAGATGGTTCCCAGTACGAATAGGGGAGAAGGAAGCTCGATGATTTCTCTTCCATTGGATCAGTTTGATCCTATCGATGTTATTCCAGTTTCCTCGATGCCAGCAGAAATTGTGGTATCGGAACGATCCAATCCTATGGTTGCACCTTCTTCTGGTACTTCATCCAATTTTTATAACGTTGTTTCTCCACTTCCATTTGATTTCGTGCTTGATTCCCCTGTACCTGATAATGGTGCATTGGAAACTTTTTCTGGCCTTCCTCAAGAAGAGGGAGATGATATTGTTATTGATGATCTTATTGATGTAGTGAATGAAGTATCTCATTCTGAAGAAAAGAATTCATCGGAGAAAGATAATGCCGAGATACTTCCAATTGGTGGTATGGGAAACATGAATGTTGAGGCCGATACCGCCATTGTTGATGAAGTTAACATTACTGATCGTACTGAAGATGAAAACCCTCCTTCCAGTTCGATCCCTCCTTCCAGTTCGATCCCTTGTGAAGTCGAAGGGACTTCTGAAGTAATTGTAGAATCGATCGCCCCTTCTGAAATTTTGGTTCGATCTCCTTCTGTTGCTGTTGAGGTCGATACTTCAATTCCAAGTGCCGATCCTTCTACTCTGAAGTCTATTTCCGATCGAATCTCCAGTGAAGGTTTCAATTTAATTGGGGATGAAGAAGAAGCATATAAATGGTTTCTTTCTCAAGAGCTTTGGAATATTTCATCTAATCCTGATATTATCAAATCTGATTCTGGCTTCATGTCTCGATTCAAGGATTCACTTAGTGCGATCCCCATGGACGAAGCTTTGGATGCATGGTCCAAGAGTGATGTTTTTGAGCAGAGATTTCCTGTAAAGCCTCCTCCAACCTTCAATGAAGTCTTGACTCTGTCTGATAGTTCATTATATTCACTTCCACAACAGGCTCTAGCCCAGCTTCAATATGGTAATGACTGTCTGTTCAGTGGTTATAAATTTTATAAAGCTCGAGCTACCATGATGAGATTGATATTCAGGAAAGAATCAGCGGAGATGAAGGAAAAGAATGTCTCCTTACAACAGGTGAATGATGAATTACAACAGCAAAATACTCTTCTTCAACAACAACTTCAACAACTTCAACAGCTTCAACATCAACATAATGATCAATATCAGCAACAACAGGATCGTCTCCGAACTATTGAAGATCACAATCAAGATCTTCAGAATCAAAATCAAGGTTTATTTTTCATTCCTTTTCAATTACTATTTTATTTACTTGATTTATATGAAACTTTTAAATTTTATACTAGGTCCAGTGGAAAATATGGAGACATTATTTAGGATCGAACGTAGAATGGTACAATTGAATAACCATGCAAGGGAAGTTTTCAAAGAGATGAATGTGGTTAGAGATAAACTGACTCAACTGAACGATAGTTCTGATTTAGCCATTTGGAGGCGTAATAAAGCAGAATCAAAATATCGAGAAGTTGTAAAATTGCTAACTCACAAAGAATTAGAGTTTAAATCTGTTGTCAGAGGTACATTTTTGGTTTAACTGATTTTATAGCTCTTGATATCATAAAATTTGTCTGATGTTTTCTTGTATTTTCAGAACTGGAGACAAAGTTAAATGAGGCTAAGAATCGTGCAACACAAGCAGAAACTGAGCTTAACTCAGCAAAAGATTCAGTGAAAAAGATTACTCAAGAGTTAAAGACTTCTGAATATAATGTGACTCTTAGCGCCATAAAAATTGAGAATTTACATGCTCGACTATCTACTGAACTTTCTAAAATTAATGCTCGTGATCGAGAGATTGATTCATTAATTGCACAATTAAGTGAAGAGAAAAATCAATCATCACATCTTAGTACTCAAGTAGCAATAGATCAGCAAAAGATCGAAGAGCTTCACAAAGAAATCAACTTTGGGCGTGATTTTGTGCAATGGGTCAGGCAAGAGGCTAAAGCGAAGATTGCGATGTCCTTCAATACTGCTTTAGATCGTGCAAAATCCGATCCCTCAGTGCTTAATAAGCGCGCTCCTGTGCCTGCAGTTCCTCCTCCACCATCTCGATCCGGTCTTCCTGATATTTGATTATATTCTTTGTAGTTTCATTTTCTGTTAACTCCTCCATCTTGTACTTTGTGTGTTTTCAAAGATTTTCTTTTGTAATTTTTAGACTTGCCTTTTATGTTGTTCCCTGCACAAGAAAATATGATTAAGTAATCTTTTTGGCTATCATATGATTTTCTAAGTCCCATGAATCGAAGTACTTTTTACCTCAAATCATGTTGTTCGAGATCCCACACATACGAAACAAACCCGGGCCAGGGGTAAGATACAGGGTTGGTCCCGAACTGTACTCTGAAAATTGATAAACCAATAATTAGGAACCCCTTCTTGATAAGAATTTCATTGTTAATAAAATTCTCTAAGGATAATGTTCACCTTTTGTGTATGATTATGTCGTCAATCGCAACGATATCCAGAATATGATGTTTCTGGATTGATTTTGAGCGCTCAGAGTATATGAAATTCCGAGATTAATGGAATTTTGATTATCATGGTAATCTCCAAGATTTGATATTCCTGGGTTCAAAGTATATGACATCCCGGGATTAATGGAATTATAAAATTCTCCATGGTACGATGCTCCTGGAGTGATTATAAAAGAAATTAATGAATTAATTGTTTATGTACCTGTTTTTTGCGGTGTTATTCACAGATAGTAAAGCTTTAAATATTGTGCATTCCACGGATGCTTTAAAATTTCTCCTTGCAAATTCTGAAGATAGTACGACCCTTGTCCTGCCGGTGCTTGAATCACATATGGTCCATCCCATGTTGGTGCGAATTTTCCTGCTCTTTTGTCCCTTTGATGTTCTGTTATTTGTCGGAGGACATATTGACCTTGGACAAAATTTCGGGATTTTACACGCTTATGGTATTCTCGAGCTAATCCCCTTTGATAATTCTCCATTTTTTTTGGAGTGCCACTTCTCTTCTTTCTTCCAAGTCATCCAATTTTTGTAACATGAGATCTGAATTTAGGTTTTTCTCCCATGCTTCTGTTCTGGTTGTAGGCAAAATAACCTCTGTTGGTATTACTGCTTCTGTTCCATAAGCAAGAAGATATGGTGATTCTCCAGTTGAAGCTTTTCTCGTGGTTCTATATGCCCATAATGTATTATGTAATTGTTCGCACCACCTATTATAATGTCCATCCAATGTTTTCTTCAGATTTGTTGCAATTGTTTTATTTGTGGATTCTGCTTGCCCATTACTTTGTGGGTAAAAAGGTGTAGATTTATGTTTTTGAATATTATATGTTTCAAATAACATATCGATATTCTTCCCCTGGAATTGTTTTCCATTATCAGAAACTATCGCTGCTGGAATCCCAAACCTACAGATGATATTTTCGAATAAAAATGTAAAAATATCAGTGTCTCTGATTCGCGCTAGTGCTTTTGCTTCTACCCACTTGGTGAAATAATCGGTGGCCACAATTAAGTATTTTCTTTTCTTTGTGCCTTCAGCTAATGGTCCAACTATATCGACTCCCCATTTTGCGAATGGCCATGGGCTAAGTATTGAATTTAATTCCGTAGCTGGTGCTTTGATTTTCTTACCAAATCGTTGACATTCTTCGCACCTTCGAACCATTTCTTCCGAATCTTTCAACATGGAAATCCAATAATAACCCTGCATCTTGGCTTTTAATGCTAGCGATCGTCTTCCGCTATGGTTTCCTGCATCTCCGTAATGTATTTCTTTGAGAATTCGTAATCCTTCTTTCCGTGATAAACATCGAAATGATGGTCCAAGAAAAGAGTGTCGATAAAGAATTCCATCTCTAAGTTGGTAGCTGTTTGATTTAAGTTGAATTTTCCTTGCTTCTTTAGAATCCGTTGGTAATTCTTTAGTTTGTAAATATTGATGTATCGGGACTCTCCAATCTGGCTCACTTGGTTGATCATTTTCTTGTTGCGATGGAGATGTGGCATTTTATATGGCTGAGTCATCGATACCGTCTTTTTCTATGTTATTTAATACTTGTGCTCTTATGGATGGCTCATATATTCTCCCGATTTTTAGTGCTTTAGTATTTGGATCATTTATCATGGATGAGATATATGCCAGTGCGTCCGCATGTCGATTTTTTTCACGAGACAGATGTCGAAAAATAATATTTGGAATACAAACTGTTAAACTTTGTACAAGATTTTTGTATCGTTCCAAGTCCTCATCGACCGTTTGATATTTTAACTCGATCTGTCTAATCACCAGCTGCGAGTCACTGGTGAGTCTTACATCACTTATTCCTAATTCAATAATGAGTTTGAGAGCATGGACCACTGCTTCATATTCTACTATGTTATTCGTATGTTCTTCGAACTCAAGTCGAAATGAGTGTACCATACGTTCTCCCTTTGGCGCTGTAATCACGATACCTATTCCTGCTCCTTCTTTATTTCGCGACCCATCAACAAAAACCTCCCATCGTTGTGAACTATTTGAATCTAGTATCTCTACTGGTTCTTCTTCTTCGCACCCCGGTAGTCCTTGAATTTCATACTCTTCCTCGATTGGAAAATCTGCTAAAAAATCAGCTAGAACTTGGGATTTCTGCGCAGTTTGTAACTCATAAACAATGTTGTATTGTTCTAGCTGAGCGTTCCATTTTGCTATTCTTCCTACCTTCCCTGTATTCTTTAAAACTGATTCCAATGGAGCTTTGGTTAAAATACGAACATAATGAGTGAGAAAATAAGTGCGTAACTTCTGAGTAGCAAATACCACTGACAAAATTAATTGTTCAATCTTTGTATAATTTCTTTCTGCTGAATTCAAAGTCTTGCTGATGTAGTATACAGGTTTCTCGATTTTCTCATTCGTTCGCACCATTACTCCACTAATGGCATTTTCTGTTGCTGCTATGTACAAAGTTAACATTTCTTCTGGTTCTGGTTTTTGTAATGCTGGTAAGGTGGCAAGATGTAATTTTATACTTTGAAATGCTTGCTCACAACGATCGTTCCATTCAAATTTATTTTTCTTCTTAAGTACATCAAAAAAGGGTTTACATCGTTCTGATGACCTTGCAATAAATCTACTTAGTGCAGCCAAACACCCATTTAACTTCTGTACACTCTTTATACAGTTTGGTGATGGCATATCCGTTATTGCTTGTATTTTTGATGGATCAACTTGAATTCCATCTTTTGTAACCAGGTATCCTAAAAATCTCCCTGATGTAACACCAAAAATACACTTTTCTGGATTTATTTTCATCTTATACTTTCGTAGTGCACCAAAAATTTCAGTTAGGTTTCGCAAATGATCACCAGATAACTTGCTTTTTACTAACATGTCATCCACATAAACTTCCAAAGTTTTTCCGATCCATGGTTTGAATATTGCGTCCACTAAACGTTGATATGTTGCTCCTGCATTTCGTAACCCAAATGGCATTCTGGTGTAACAATACAATCCTCGTGGAGTGAAGAACGATGTATGTTCCTGATCCGCTTCTGCTAACGCTATCTGATTATATCCAGATTGTCCATCCATGAATGATAACATCTCATGTCCTTCAACAGCATCTACTAGTTGGTCGATGTTTGGGAGCGGGTAACTATCTTTTGGACATGCCTTATTTAGATTGGTAAAATCTATAAAAATTCTTACTCCACCGTTCTTCTTCGGGACAATTACCATATTAGAAATCCATGTAGGGTATCTTACTTCTCGAATGAATCCTGCACTTAAAAGTTTTGCTAATTCTTTTTCCACTTGTTCATGATATTCTGGTGCGACTTTTCGTATCCGTTGGCGAAAAGGAATTGCATCAGGATGTATGTTTAATTCATGCTGGACGATGCTGGGATCGATCCCCGGCATGTCTTCTATTCTCCTAGCGAACACATCCATATATTCACAAAGCAATTTGACTATCTGTTGTTCCACATCTGATTTTATTAACGTCCCAATTCGCACTTGCTTGGGGCATTCTATGGTGCCGATGTTTATAATTTTTGTTTGCTCTACTGGGGTGAAAACTGGTTTTGGAATCCCAATTGGAGTTGGGGTTCCCTTTAATTGCTACTTAGCCCCTTTTTGCGGCTGATTTTCCAAATTTTCTTGATTTTTGCTATTCTCTCCTTTGTCACTTTCTATTTTATTTTTTGCATTTTTTTCTAGGTATTGATTTATTTCCTCTTCCTTTGCTTTAATTCTTGATTCTTTTTTCTTTTTACATTGTAAATGCTCCCGTTCTTCATTTATTCTTGTCTCCATCATTACACAAAGTTTAGCATCTTCTTGATCACCCTTTATCTCCATCTCTCCTCGCGGTGTTGGAAATCGTAGATACTGATGATAAGTTGATACTACACCTTTTAATTGATGAACCCATCGTCTTCCTATTATAACATTGTACGGGGATGGTGCATCCACAACACTAAATCTTGTCAGAATGTTGATCGGTCCAGCAGATACTTCAAGATCAATTTCTCCCTTTGGCTTGGACGATATCCCATTAAATCCATAAATGACAAATCGTGAAGTGATGAGTTGATCTTGTTTAAAACCCATTTTACAAAATGTATTGTAGAACATCACATTTAATGAACTGCCCCCATCCAAGAGTATTTTCTTGACATTCCAACCAGATATCAATAACGTCAACACAAGAGGGTCATTATGCATTTCAATTTCTTGATTTACTTCTTGTGCAGAAAATGTTAATGGATGTGCCATCCAATCCTCCCATAACTCTACTTGCCTTCCTTGAACTCTAAAGGCCTCGTGGTTCCGAATTCTCTTGCACAACTTCTTGTTGATTGCTATATTCAAATCTGTATCACACTTTTCCACACATGAAATCATATTAATTGTCTGTTTGTTATATGGAATATGTATTGCTTTGCCTTCATCATATTTTTCTGATGGTTCAATTTTTTGAACAAATTCCTTTAATTCTCCAGCATCGACCATTCTTTGTACCAACGTTATAAAATTTCTACAGTTGTCTGTTGTATGTCCTTTGTAGTTATGGTATTCACAATAGTCTTTGGAGTGTTGTGTATGTTCCGGTTGATTTCCCTTAGTTATTGGCCATTGAAAACCTGGTCGATTCTTCAAAATGTTGAATAACCTGAAATATGAAACATTAAGCTTGGTAAAAGTTCTTTCTCGAAATTGTTGAGCAAAATTTTTTCCATTTCCTCGTCGAGGATGTTTTGATTCTTTTGATTCAACTTTTGGAGGATATTTCCTTTTCTGTTCTGGTAATTCTTCAACTGAATTTGTTCTCCTTGTGTTTCCTTGATTTTCAGAATTAATTCTCGATCCTTGATCCTGTATATCTTGGAGTCTTGCACATGTTTCTATTATTTCTCTCAATTTGCCTTCAGTTTTTGGATTGTTTCGATGGATTTCAACGAAGAGCTGACTCTTCCGATCTACAATCCCCCATTTGTAATGGTTTATAGCTGTCATAGGGTCTAAATCACCTATTGCTTGACATATTGAATGCCATCTAGTTGTATATGATCGGATCGATTCTTTCGGCCATGACATTAAAGAATAAAGTCTGTCCTCCCCTGAATCAATTGGTCTGTTATACATGTATGCCTCTAAAAATTTTCTGGCCAGTTGTGCATAATTATTGATAGAATTTTCCGGTAACCTGTCGTACCATAATAATGCTGTCCCTGTTAAACTTGACGGAAAACATCTGCACATGATTGCTTCATGACCGTCCCATCGCGTCATTACTCGGTTATAATACTTTAAGTGCGATGTTGGATCCTTGGTTCCATCGTAACATTCAAACACTGGAATATTATATTCTCTTGGTAATGATACGCGCGTTAAATGTTGTGCTAACGGTGTTCGCTTTGCTTCTTTCAATACCTCTTCTATCCTTCCCCCCTCTTTATTTTTTAATCCTTTAATTTCCTCCTTCATTTGTTCCATCGCTTCCAAACATGTTTCCCATTGGGTTCGTTGGAAATTATTTTCCTGTTGTCTTCTGACCCGAGATGTCGATCCTGCTAACACTATTCTTTGATCTGGATTCCGCTGTTCATTTCTTGATATTTGTCTACTCGACATCGGCTCCTGATTTCGTACTCCAGTCACAGTTGGTCTTTGTTCTCGCTGAATTACATCTTTTAAAACTTGATTTTCGGTTGCTAGTAACTCAATTTGATGGTTGCTTGCTCTTTGCTCCTTTCTTATTTCCTTTATTTCTTCTAATAGGTCCTGTATTTGTCGTGTCTTTCTTCGAGAACTCTCATGATCTGAAGAGAAATTCTGAACCACAGTATTTGACATCAATTCTGGACTTGGGGTATGATTTCCCTCAATATTTTGTTGTTGTCCTGAATCACTTCCTTCTTCTAGTCTATTTTCCAAGCCTTCATTACTATTTTGATTCCCAGAATTCGCGTCTTGAGACATATTTTCTAGAATTTGCTGCTTCTTCACTATCTTGTGCCTTCTCGATCGTTTTCCTTCCTCGATATCTAAAAATTTCTCAAAAAATTAGTCAAATGAACTCTTATCTATTAAATCATAAGAGATTCTTATTATTATTTTAACTGTAAATTTTCCCTATCACATATCCAGCTTTTCCTCCTTCAAAAAATTTTTGTTTCATATTTTTATCTATTTTGTTCCTCACAAGGTATTTTTCACGTTAATAAAACATACTTATGTAAATAAGCCTTATTTTTCATATCTTGTAAAATTAAATTTTCCCATATTTTCTTACAAAATAAAAAAAAATTTATTCCCTAGATGATTCATAAAAAAAAAAATCCCTTTTTTATTTATCAGGTAGGATAAATCCTTTTTTCATCCCTGTTTCTAGCGCCAAATTGTTTAAGCCAAAAATTCCTTTTGCTAAACAACCAATCAAACTCTTGGATACAAGTTAAATAAATGTAAACGAATAACAAAGAACTATCTTTTAAAGTAATAAAGAATCATCTTTTTCATAAATTGTTTAAGCTCAATACAATAAATCATCTAGGTTTTATAATTTCTGGGTTTATAATCTTTACACTTTTCCATTCAATACAGAAATTCAAGCATTATACAATTACTTCACATAGGTTTGTACCTAAAAATTTCTTCTCCTCCCTCTCTCAGGTTTTTTCTTCCTAATTTTTCCGTCCCCCTATTCGTTGTTTGATCTTCTCTATTTATAGATATATTTTTTTGATCGCTTTTTATACCACGTGTCGTTTTCTTCAGCTTAGTCATTGATTCTGGATCAATTCTTCTCTGGGTCGATCCATCTTGTTTCGATGTATCTATCGTCCTTGTACTTTATCTTTATTTGGTGCGATCGTATAGATGACAGATCGTTCTTAACAGCTTCTTGGTTCGATACTTTATATGTCCGACACGTGTTTCCTTATCCCTTAAGACTTCTGTGGCCTCGATCATAGAGTATTTATTATAATCTGCTTTCTCGATCATTAAGATAATATAATAATAATTACCTTTTACTTTCTCGATCTTTAAAAGAATAGAGTAATTATTATCTTTTACTTTCTCGATCATTAAGATAATATAATAATAATTATCTTTTACTTTCTCGATCTTTAAAAGAATAGAGTAATTATTATCTTTTACTTTCTCGATCATAAAATAATATAGTATTAATAACTTTTTGCTTTCCCGAACAGCTATCAATCAATGCTGTTTGTTTTATTCGTTGGTGTTCAGCTTTCTTGATCTTATGTGTCACTCATGCAGCTCTTTGCTCAGGAAACATCTCATGCCTTTTCGATATTCGATATCTTTGATAGTGATCCTGTGTTTCTCATCTTTTTTAATCTAGATGCTTCTTTACTTGATCCTCTTCCACGTGTCGTGCTTCTTTAATTTACTAACAATAACCAAATAATAATCGCAGTGCCAGTCAAAGGCTTATTCATACTGGAACACCTATATGCTAATTGAATTAGCTAGGTCTTTTATTGCTGGTAGATTTTTAATTATAAGAAGTATATACTTCGGGTATTAGATCGAGTCACATCTCAGGTCTAATAAGGACGCTGTCCTATAAAGTTGCCTGGAGGATCATAGTTGCAGATGACAAAAGTACCACCGGTATTACAAGTCACACTTGCACAACCTAGGCGAACAGAATTTTTCCAAACTACTTGTGTATAGTGCAGGCACTCTCCTCCTTGACATGAGTTTGATTGGTAGTCATAATTACTTATCTCATCTACCCACAATTTTACAGCATCTGCTGCAGTGAGATCGGCACTACTCATTGCAAGGTTCTCACCATATGGTCCACCGGTAGAATGAGTAAGGCTACAATCACCGGCTCTCTGGTTAGCGTAGTTGGTAGCATATGCTGCAACATTATTATCCCATATCAAAGGTCCAACATTAACATCGGCACGAGCTTCGTTATGTGGAGCTAGATAGTCTTCCGGTGAGGTTTGGGCTTGACATACATGGATTGACAAGGCTAGGGTTAAAATTACAAGGAAACTCATGACTACCTGATAGTTGAAGCTGAATATTTGAGATGTATAGCTAACCGGTGTTCGAGGTATAGGTGAAGGAGATATATGTTTTGTTAGATCGGGGTAATACACTATTTATACATAGAGATTAGAGGATAACCAATGATCTTATGTCCACACACAAAAAAGAAAAAAAAAATGTAACAATTCTGAAGTTAGACTATCAATATATATTATGTCACGCGTATCTGCTTAGATGATGTAAGTTTATGTTGAATTGACGATCAATTCATCCATTTATCCATCATTTTCGTTTCAAGAAAGTGACTAGAGCTTGGAAATATATAAAAAATGATTTTCGGACTTTTCAGCTGCATGCTAAAATAGACTAGCTTGCTTAGTTGTGCCACATAAACGAGAATATACTTAGAAGATGAGATTTTTGGCCGAGAATGTGATTTTATCTCTTTCGCCATTGTTGTCATTTATTCATGTGGACAGAAAATTCTTAGTTGCTAGATATTAGTGATGATAAGGAATTGATGGATCGTATATATTCCAAGCCCTAGATTAGACAAGCCTATGTACCCACCGGACAGGTCCGTTCCCTGGAAAATAATCTGGATTGGAAAATAGTTTAGCTAGTGCTATGGATGGATAACAGTGTTGAATGAAGTCGAAAAGTATATGCACATTGAACTTTATATATATTACATGACCACTACAAGTTCAGTCAGAAACAGAACCCTTGAACAATAATTGTACGAACGTATTCATGGATATTTTAGTTTTAGATTTACATTGTACATATATTATTTCGTCGTGTCATGGAGTCAGATGGGAAGCCCATACATGGTGTGGCATAATGCACACTCCTACAAGCGATCTGCACCCACGCGACACGCATGTACATTTTAACGGTGTGCATGATTCCTAGGTCTCTTATGAATGTACAGGAATAGTCTTTGATGTAAAAGTTTAAGAAAGAAAGTTTTTCCATGTAGCGACCTAGCTAGGTAAATATAAAATTTCCCATCAGTTCTACGAAAGACTTTTTGTGTAGCAGCCTAGTCTCAAGTCAATGATGTTTTTCTTTTCTATTTTGTTTTGGAGTAATAGTGTAAATTTCTTTTCGGCCTCCTCACTGTCATAATTCTAATTTCAGGGTGCATATAGTTCCTCCTCTTATCCCATTCTAATATCATTTTCCTACCTAGTCCAAATAAGGAATGCACAAAATATGATGCAAGCAAACCTATAAATTACATTTTTAACATCAATTAATTAATAAAAAATGGATTGGATTGGATTCATTCAGTCATTTTCTTAAAGAAAAACTATTTTCAAAAATGAAAATGCAGTTTTTTTCATGAGCAGGCTTCATAAAAATATATATTCAAAAACAAAAATGCAATTTTTTTGCAGTTTTTAATCAATGAATTATACGTTTTTATCTTAACGTACTTCCTAGGCCGCTCCGTTGCTACCTGGAAAGAGCTTCTTAACCTTATATACATCAGTGACTTAAGCCATCATATATATTAGAGACTTAAGCCATCATATTAGAGACTTAGTAATAAGCATGTGGACGGCTAGCTTGTGAGATGTGTATATAGTACCAAGAACGTTGCATCCTCTGCGACTTATTTGTGCATTATCTTTCAAGAAAGAAAAGTTATTTCTTTGTAGAAAAAACTAGGCAAATTACTAATTTAAAGATGCGCACTTGTTGAAAAGAGATTAAACTACTACATTCACATCTAATTTGTTTAGATTTCATTCACTTATATTTGTAAGCGATTAACTGTTTACACGATGCAAGCAGTAGACAAACTGAGTCAAGAAAAAGAAAAAACGAAAAACTTGAATACAAAATTAAGAAGAAGAAAATCCAGTTGAACTCTGACAGTAGCTAGGAGGCCTAGGTGATACCCTAGCTAGCTAGACTGGTATTTTTCTTTGAACTTGACCGAGTTTCATTTCATGTATGTTGCTTGGCTATGCAAATCTTTCTTTCTGTGTGATTGTGTGAACCCATATAGTAATGACGTCATACAATAAGTATTTCAGTATACATACGTGATATGTTTTAGAAATAGTGGTAAAAGATTCAATACATAGATTTGTAAAGATTTGATTTTTAAACCTAATTTTTAAGACTCAAAATAAAGAAGATTAAAGTAAATTTGATTTTAAATTATGGAAAGAACTGAGGCTAAAGATTCAACCATTAGTCAATTTTTCAAGTGATTTAGCATTAATGATTATCTTGCAATTCATATATTCAATTTATTCAAAATATTGCCACAGTCAGATTTCCAAAATATTAGTTGTATCAAAAATATGAGACATCAAAAAATCTAAACTCAGCATGACCCATCAAAAGAAAACACAACTAATTGATAAAAATCATTTTTTCCAAAGTGAATTCAAAGCAAGTAATTATAAAAGAATTACAAAAATTAATAAAATAAGAATTACCACTTTATTATTGGGAAAATAGCTTCCTCCATCGCCTCAACAATGGGTTCTAGATCCTCATGTCAAACACCCTCCCAAAATACATGTTTATAGCTCAAAGTGCTTAAAAGAAGAGCAAAACAGAAGTAACACAGAAAACAGATACGAATATAAGTGTTGATGAGACTGTTTTCTGTGTTGCTGAAGAGAGAAAATTACACAGAGAATAAAGTACGGTTCCTGAACGCAGTAGATTATGAAAGAAAAGGTGACAGAGTAAATGACAGTTTACTGGTGTAGTATGTTCTTCTTATTGCCAGCGTATAAAGGATGCAAATATCCATCCAAAACCAACTCCAAATACTTGTTAATCTGAAATAGAGAATAACTTCTCTTTCCGATGTGGACTCGACTTTTCCAACCATTTTTTCCGGGTGAAACACTCATTTTGACGTGTGTTGATCCTATCTTGATTGTTTCTTTACTTGGATAACTCGCAATCACTTTCAAATCCCTTAAAACTCGTTCCAAACCAAACTCAGAAAATTCTCTCGCGTAAGATTTTCTTCCCGCCCTTTCCGGAATTTGAATTTAAGAGGGGGTGCCAGTAGTCCAACTGGTTGGTGCCTTTATCAATTATTCCGGATGCCTTTAGTAATTTTTCTAGGTGCCTTTATCAACTTTTTAAGCCGATTTTTCCATAAATGTTTATTTTCCAAAAATACCTACAAAGACATAAAAACCCATAATAAGTACAAAATCAAGCACTAGTAGAATAGAGAATTGAGCATAATTTAGACACAAAAATGTGTCTATCAAATACTCCCAAACTTACTATTTGCTAGTCCTTAAGCAAATCTAATCTAGAAATAAAATCCGAACTCAGTTTCGCAGGAATCACGTCTACATTTAGCATATGTAATAATCCTTGAAACCCATAGGTGTCCCTATCAGACGAGTTTTGTCTCGTGAGGGTTTACTAGAGGTATACCCACAAAACCTTTAATCCAAACTCTAACTACCTGTGAACGATTGAGGGTAAATACTAAACAAGCTATTTAGTTGGCATATTAAATTCTTCGGCTATGGGAATCATTACCCTATATGAGTCAAATTGTTGTACACGAGTTTGCACTCAGCGTACTAAAATTCATATATAAGAAAACAAAGGTCTACTTAGATAGTCGTTGAACCACGATTCTCAGAATCTATCAAAGTTCAATCACATGAATAGATTTAGAAGATGGATATAGAAGTGATGAATGGTGCATATGTTGACTAAGGTGAACGGTGTTTCCAATATCTGTCTGAAGGTCAGCGTCAGGATGATTCCTAATGGATTGAGATACGCTCCAACTGATCTTATCCCTAATACTAATATCGACCCAGCTGGTATATACAAGGGTTCCATCGATCGATTAATTGAAAATAAAACAATTATAAATGTACTAACAACATGATTGGATCAAATTGAATCTAAGTGCATGGTCCTTATCAGCATCTTATATGATAGTTCTCATGGATCCTGTTGTCACAAGGGTGCACCAAATGGCTAGCACATGGCTAAATATATGGCTAACCCACCCTTGTGCACCACCTTGGATAGCCCTTTGGATAAATGGCTAGCCTTCCTTTTTCTAGAACCTTCCTTTTCTAGAATTCTCTTCTTTTTTTCTTTTTCTTAGAATTCTCTAGAATTGTGTAGATATGTGTGAATAAGGATACAATCCTCTAGAATTATGAAGATATGTATAAAAGAATCTAGAATTAGATCTTAGCCATACACTTGTAAAGATCTAGAACATTCATGGAATCCCCTTACTATTATAATTAGGGATGCCCCCTTCATTTGTAAATCATCCAAATTTGGGAGAGCAATACATACTTACAACTTTCATTCAAGTGTTCATTCTTGTTCTTGAGTCTTCATAAGTTTTTCTTGAGTTTCTTGTGAGTTTGATCTTGAGTAGTCATTTGAAGTTGTGTTAAACTTCATTAGGGAAGGCTTACTTATCTGGTAAAGGGATTCTAGATAAGTGTCGCACGGTAGAAAGTCGAGGCAAAAGACTAACCCCGTGACAACTGGTATCAGAGCCAAGTTCACACCACTCTCGGTAAGATCTCTCACTATGTCTTCAGATGCTGAAAATACTGTTATTACTAACGTTGATGATGAGAGGACTCAAAAGACAAAGAAACAACGAGATATGTCAGTGGACCCCCGTATCGATGCTCGTGTTGGATCGTTGGAAGGAAAGATTTCTTCCACTATGAAGATGGTAGAAAAGATGAACATGGACTTTGGGGAAGCCATGAATCAACAAAACTCTACCATAGATGACTTGGAGAAATCGATGGAAGTTTCCTTTGATGCGTATCAGAAAGAGATGGGTACACATAAGCAGGAGATAAATGCTTACGTGAGGATGTTGCAAGCTCAAATTTATGAGTTAAAGACCTATATTTGAGGAGGCGCGGTTCGTGGACCATCCAGGGTGAAAGTGCCAGAACCAAAGGAATACGCCGGTGCAAGGGATGCTAAGGAGTTTGAAAATTTTCTGTGGAACATGGAAAGGTACTTCAGGGCCATGGGCCTTGATGATGAGCAAGAAAAGGTTGACACTGAGACCATGTACCTGACTGAAGATGCACTATTGTGGTGGAGGAGAAAGTACGCAGAAATTGAGAGGGGAATCTGTTTCATCACTACTTGGGCAGAATTAAAGAAGGAAGTCAAAGCCATGTTCTATCCAGAAAACGTTGAGCACAAAGCTCGAGACAAACTTCAAAATTTGAAGTGTTCAGGTACCATTTATGAATATGTCAAACAGTTTAATTCCATTATGTTAGACATATTTACAATGAAATATGAGGACCGCTTCTACCACTTTAACCATGGATTACCTCGTTGGGCTTATATGGAGCTACAACGAAGAGGTTTTATTGACTTTTCCACCGCTTTGAGCACTGTTGAAATACTTGATGACTTTTCAAACAAGCCTGATCAACTTGCCAATAACAAGTCATCCAAGCCAACAAGGAAAGGGCAGGGGAGACAAGAAATATCAGATAAGCCACAGTCTAGCCGCGAAGGGTCCAAGTCAAATAGTGGGTGGAAATGCAAGCAAGATAACCGTACGAATAAATGCTTCATTTGTGGAGGTGACCATCTTGCTTACAGTTGTCCCAAGAAAAATATGCTCAACTCCTTGATTGCGGAACAAGAGGAGAAGACCGAAGACTCACACTTGGGAGCCGTTCGGTTGAACGCAATCAAAATCTTGCCTAAGGAAAAGAAACCAACACCAAAGGAGATTACCAACAAGGCACTTATGTATGTGGACATAAGTCTGAACGAGCAAAATACCAAGGCCATGGTTGACTTGGGTGCAACGCACAATTTTATCTCTTAGGGAGAAGCTGACAGGTTGAAGTTGAAGGTCGAGGCAGACTCAAGCACAATAAAGGCAGACTCAGCCGAGTATCCTAAGCAATTACCACCTAAGAGGGAGGTGGATCATCATATCGAGTTGGAACCTGGAGCAAAGCCTCCCACCATGGCCCCATACCGCATGGCCCCGCCAGAGTTGGAGGAGTTGAAGAAGCAACTCAAGGAATTGTTGGATGTCGGCTACATCCAACCCTCTAAGGCCCCTTTTAGAGTCCCGGTGCTGTTTCAAAAGAAGAAGGATGGAAGTCTTCGGATGTGCATTGACTACCGAGCCTTGAACAAAGTCATCGTGAAGAACAAGTATCGAATTCCCAGATTTGAAGACTTGTTTGATCAGTTGGGTAGTGCTCGATATTTCACAAAGCTTGACTTGAGGTCGGGATACTATCAAGTTCGAATAGCAGAAGAGGACGATCCGAAGACCACTTGTGTTATGAAGTACGGAGCTTACAAATTTTTAGTTATGCCTTTTGGACTAACAAATGCTCCTGCCACATTTTGTACTTTGATGAACAAGGTCTTTCACCATATCTCGATCGGTTCGTAGTCGTGTACCTTGACGACGTAGTCATATATAGCCACACTTTGGACGAGCACCTCTAACACTTGCGGATCGTGTTCCAAGTATTGAAGGAAAACTCCTTATATGTTAAGATGAGATATGCTCATTCGCTCAGCCCAAAGTGTCCTTTCTTGGACATTGGATAGGTGATAGACATATATAGATGGAGGAAAAGAAGATCAAGGCCATCAAGGAGTGGGAACCGCCTACCAAAGTGGATCAGTTGCGGTCCTTCCTAGGACTTTTCAACTACTACCGGAGATTCATCGAGGGATACTCGAAGAGGGAAGCACCACTTACTGACTTGCTGAAGAAAGTGAGGACTTGGACGTAGAGTGAAGAATGCCAAGCCGCTTTCGATGATCTTAAGACCGCGGTTGTGAAAGAGCTAGTCTTAAGATTACCTAATCACACCAAGCCTTTTGAAGTTTATACTGATGCTTCCGACTTTGCTATTGGTGGAGTACTTATGCAAGAAGGACACCCACTAGCTTTTGAGAGTCGGAAGTTGAACGATGCGGAACGGCGTTACACGGTGCAAGAGAAAGAGATGACCGCTATCATACACTGTCTTCGGACATGGAGGAACTACCTTCTTGGGTCACACTTCAAGGTCTTCACTGATAATGTGGCTACTAGTTACTTCTAGACCCAGAAGAAGTTGTCTCCAAAGCAAGCAAGGTGGAAATACTTTCTAGTCGAGTTCGATATGAAGTTCGAGTACAAGCCAGGACGTACCAACTATGTTGCTGATGCATTGAGTCGAAAAGCGGAACTTGCTGGTCTTGCCTTAGAACGTGTAGCTGCCATCACCAAACTGTCTAGTACCATTCTGGATCGTGTACGGGAAGTCTTGGAACAAGACTCTTTTTCAAGGAGTCTCATTCATGTGGCGAATAAGGGGAAGACTCGTCGGTTCCGGTTAAAAGACGGTTTCTTATTCACACATAGGAACCGGATGTTCATACCTATGAGAACCTGAGGCGTGAACTAATGCACGAGTGTCATGATATCCGATGGGAAGGACATCCTGGTCAAAGAAGGACATTGGCTTTGTTGGAAGCAAGCTATTACTGGCCAAACATGGAGGACGACGTGGACGCCAATGTTCGAACGTGTCTAGTGTGCTAGGAGGACAAGGTAGAACATAAGAAGTCAGGGGGACTTCCAGTGCCAGATAGACCATGGTAGTGTTTATCAATGGACTTCATGTATGCCTTACCCAAGGTGGATGGTTTGGGGTCAATATTGGTGGTTGTGGACAGATTCACCAAGTATGCTACCTTCATCGCTGCACCAACAGATTGCACCGCGGAACAGGCTGCTCGATTGTTTGTGAAGTACGTGGTCAAGTATTTGGGGCATACCAAAGATAATAGTTAATGATCGTGATCCAAGGTTCACTGGGAAATTTTGGACAGAGGTGTTCAAATTACTTGGGTCCGAGCTTAACTTTTTTACAAGCTTTCATCATCAAACAGATGGACATACGGAGCGCACCAATGCATTGTTGAAGGAGTACTTGAGACACTTTGCGAATGCTAACCAAAGAAATTGGGTGGAAATTTTGGACGTGGCTTAGTTTTGCTATAACATGTGGAATCATCTTTCCACATTCCATTTGAGTTGGCCACAGGCCAACAACCTTTAATGCCACACACACTCGCTTGAGGATATAGAGGAAAAATCCCTGCTGCTTTTCAGTTCACTAAGGAATTGCATGAGAAGCATGACTTGGCCAAAGCATTCCGTGAGAAAGCTTCTCAGCGTATGAAGAAATGTGCAGACAAGAAAAGGAGACCCGTATCTTTCGAAGAAGACGACTTAGTCATGCTGAAGTTGAACCCACAACAGTTCAAAGCTTTTCGTAAGGTACATAAGGGACTCATTCGACGGTACGAGGGACCATTTCGCATCATTAAGAAAGTCGGGAAGGCATCTTATAGATTGGAGATGACAAGTCACATGAAAATCCATCCCGTCTTTCATGTTAGCTGCTTGAAGCCATACTATGCAGATCAAGATGATGAGTCTAGAGGAATCACCAAGAGCTCCGTTCAACATGATTACCTCTCTAGACAAGCAGGTTTCAAATATAGAGTCACACAGACGTGTCTCAAGAGAAGGCCGATTTTATAAGGAATATCTTGTTCGATGGAAGAATCAACCGGACAGTGAAGCCAGTTGGGAACACGAAGACTTACTTCGGCAACACAAGGATTCCATCGACAAGTACAACGCAACAAGGATGTCTACGGATTAGGTAGGGGAGAATATCACAAGGGTGCACCAAATGGCTAGCACATGGCTAAATATATGCCTAACCCACCCTTGTGCATCACCTTGGCTAGCCCTTTGGCTAAATGGCTAGCCTTCCTTTTTCTAGAATTCTCTTCTTTTTGTCTTTTTCTTAGAATTCTCTAGAATTGTGTAGATATGTGTGAATAAGGATAGAATCCTCTAGAATTATGAAGATATGTATAGGAGACTCTAGAATTAGATCTTATCCATATACTTGTAAAGATCTAGAACAATGAAGGCATCCCCTTACTAGTATAATTAGGGGTTCCCCCTTCATTTGTAAATCATCCAAGTTTGGGAGAGCAATACATACTTACAACTTCATTCAAGTGTTCATTCTTGTTCTTGAGTGTTCATAAGTTGTTCTTGAGTTTCTTGTGAGTTTGATCTTGAGTAGTAATTTGAAGTTGTGTTAAACTTCATTAGCGAAGGCTTACTTATCTAGTAAAGGAATTCTAGACAAGTGTCGCACGGAAGAAATTTGAGGCGAAGGACTAACCTCGTGACAAATGCGCTCCACGCTTGCTTAGGCGACGGAGAAAGGGAGAACACACATATTGCTATCAAAGTGTCAATACTTGATTTTTTTTGAATAAAATAAAAACAATAGGGCTTGATCTCAACCACTCTACTCCATCATAGCGGCGATAACAATTCGATATTGGTGCCCCACCTAATCACTTAGAGAAACACAAAAATTGTAAAAATAAAACAAAAGGTGATATGGTTTAGATAGACTCGTAGATATGGTGACCACTATCATGTTATTTCTAACACTTGAACTTTGTCCTTATATGAATAGAACGTTTAACTGGGCACACCAATTCATATGGAGAATAAGACAGAAAAAAAAATCTAAAAACTAAAATCTACTAATGTACAAAAACAACCTTGATGCTCTATGTTCCAACTCGACGGGCAGGTGACATGCCTTGCCAAAAACTAGACGATAAGGTGACATTCCAATGGGGTCTTAGACGCAGTACGGTAAACCCATTAGGCATCAGTAAGCCTTAATGACCAGTATTTCCTATTAGGATTAATATTTTTCTCTAGAATACGTTTTATCTCCCTGTTGGAAACCTCTACTTGACCACTAGTCTATGGGTGATATGGGGTAGATACTTTGTGGGTAATACCATATATCTTCATCAAAAGATTAAACGGTCGATTACAAAAGTACGACCCTCCATCACTAATTATAGCTCGCGGTGTACCAGAACGTGCAAATATGTTATTATTCAAAAACTGGACCACAACCTTGTGGTCGTTTGTTTTACACGAAACCGCCTCTACCCACTTAAATAAATAGTCTATAGCGATAAGGATGTAAAAATAACCAAAAGAATTAGGAAAAGGACCCATAAAATCAATGCCCCACACATCAAAGACCTCAATGACTAAAATATGGTTCAAAGGAATCATATTTCAACGAGAAATGGTTCGTAACTTCTGACAACGCTCACAAACAGCACAGTAACTGTAGGAGTCTTTAAGTAACGACGGCCAGTAGAATCCACACTGCAATATCTTAGTAGCAGTCTTCTTAGTACTAAAGTGACCCCCACAAGCATGATCATGACAAAAGAAAATAATACAAGAATGGTCACTCTCAGGTATACATCTCCTAATAATATGGTCTGGACAATACTTAAACAAATAAGGATCGTCCCAAAAGAAATGCTTTACCTCAGCTAAAAACCTAGAACGATCTTGTTTACCCAGTGTTGAGGTATTCGACCAGTAAAAAGTTAATTCAATATAATCACAAACCAAGGTAATTGGGAAACACAGAATAGTTGTTTATCAGGAAAACTATCTATCACAGGAGGAGAATCATCAGGGGAATCCATAATATGTCTAGACAAGTGGTATGCTACTATATTTTTGCACCATTTTTGTCTCTAATTTCAAACGAGAATTCTTGTAACAAAAGGATCCATCTAATCAATCTAGGTTTAGTATCCTTCTCAGACAAAAGGTACTTCAAAGCAGCATAATCAGTAAAGACTATAACTTTAGAACCTAAGAGATAGGATCTAAACTTGTCTAAGGAAAAACCAATATCTAACAGTACCTTCTCTGTAAAATGCACCACAACTCCACAAGGAAGTTCCAATTCATGAGAAACACATGGAAATAGACATGAGCATATAATCCTACGTCATTTTCATGCAAAGCTGAAAATCTTCCAAAAATTCAATTATTCAAATTTTCAGTATAATCGACTAAAATATTCATTTTCTTCGTATATTCTTCGTTTAAAATTCCGGTTTATTCAAAAGATGGCTCGTCGGAAAGCTCCAGACGAGTAGTTATACTTACATGTTTAACACTCTGATTTATTATGCAAAAAAAATTATATTTTCTTTTTTGAAAGAGTTTTTTCTGGCGTTGTCACAACAGAAGTTGTAAGCACATAAAATGAACCAAACCTACACATGTAATATCTTATTAATGCGAAGAACAGCATTCAAATCCCAAGTCATTTACAGGCAAAAGAGAAAATCGTAAAAAAAACTCAATTTTCCAAAAAAATTGTGTACTAACCACTACATAATTTTGATAAAATCGACTAAAATTCTCACTTTCTTCGTAGTTTGTTCGTTTGAATTCCGTTTTAGACAATTGATGGCTCGTTTGAAAAGCTCAAGACAAGTATATATCTTTACACTCATAACACTTTGATATCCGATGCAAAAATACTAAATTTTAAAATTCTTAATTACTTTTTCTCTAGCATTTCATGGAAGAAGGCGTAAGCACGTAAAAAGCACCGAAACTCCACAAGGAAGTTCCAATTCATGAGAAACACATGGAAATAAACCTGAGCATATAATCCTGCGTCATTTTCATGCAAAAGTGAAAATCTTCCAAGAAATTTAATTATCCAAATTTTCTGTGTACTAACCACTAATAAATTTTGAGAAAATCGACTAAAAAATTCATCTTCTTCATATATTCTCCGTTTGAATTCCGGTTAATTCAAAAGATGGCTCGTCGGAAAGCTCGAGACGAGTAGTTATATTTTCACTTTTAACACTTGGATTTCTTATACAAAAAAATTATTTATTTATTTTGAAAGAGTTTTTTCTGGCATGTCACAACAGAAGTTGTTAGCACAGAAAATGAATTAAAACTTCACATGTAACAACTTACTAATGCTAAAAACATTGAAATACACTTGCGCATTCAAATCCCAAGTCATTTTCATGCAAAAGAGAAAATCGTAAAAAAACTCAATTTTTCAAAAAAATTGTGTACGTTACACTACGAAATTTAAAAAAAAATCAACTAAAATTCTCACTTTCTTCGTAAATTGTTCGTTTGAATTATGTTTAGTCAAATAATGGCTTATTTGAAATCTCTAGACGAGTAGATATATTCACAATCATAACATTTTGATATCCGATGCAAAAAACTATATTTTAAAATTCTTAATTGTTTTTTCTCTAGCGTTTCACGACAGAAGGTGTAAGCACGTATAATTCACCACAACTCCACAAGGAAGTTCAAATTCATGAGAAACACAT